>PVLA01001357.1:0-61256 GCA_004027455.1 Hydrochoerus hydrochaeris | reverse complement strand
TGCATCACTTAGAGAGTAGTATAAGTACATTAATATACCTGAATTAGCACAAGGATGTTTTCAAGAGACCAGAAAGAAACCACAGCAGACTTCAAATCTCCTCAAAGTTGAAAAACTAATCATTTTAGTTAGGTTGCTGTTGGACCAATGAATTCCTTTCTGTTGGAATGTGTTAGTCACCGACCTTGCTGGATGAAGGTGTGTGTGACATATGACCTTATATTCAGTGTGCTCTGGTCTTTCTTTCCATGACATGGAGCCTTTCACATTTGTTTAGCTCTCCGCAGCTCTCTTGTCAGGTGCTCCAAGGCCCCTCTTACCTAGCCTTCTAATTCCTTGTTTACGATCTGTGCTCTGTGTCCCTACAGCTCCCCATCCTTCCATCCATCAGCTGTGGTTACAAAAAGCTGTGGAAAAATTTGCATCTATACTGAGCATCTGTACTCCCTAAACAATACAGTGTGAGCACCATTTACATAGCTTTTACACTCTTCTACATATTCTAAGTCACGTAGAGATGCTTTTGAACAGACTGGAGGATGTACATAGGTTATTTACAAATACTGTATCATTTTACATAAGGGACTTAAGCATCCACAGGTTTGGATACCCATGGGGATCCTGAAACTGATCTCCCATAGATGCCCAGGGACCACTCTACCCTTCTGTCTTCTTCACTAACATGTCCAGATGGTCAGTTTTTCTTATTCACTGGTTAAATTCTATCACTCACCAGTGTGATTGGCTGGTAACAGTGATAAAAATCTTAGAATGAAAGAATAAATCTATGCTTATACATTGATGTGAAAACTGAAATCAGGAAGGCATGAGAAACTCCACATAAGACTTTCAAGAATTCAACATCATGCTCTATACGGTCTGGTCTAGCACGTAGAAAATGCGCAGTAGCCTCCCTGTCCCCGGAAAAGGAATTTCTTCTACCCACGGTAAGGATGAAATCTTCAAAGTGTCATCTCTCCTTAGCTCCTGTGGGGAATCTCTCTTAGAATAGTGCGCCTGGAGGAATAGGCAACTGAGTCAATCAGATGCCACTATGGCTTTGCAACGTGGAGTCCTGTGTTTGTAACATAACTTCATCAAACAGCATTGACCAATGGATCAAGAAAAGCTCAAGAAAATAAGAAAATCAACTAGCTCCCCAAAGAAAAACCTCTTGGGTATAGAATTTTTATGATGACCTCAATGCTGTTATAATTCAATAAACCCTCAACATCCTTTATCCATCCCTCTGTCTTTTCCCTGGACTGGAGGAGATTTTCAGACGGAAGTCAGGTCTCCTTGATGGAATGTGGGAATCTAAATGTGGTGCTCACAGGGATATGTTGCCACGCTGAGTTGTCTAGCTGTGTGGTATTTATGAAGCAAGTATCTCCAAGGAGCTCCGAGCGTTTAGAACCTTAATCAAATTCAGCCTTCCAACATTCAGCTATATTAAGTGACTTTTGCCCAAAGCTCCAGCAAGCAGCCATCGCTGCACTGATCTCAATCCAAGAAGCCTCTTTGATTTAATCACAGGCTTCACTCCCAGAGCACTTGGCTGGGACCATATTCACAGCACACTCAGCTTGGCCTTTGGATATGTGAATTGTGTGTGCATTTGCACTGGCTTGACACTCAGCTCCCAAAGGACAGGGGCAACATCTAGATGCCTGTTGATGTCCCTGCTCTGTGCCAGGAGCAGAGATCATCACTATGTCTATCCAATTGCTTTGGGGGTTACTTCTTTCTTCCCTGGTAGCTATTCCCTTCCACGTGTGCATGCAGGGACATGTGCTTCCAGTCTCCTTTAGCGTCAGTGGGGATACAGGGCTCCACCATTTGTAGGCTTGCTCCTTTCCTAAGTAACAAGTCACCGGAGCACGAGCTGCATGCATAGGAGGGCCGATATAGAAAGAGCAATGTGGCTTCTACCCCCAGGAAGCTCAGGCATTGCCTAAAGAGACCAAATAGCACTGGTTCAGTGGAGGCTGCAAGATTTGGAGCTGAAATGACCTCAGTCTCAATCCATTTTGCCAGCGGAAGTAGAGCTCTTTGAAGGCAGTGGCTACATCTTATTCATCTTTATTTACCTGGAGCCAAGTGTTGTTTCTGCAATATGAAGATACTATTAACATCCATCATATAGGCACCTTGAGATAAGGACCTATTTACTAAACTGGGGTCTAATATGGTGTCTTCTCCACACAGCCACAAAAACCAGTAGCTCAGGTGAGGCTTTATTCAGCATTCACTTGAAATGAACTGTCCTACTGAAATCAGTGGTACTATCTCTATTTTATAGCTGGGGAAAGGGAGACTTAGAGACACAAGCTCACCAGAGGTTCTTGCACTGGAAAGACACAGTCAGTGGCAGCAGGGGTTTTGTTTTTGATGCTGGGCATTTGGGCAGGGTGGGAAAATTTTTTTGTGTGTGTATGGGAAACTTAGACTAAGAAGGAAGGAGGAGGCTCTTGTTCAGGGTGATCGGGAAGCTATCCTTGCTGGAAACCTTGAGCCCTAGAATTCCGGAGTCCACAACAGGAAGAACCCAGAGATCCTGTAGGAAATGTGTCCTGAGGATTAATGGGGAGCTAACTGCTGAGCGTAGACTCTTCCCTTTCCTCATTTGCATTTGGAAGATCTTTACTTTTCCTTTTGAAAGATCAATGTGCTATGTATTTTTCACTGAAGGTACATCTATTAAACCAACAGTGGTTGAGCCGGAGGACAATTCTCCACCATGTAATTAACCCCCATGGGGTCCCATTAAGACTCAATGATATTTTATGATTTTATTAACTGAACATAAATGGGGGAAGTGCCTGCTCGGGTTTGAGACACCAAGAGACTTGAGCACCAAGGTGTTTTTTTTTTTTTCCCCCTAGCAGGCTGTGTTTTTTGTCTCCCTCCTTCCCATGACTTCTTGCTTTGATTCATTATTGCGCTGAACCTTAGAGAAGAGTAAACTTGAGTGGTTAGGTGCCATCTCCCTGGAGCCAGACCCCCAGGCTACCAGCATAATGACCATGGGTAAGTGTCTCAAACTCTCTGAGCCTCAGTTTATTGTCTAAAATATGATGCTGATAAGAAGACCTGCTTCCCAGGGGCATAGTAAAGGTTTGGAAGGAGTTTGGCAGGTGACTCTAATAGCAAGTCCAGCAGGAGCAGAAATGGCTGTCACTTCATGGGTTGCCTGGTGTCCTGAGTAGACATACGTATCCCCAGCCTACCCAGGACAGTGTAACAACTCACCCCAGATCAGATTGGCACCAAAGCTAGGACTCTTTCCTGCTCTGTTTATGCTGGTAGCAGCGTTTTTCTTCTAAACTGCCCACCTTTTAGGGAGATATGAACCAGACAGGAGTGAATAAGAGCCATATGTAGGAATTTGTCCAGTTGCAAGAGCATGTGAGTCAGAGAGAGATGAGTGTACACGGGGTAGGAGGGTGTGGAAGGGTGACCAGAGCTTTGTGTGAGGTTGGAGGACTCCAGCAGGACTGCAGGGCATGTGGACATTGCAGTTGCCCAAAGCTCTGGGGCTGGACACTGCAGAGTCCCTTCACTATGGAGAACTTCACTCTTACTTCTTGGTGGGATTGAAAGCATTGAAGAGCTGGAGACAGGAGTGTTGCTTGATCGTAACTGGATCATACGATCACCCCGGGTGTGAGGTGAAGTCAAATTGAAGTTGTGACTGTGAGGAGAGGATGCCACAGGAGTTAGCAGCTATTGGCCAAGGGTTTGTTTACACACATCAGTGCCTGAAAGACACTCTGTTCTTCGCAGTATGTCTGCACCTGTTTGTACCTCTCTCAGCCCACAGGTATTTATTTGTACAAGGTGGTTTCCTCTCCCGGAGGACTTCAGCATCTGCTCTGTCTACTCAGCCTGCACAGCCCAGCCAGGAGAGCCACATCGCAAGGCTGAGCAGTCAAGAGGGTCCAGAACCTTGGCTGTTTTTCCCATGGGCCTGTGGGCCACAGGACCACACTGGCTACCTGCCCTGTGAGCCCAGTTCTGGAGGAACACAGCATCACACCCGCCCACGGGTTAGGACAGGAAGTGTGAAGCAGCCCAATTACAACAGCATAAACCACAGGCAGGAAATCTGGGTATTCAAGAGCAGCATTGCCAGGCTTGGATTTCTGCCAGGCCACCAGGGTTACAGTCCCATCTGGTTCCCAAAGGCCGGAGGGGATGGTTAATGATGAGAAGAGGTAAGGACCTGGGTTCGCACTGCAGCAATAGGGAGGGAGAGAAGGGCAGAGATACTGATCCAAGTTGCTTCCAAGAAGGTCCCCTGGGAGGGACAGGGACAGTAGGACACACTCTTGTGCTAAGATAGGGACTCCTAGCTCTCTTTGGACATGTAGTCTGGGGTAGATACTCAAGGTGTCCAGTTCAGACAAGGCAGAGCTGCAACTCTGGCTTTAGAGTCCAGGGTGCTTTACACCCTATTGCACTGAAGTTCCTCTCTGCCTTTGATGTCCCTAAGGAGGCCACATGGCTGTGTCTACGACCATGAGCTCTGTATAACAGGCTCAGGTACTGATATTCTGCCTTCAGCGACCTTCTTGCTTAACAACTGCTCAGGCGTAGAACCAAGCACTCAGACTTGAGGCTGCATTCAGACTTACGATTTGGGAATGTGAGTAGCAGTGTGACCTTCAGTTGGCTTCTTCCATAGTGTGGTACTGTAATTTTTGCTGATTGCACTGTACAGCACAACACTATAGTTTTATGTTCTGTTAACACATTATAGTACGGCAGGTAAGAGTTATGCAGAGAAAAGCAAAGTCATCAAGTTGGAGCTTGCTTTGACCATTTCTTTGTTCTGAATATTGTAATGTTCATATTATATATGGTTCCTCATTTAGCAACAAATTCACTTAAGGACCTAATCACAGGACCAAAATTTGGTCATTAAACACGGACTGTCTGTCCAGCCAGTCTGTGCCTTGTGGCCTGAGGAAAGTCACTGAATCTTTCTTTATGGTCCTCATGTACAAAGGGAGAATTTAGTGGCTCTGTCACAGGAGGATTAGAGAATCAACCAAGGTAGTAGGTGTGAAAAGACTTGGAGAGCAGAATATAAACATTAAAATATTATTAATAATATTATTATGACACCCTATATGGATCAGTTTTTCTATAGCTGGGACAAAATATGCAACTTAAAGAGGAAATGTTTATTTTAGCTCACTGTTTCGGAGGATTCAGTCCCTGGTCTGCTGGCTCCAAGCAGAAGCATGGCAATGGAAGGATGTGGTAGAGAAAAACTGCTCATTCCATCACATCCAGGAAACAGAGGATGAGCTAGAAAGGGAGCAGTTAGAAACCAGTTAGAGTACCAGTGTCATGCTCTATGACCCATCCAAGCACATCCAGAAATTTGCTTGACTAAATCTCCTAGGCCTTAAGTGAATCATGTTGACAGTTAAGATTAGCCATTCAGGGCTGTGGCTCTTAGGACAGGGCAACCCTTTATTTCTAGATGTTTCCCCATCAGTACCATTTGGTGAATCCAGACCAGAGCCTGAAAGAAATGACTGGTGTTTGTGATCTTCACTGAACAGGGAAAATCTGGTCCACTTAGAGACAGGACAAATGGACTAAGAGCAGAAGTCAGGCCTTAGCGATTTTCAGTTTATGGTGTAGACCAACAGGTGAAGACCCAGCATGTACCTGCCAACGTCAGGTGATTTGATCAGACAGTCAGGGAAAGGTGAGGTGTTTCACAGCCATGGACAGAGGAAACTGGACCTTCCATCCATAGAATTCTGGAAGGTTTCATCCAGGAAGGCACCTCTGACTCAGCAATCTCCAACTTTTTATTGAGAATGGAGAATTTTGTTTAGAGAATATTTTATAGAAAACAACAACAACGCAACAGGTAGATGGGTTAGTTGCTCTATGATGAGGACGAGAACATGGTCATGAGACCTTTAGAAGATTTCTCTTCCTTCATCCTGGAATAAATTCAATTCAGGTACTGCACAGTGGAGAAGGCCTGGGAAAATCAAAGCAGGGCTTCATCCAGTCTGTCATCCTTCGAATGGTGGTAGTAAGATTCCCGTCTCCATGGGCGCCTTTCCTAAGCATATTCCACAGGTTAGGAGCACCTGGGAGAAAGCAAGCACTCAGCAACTGCCAACTAAAGTAATTGTGAGTTATGTTCATTATCACCACTATGCCCATTGCTAGCTCTCAGACCTCAGCATACTCCCTCGACTTCCGTGAGCCTCAGTCCCAGTCTGTAGACTGGAGTAAAGTACCTGCCTTGCTCTGTTTTTATGTGAAATTTTTGCACAACATAGGTTTATATTTGCTTCTAGCATCTGGCAGGTTTTCTTCTCTGCCATGGGCACAAGGTGGGCAGAAGTTGGTATTATTTTTAAGCATCCCTAAAACTGAATAGGTGACGAAAGTTTCTCAGGACCATTGTGAAATCAGGGCCCTGCTATGACCCCTTACTTGTCACAATGCAAGGCCCTGCTCCATGGCCCGTCCAGTGCTTCTCAGGTGCCAGCTACTCTGCCTCCCTGCCCCACCGTCGAAGAAAGGAGGAAGTAAGGGTGTTCAGGGCTGGGGGCAGGGCTGCGGAGACCTTACCTCTCTGCTCCTCATTTGCCTCGGCTCAGACAGATGAGGTGACAACTTAGCAAAGGTTAGCATGTGCAGTGTAAGTTGTCAGAGAGCTGATTTTATTGGCACCCAGAGATGTCAGCTGATGAAGGCTCCATCTCTACTTGAGTTTCTACCATCACCACACAGTCTGGGGAGGGATGTGGCGAGAATCACACATGGACGCTTACAGCCTCCTCTGGGAAGTGATAGATATATGACTTCCATTCACATCTTACTGGCGAAGGAAGTTCGTCTGTCCACGCCCCAGGGCAAAGAGGCAGGAAGTACTGCTCCATCTCCTCCCGGAGAGGAAGAGAGTTAGAGCTATTTGATAAATGCCAGGAATCATCACTGCAGACAATGCTCAGGAATGACTGGGGGCTAAACCCAGTAGTCTGGAAATCTAACCGAATGGCCATGACCATGAAGATGGTGACAAATAAGTGTTGCCTTTTATTGAGCCCGCCACACCACAGCATCCACTGTGCTGTATCATTTGACTCCCACGTCTGGAGGAGGTAGGGACTGTTTCCATGGCCCGTCTTCAAAGGTGGGAACTGAGGCTTGGAGAGGTAGAATTATTGGCACAAATACTTCACAGCTTGCATGAGAATCTGTCAGGCTCCTTGAGATATGGTGACTAGGTCAAGTTAATGAAGGAATCATTCATGAAGAAGCAGAGTGTCCCAGCTGAGAGAGAGGGCTCAAACAAAGGAAACAGCTAATGCAAACCTAGGCCATGTTGAGAAGGGAGCAAAAAGAAAAAATCACTCAAACCGCCCTCCTCTTATCTGGTTGCCAACCCCTTATGGTGGCCTACATTGGCCAAATCCAACCAACCTACAGAAAACACTGACCTCCTTGGTGTATTCAGACTACTTGTGACAACCTCCTGGAGCAGAGAACTGCATCAATGGAGGCTGGCTCTGGAGGAATGGATGGGGACTCTCTGGAGAAGTTGTGGATCTTAGTTTCACCTCCAGAGTTTTGTACCACTAGAGCCTGAAATTTCAGTCATTCTGCTAGAAGACAATGGCAGTGCCAATGCCATTGCAGAGACATGCTCAAGCAAACCAGGCTGTGGGTGGGGCGCTAAAACTCTCTTCACCTCTCAGCCAACCAGGAATTCACTGAGCCCCTCTTCTGAAACATTTTGTGTATACCGTATTCACACCCATGCTGTAACTACTTGCATATTATTTCTACGCAAGCTCATCCTCACCGAGCTATTATTCATAAAACTATACCTGCAAACCACACCCCCAAAAAAACGCTACTGAAGAGCAACCCATTTTAAAAGAATTCTGCTCCACATTTGAATGATAGGTAATAGGGAGTCTGACAAGCCTCGTGTTTGAGGTCCCTTCCCGCTGATACCACTGTGAATAGACAATGCGAACACATTTGTGTTCTCTAGCAAGCTGGAAGAGCTTTCTTCCCCCTCCACACAACGAAAATTCCTATGAATTGGGCCACAGAGCTCTACTGTGATTTACCTGAAAACAACTGTTCAACATTGCAGAAATTAAACTTACCAAAACGTAGGGGAAGGTAGGTTAAAATAGACGTTTAGAACAAATATCAAATGTTCTACTTTGGTGGCGAGGGGTGGAGAGGAAGGTGTTCTTTTTATTGATTCCATTGTCTTATTTGATGAGGATTTATTGTTAGGCTTTTACTTGCCTGGGAGACACAGCATGCTGAGAAAGACTGAGGCTTTCACATGCAGGCGGTGCTGGGAGGAAGCTTGCCCCGAGGAAGGGCAGATCCTGTGCTATGGGCAGCCGCATTATCAGGTGGGATAAGCCAAAGTCGTTCTGCCGCACTCAGCCAAGCCCATGCAATGGTTTCTCCCATTTAATCCCTGCAGCAAGCCCCCCATGAAGCAGATACTCCAATTGCCCCCACTTTGCCGATTAGGAGACTGAGGCCCTGAGAAGCTAAGTAACTCCCTGGGATGCCAGGTAAAAGATAAAACCGAGATTCGTATCCCAAGCTACTTTACTGCCTATGCACTGCTCACAGAACTTTGCTAGATTCTTTTTTGTGCACTGGCTTTTCACAGCATGGAAACTCCCCCAAACAGCTAGCTCCCTTTTCTGGGGAATCTATCTCCTCCACTCCAGCAGCAGCCTAGGAAATTATTAGGTATGCAACCTCAAGTCATAAGGACAGCTCTACTCCCCCTCCCATTGGGACTTTTAGGGAGGCTTCTTGACAAACCTTGGGCCACACACAGCTAGTGAGCTGCAGAAGCAAGGTCCAAAATCAAGACTCGAAACCCCAGACAGACCGTGTTCTGTTGGTTACGAGGTGTGCGTGACTAAGCTATGGTTGAGGTGAACTGTGAGCTCTGGCTACCTGGACCAAGGGCTGTGACCCTAGCAATAGTACTTGGACCTGTGGGATGAGGTTGGTGTGGGAGTGTGAGCCTGCACACTCACATGCACATATTCTCACATACTCGCGACGTTGTGGACAGTGCCTTCGGGCTCCTCTGTGCACACTCAGACAGATGAAAAGGCACTGCTAGAGCAGATGCATCTCTGTGGTCCTTGTAACCCAAGGAGGAGTCAGCACCTCTGTACTAGACATCACCCCCTCCAGCTGCATTGTCTCTGCAACCCCCAGAAACATGCGGGTCCAAAGGGGCTGTGACATCTCGGCCCTGGGCTGTGCGATACCGTTCTGGGACCACACAGCCATCCATCCTCATCAGATGGAGGAATGAAATCAATACCAGCAAACCCACATTTTTTCCTGCCACAAAACCTGACTTGGGTACATCTGTTTCTTTATGATGTTTTTACCATTATTTTTCTCAGCTTCAAATATAGATGATCTGGGAACCATTAAACAGTTGTTATAAACGTCGCACCCTTGCCTTCCCAGGGTCCCTGATGAGGTCCCCAGGATCAGGCAGAAGGGGTGCCATTTTCTAGGAGGGAGCAGGTTCAAGGGAGTAACTGGACACGGGGAGATGGCTGCAGATTCTGAAGGCCGCGCTGCCTTCCACTGCATGGTCCTTCATCATATTTACCCTGTGGAATGAAAACCCACTACCCTGCTGGCCCAGGAGTGTACCCCCAAGTCCCAGAGGTCGAGCATGAAGGTGCAAAGCTGTAAGGTTTTGCTTCCTAAAATGACCGTAGATGGCCTGGAATTGGCTTGTGGGAAAAACAACTGACAGATCAAAATGTTCTCTGCCTTTGGACCAGAAAGTCCAGGAAGCTGGGACAATTTAGCCTGGAGACAAGATCCCATGTTTGGAGAGGAAAGACCTGTCTTCCGAGGTCAAAACAGTCTCATTCAGAGAACTGTGCAACTATGCAAGAGGCAGGTAGTGAGTTCCCTGTCGCAGGCAATAATCAAGATGAAATTCGAACAGGAGAAATCGGAGAAGAAATCTGCTTTGGGCGACAGGTTAGGAACATCACATCTTAAATCTCTTTGTCCCCTGAGATGCTGTGTTTATAGCGGATCAGCAGCCTGGTCAAGTGTCAGCCTGTGGCTATTTTGCTCCAGCTAATCAAGGTGGCTCGTGTTCACACACACAAGCCAAAGAGGCTATTTGGAAGTGGTGCCTGGGGGGGCTGAGGCTGGGTGGATCTGTCTGGCAGAGCTTGCAGCTGTGAGACCTCGGGCAAGTTTGTGGAGTTTGTGTCAGCCTCAGTTTCTCCCTCTGTAAGTCACAACATACTCATCCCATAGGGAAGTTTTCAGACTCTCCGTGGTCTGCTGAATGGAAAGGGCTCAGTACACAATCACCGGCTACTATGTACACACACACACACACACACGCATGCACACACACACACACCACACACGCATGCACACACACACACACACACACCACACACACCACACACATGGGCAGCAGCAGCAGGTACTAGGACCAAGCTGTCAGGCCCTAATATGCACAGATAGCACTACCCTGACTCTCTACCCTGGCTCTAAATGCATTCTGTAACTTTTTATTTTTCAAATTAAAATGTGTTAAATGCAGCAATGATTTTCTTGTCAATAAAGGTGATAAAACTTTCCTGGGTAATCTGCCCTTTTCTTAAATAAATTTCTAAATTTTGTTACAATTTATCCTCAGAATCTGGACTCTCCTATAACTAAATCCATTTTCATCTCTCTCTCTCTCTCTCAGTCTCATTTTCACCATCTGACACATGCACAAATACTACTATTTAAAAAAATTATGTTCTGTCTGGTATTCGATTGAGGTGTTGGGTGGGGGTTATTTTCTTTCCTTTTTTTCTTTTCACAAAAGAAACACTTTTTGGGGGAGTTGGCATGACATTAATAAAAATAATAAAGGAGAAGGTTTGGAGGGAAAAGGTAAATAAGGCAATTCATACATCACCTGCGAGAGGCACCGAAGTGAGGCAGAGAAAAATTACCACCGCTAAGCGTGCAGGAGATTTTCATGAGTCAGCTCAGGCTTTTCCCCAGCCTGCCCCAGGCCCCACCACTGCTGGGGGTGGGGGGAGTTGGCTGTGTCTGCCCAGTGGGATGGGCCAGTTTGGAGACCACTCTGAACCAGCCCGGCTTCCATTAAGCAGAGGGTGTTCACAGACTTCTTTCCTTATGCATAGCAGCTTAGCACACATAGCAACCCCTGCTTGCTACACGCATATGCACACACTTGGATGACAGTGACCTTGGGGGAGTGTGTCAGTGTGCAGGAGCAACTGGCCACCCAACATACAGGTCCCAATGCAAAGCATGGGGCTTTGCATCCAGAAATGACAAACATCCCAGGACTGTGACAGCAGAACATGCAGGGCACAGGGGACTTTACAAGCTTGGTATCTTCTGTGACTGCGCAAGTCACACACCATGGTGCTGTCCTCCAGCTGTGCCTGGTTCAGATCCAGAGCCTTGCACAGGTGGCAGTGTGGGACCCAGGTGGCTTCTCGAGTCACTCAGATGGTCAGCTGCCTTGAGTGTGAGTGCAAAGATCACCCCGCACAGCTCCACCCCGTTAGGCCACCAAGACTAACGTGAAAGTGGCCACCAGTCAAGAGCTTACTGGGAGACGCCACACCTGCAGGGGCCTGTTGGAAACCTTATTAAAATCTCAAAGCTATCTTGGAGTCTCCCACTGGTGGACTCCTGGGGATGATATAAGAGCTTCATTCTCCACATGTGGCCCTGAGATCCTGAGAGGAGGGAGAGTCCTTTAGTGAATAGTTAATATTTACTGAGCTCTTTGCTGTGGGCTGCAGTACTTTACCTACATTTAACTCATACCCCAGATATGATTGTTGTACCCATTTTGCAGATGAAGCAATGGAGGTACATTAAAGTCCAATAGCTTTCCTAAGATCACACATCCAGTGGGTAGAAGAATGGCCTTGCAAACTTGATCCCAGAGCTTTTTCTCCTCCCTAACATTGCCATCTCTAAATCAACCCAGGACGGGCTGGGTCCCTGGCTCCTGTGCCCAGCCCAGCACTCTCCCATTCCCTTCCCTGTGGGTCTTTCTGCTGCACGCTCCCCTCTTTCTGCCGTGTCATTGCTGGAATGATGGATGCCAACCTCTGCCAAGTGGATTCTCACTGAGGACACCAAGGAGGTCCCGACGACAGGACGCTCGTCAGAAGCCCAGGCACAAAGCAGGCTCGGTTCTTTTGTGGAAGAGTGGAGTCGCTGCCAGGCCAGGGCTAAAGCAGTGCACATCCCCAGAGAAAACAAAGGCCGGGCAATCGCCATGCCAGGACTGGGGCCCCACTGGGAATGAATGTCGCATTCCATCCAAGGTAACGGAGGCTTGGCCAACATCCCCGGGTCTTTCCTGCCCTGCGCTGGCTCTGGCTTAGCCACATCCAGCCAGAAATGGAAGGACGGTGGGAGGACAGGAGCAGGGCCCCAGGCTGCTCTCTGAGGCTCAGCAGGGCCCTGTATCCCCATCCAGCAAGGGCCTCAGAGCCAAGGTGCTCACCAGGCAAGCTGTGTAAACACTGGAGCTCTGGCAAAACTGGTGACAGGAGAGAGAGGCAAAGGCCTGGGTGTGGGTCCTGTGCTCTGCTTCTCTGCTCTGAGATTTCCTTCTGTCCCTCCTACTCCTCCTCCCTTGCTGCCCCTCAGAACCATGGTTGTGGGGCTTTCTTGTGTCCCAGACTGGTCACATCTCCATCTCCTTTTTGCAGACACTGTCCTGTTTTGGCTCAGCTTTTGCTTAGAAGGCCAGAGATTTGTGCTTGTCCTCATCAAGCACTGGTGATCTTGTCACAAAGGCAGCAGCAACAAAAGCCAAAGGACAACTGAGCGGGGTTGCACAGGCCTGCAAGCCCAGCACCGAGGGAGGCTGAGACAGAGGGATTGCAAGTTCAAGTCAGTCTGGGAAACTCAGGGAGACCTTGTCTCAAAATACAAACTAGAAAGAGCTGAGGATGTCCCTCAGTAGTGGAACACCGCTGGTTTTGATCCCTAGTAGCAATAAACCAACAATTTAGTGCACACTAAATAACCTTTGTATGTTGAGATAAAAGCCCCAAAGGGTATGCAGGGGGATGAGAATCCAAATAGATGGGCGGCAGCTAGCACAGTGTCCCTGATTTCAACTCAGGCACAGTTCATATCACATAAAATAACCCAGTTTAAAGTGAACAATTGGAAGGTGATTTGCTACTTTCACAATGTCCTCCAAACACTGCCTCTGGGCTGTTCCAGAGTGTTTTCAGTACTGGCAACGAGAACTCTACATCGCAGGGCAGTGACTCCCCATTTGCTCCTTGGCCCAGCCCCTGGCCACTGCTGACCTCTGTCTCTGTGACTTGCAAGTTCTGCACAACTCTTACAGATGGGATCCTGCGGCCCATGCCTTCTCACGTGCAGCTCCTTTCACTGACCACATTTAGGAAGTGTGTTGAGTTTTGTTTCATTGTGTGCAAGATTTTCCTTGGAATGTATCGTTTATAATTTATTTGACGTATAGGGGAGGATATGCATAGGTAATATGCAAACACCATGCCGCTTTACATAAAGGATTGCGCATGCGTGTTGCTTTCATCCGGGGCCTCGCCTTGGCCTTCCGCAGCATCGTCCTTGGACCTGTCCTTCCTTCGTTGGACCCTGTGGGTCACAGATCTCCCTTTGCTTCAATTCCTGCCTCATTTTGAGGTATTGGTCATGCTCGGAGACTCGGGTTGGGGACTCTGGGCTTGAAGCCTGAGTCTTTCCCCAAGGAAATGGAAAACTATGGCCCAAAGAATCCAAGGGCCTTGACTTCGCAGGGTCTCAACTTCCTTTGCATTGAAATGGGGCTGAAAGATGAGGCCCAAAGAGAGGAACATTTTGAAAATAAAATGCAAAGAAAGGGCTTACGACAGAGGTTGACGACCAAGTCAGTACTGAGTTTTATCTCTTTGACCTGTCACTGGTGCAGCTCCAAGAAGTCCCCTTCTTACTGCATCGATCATCTTTGGGGACTGAATTATTCTGCCACTTTGCCATTTTTTGCAAGACAGGCGCTTATGCCACTGAGCTAAATCTCCAGCCCCTGCTTTGCCATTTTCTATACCCACAGATAATGACGCTCTTTCCCCTCTCTCACTTCCCTCCTCTTCCCTCTGCTGTTCTTCCTCCTCCTTCTCTACTTTTGCTCCTTCTCTTACTCCTCTTTCTTCCTGCCCTTCTGCTCCCTCTTTGATGATGAGTGTACAGCTCTGTCGTCCACAGCAGAGCCTTCTCCCCGTGCCTGACCTGCCTCTGCTGTCTGGATGCCTTTTGCTTCTTTGTCCATATGTGTATTTTTATTTCAGTCTGCATGGCCTGGCAGCCTTGGGTCCTGGGAGCAGTAGGTTGGCCACAGGGGTGCCCAGTGCAGAATCCAGTGATCCCACTCTGCTGGCACCTCCACCACGCTTCACAGGCCCTGGGTGTGGCCAGCACTGGCTCCCACGCAGGGCGTCCTGCAGTGCTGTGTCCCTCGTCTCAAGTCCTGGCGCACTGGGAGTGACTGTTTGTCCCAGCACCATGGCTTGGACAGGAAGCAAGAGCTTCCGGACAAACTGGTGATCAGAAGCCTCTTCCTCTAGGAACAGCGGGTCCCTTTCTCTGTGGCCATTTTTGTACATTTTAATCTTCCTCCTTTGACAAACTTCCCCCCTGTCCCATGACTAAGGGACAAGGACAAAGCAGCTCAAAAAATAAGTGAAAAGCTCTACAATTGTCACCTCGCAGTAGAAAGATCCGTGCCCTCCTTGTGCAGCGGAAGGTCAGCCCTGAACAAGACACTCACACTGCGAACTTCTGAATCGCATACAGATTCTGGTTGTTTTTTCAGAAAAGAAAAATGTCAGTGGTGTAGAAGACAAATTTCAGTAAGCATCATAATCTCCTTCATACTTTACTCTGACTTAGAAATTTAAGTTTAGAAATAAGTTGATAAAAATCACCTTTCTTTTGAATGTCTGGTGCTCCCGCCTCTTCCTACCCATACTTTGGGTTTTGTTTATCTGAGATGTAAAGAATGCTGTCTATACTTGCTAAGGGTCATATTCCAAGCAGATAAAGGGACAGTCCCAGGACAGGACAGGACACTCCCTAGAAAACAGAACAGTAACCTAACACTGTGTGTGTGTGTGAGTGTGTGTGTGTGTGTGCGCACGTGTGCGTGTGTGAGTATATGCATACATATAGTCACAGCCTTGTCACGAACAGGAAAGAGGGTAAGGAAAGGGAGTGCTATGCATCCCTAGTTGTGGCAAGAAAGTGCAGATAATAGATGCCTTTAGCCTTAATGCATGCCATTGCTTTGTCTGCATAGTCTCATGCTACATTCAACTATCATCCAATCATCCATACATATCCATCCATCATCCATCCACTTGTCATTAATCCACCCTCAACCATCCATCTATCTATTCATCCATCTATCCATCCCTCATCTTTGCATCCACCCACTTTTCATGTAGTTGTCAATTCATCTGTTCATTTACCCATTCTCTAGCTAAACTCTACCTCCATCCTCCACCCCTTCAGCCATCCATCTCTCCAACCATTCAACTAAAAATGACCAGGCGATGCTTCTGTGCTAGAATTATGCTCTGTGCTTGGCACATGGTTATCATTAAATGCTCAGACAATCCCACCAAGTAGGGTACTTACTATTCCCTCCTGGGCAGAAAGCAAAGGGTCAAAGAAATTGGCCCTTGTCTAAGTCATGCAGCTGTAAGAGGCTGAGCTGGAACTGAGTTCCTCATTGTCTACCTCCAAATCCTGTACTTCTTCTGCTATATCATGTTTCCTGGAAGGGTGGGCAGGGGACAGTGTCAGGAGGAGGCTTAAGGTATCAGAGCGGGAGGGAAAGGAGTTCTCAAGTAGGCATGTTGGTTTGTACAGTCTCCTGCTGGGAAGGGTTTCAAATGTCGTGGTTTAAGTGTATTCAAGTTCAGGCTGCAGGAACATAGCCTACCGAGATGCCCAAACCCAAGGCGGGAAGTCCCATTTAGACAGTAACACTCAGAAACACCTTCTGATCGGGAGTAATGAAAAAGCTTAATAGGTCAGAGATAGAAATTGTAGATGTAATTAATTCATGGATCCACTCATATTTGGCCTAATTTCATAACTAATAGTTGGGATGTAGGTACCAAACTTCCTAAAGAACTATCCAAAAGTAAAATAATAATGAACTTGCCTCTCATAAAAAGAGATCAAGGTTAGGGGGAGACCACAGGCAAAAGTGCAGACACAATGTTTCTGCTCAGAAAAGCTCTGATTGAACCACACATTTGGCACTGGTCTTCCTTCTTCCAACGTGAAGAAGGAAGCAGGATCCGTCATATGATTTTCCTTGTCTGAGAAGAGAAAACACAGTAGTTCCTCTTCAGGCAAAGATAAAAAGGAATTCACACTCCGGTGAGCAGAGTCAGAGAACCAGCCACTGTGGAACCCACAGAATGATCGGAAGAGTGTAGCCATGGTGCCCACTTTCAGTCCACTGAGGAAATGCATTTCAAAGGCAGGAGGAAGGGTTCAAAGCGAGGGTTGCAGAGGTTTTCTGTGTTTGAGAACTTTTTGCATAAACTATTTATTTTGCCATAAATAGTTTTTATTATCAACTTTTTTAAAAAGCTCTTGCAAAATGCAGGCGCCTTTTATTAAGATGTAGAAGTCGTAGAAATTCCAGGAGTTTCCTGGTGCTGATCTATCAAGGGATTTAAGGAGGAAGTTTAGCTGTTTAGCACAGATTCTACAACATTGGAGACACCCAATAAAAAACGCTGAGGTAAATGTATAGAATATGAACAAGGTGGCTGTTGGAGAAAATGATGGAGAGGATGAATTTAAGAAGATACCGGACATTCTTCATCAGCCTCATGCAGAGCTCTGATCTTGTGTCCAACCAAGAGCCCAAGCTAAAGTGACTTCACCCCTTGACTCTATAAATTGTGTACCTACCTTCCTACCAATGGCACACCTTGGATGTGACATTCCTACAGAGTAATTCTTGAATACATTAAATAGCTTACTATTTTCATGTATGATGATACAAATCCTTGGGTAAAAACAGATAGCTCTTTTATCAGTATGGGTGCATGATGACCTGCTTATGGACTGAGTGTACAGTTTAGAGAATTTGGGTGCATAGTTTACCCAATGTAAACAGGGAGAACCCAGGACAGTTACATCTATGCAGAACATTCCCTCAGATCTCCTTACCATCAGTCCTTTACTCCTCTCCATATGCAACCAGTGATGGAGATGATGAGGTTTCCAATGTGTTGTATGTGTTCTTTGTAAGATTAAGGATTAGATGGACAGGGCTGGTGTGGTAGTACACACTTGTAACCCCAGTACTCTGGAGGTTGAGGCAGGAGGATTGCTGCAAGTTCAAGGCCATCCTGGAGTTCTGTTTTAGTTACTTTTCTCTCATTGCTGAGACAAAATACCTGATGTCCCAAATTAAAAGGAGATAAGGTTTATTTATTTTACAGTGTGTGGAGGTTTCAGTCCATAATCTGCTGGTTCCAAGGCAGAGTTGACATGGCAGAAGGGCAAGTGCTCGTGGTAGTAGAAGTCAGCAAAAGCAATGAGAGAGACACAGACATCTTTCACAAGCTTTATTTTTTTATCCAGTCTACCAAGATTAGGGCAGTGCCAATCTAATCAATAGACTAATCCAGCAATCACCCACCCTTAATCCCAGAATTCCCTTAATTCCAGTATTGCACTCACTACATATTAACCATGTACTCTAGAATCAGCCACCTCTGAAAAAGTTCAGTCTACATGAGACTTTGAAGGGATATTGAGACACAAACCGTAACAGCCACATAGTGAGTTCAAGGCCAGCCTGTACTACATAGCAAGATCCCATCTCAAAAAAAAAAAAAATTAGATGGATCAGAGAGCTCAAATATTTTGATGCTGCTTATTAGGCATAACCCACTTATTTCAGGGCTGGATCAACAAAGACCAGTTGGAGTCGTCAGAGACCAAGCTGATGAAATATCTGGGTCTTACAGTCAGCCCTCCTTGCTGTGTGTTCCGAGAAACTCAAGTTCTTATAACTTCCACTTCATGGGAAGAAGGGAGTTGGCTGGGAAAAGAGGTGACGTGTATTTCATTGAAGTTCAAAACTGCAGTGGTGGTGGAAATTATTCTGAATTATCCTCAGGATTATTAAGAAAATGATACCCTTAAATAAATGTTTGAAAGAAATGAGTTTTGTTGAGAATAATAACCTCACAGCCACTTCTCAGAAGTCCAAAGAGAGAAGCAAATTAAGAGACACCCTTCAAGCAGTTGGAGGGGAAAAAAACCAGAGAGGTCCTAATAAATGTCTCACCAATCCAATTATAACATTCAAATCAAGGAGAGAAAAATATGGCATCAAATATAATGAAAGTTTTCTCTCCCATTGAAAACACAGCCTGCTTCTCATTGTCCAATGCTGAAGGGGATTTCAAAGTCAGCATTTATAGGAGAGAGGGAAAAAATGCCATGTAAATCAAAGAGAAATAATCAAATTTTTCTGGTGGAAATAAGTTCAGTTGTTTGATGTGATTTTGACACTCAGCATAATTTCAGTCTCAGCGCTGAAGTTAGAGTATCCTGGGGTCCCTATGAGATTTGTATAGTGAGAATTCACCAATCAGGAAAATCTGAGTCTTTGAATGCAATGTGGTCTTACACATGCTGCGGTAGAATAAAGACTCCTGGACTCTGTGCTGTTCGGGAAAGCAGAGAAAACACATTGCCAGTTTCAGATAGGCTGGTACTGCCTAGAATGCATATTCAGAGCTCAGAGTTCACGACATGCGGAAGCCGGGTCTTTGCAGAAGTGATTCGCTGACATGAGGTCACACTGGACTGGGCTTGTCTCGGTACCTAAGGACTAGGGAGGCAAGGAATAGATGCTAACCTGGTGTGGCACAGATATGAGGTGCACTGGACAGCTGGCTGCCACCTGAAGCTGAGACAGTTATGGGGGCTGAATTCTCAGGTCCTCCGGGCAGACTACTCCCCTGTTGTCACCTTAGGAACTTCCGGCTTCCAGAGTAAAGAGGGACCACACTTCCATGTATTAAATCTCCAATAAGGGTACTTTGTATGGTAGTTGTGGGAAATGTAAGTGCTGGATGGGGTCAGAGAAGGAAGAGCCAGTCAGGCCCAGGTGATGCCAGCAACCTTGGAATGGTTTTCCCAAATAGGGAAAGGTATTTGCAGTGCCTGAGTGAGCAGTGGAGATTTTTCCCTTGAGATGGCAGATCTGGCTGTGCCTGCAGTCTAGGAGGGAACCAGCCTTGGGGATCCACCAGCTTCCAGCAAGACCCCAGGCTGAGGTCCCCAGATGTCTGTTCCATTTTCTAACGAGAGGCCCTGCTGAGGCCATGCCAGGCTTCTCTCTGGTCTCCGACCACTTTTCAGAGAGTGTGATGTGAGCACGGTGTGTGTGGGGGGGCAGGTCCTTTGTGTCCCTATTCTGTCTGGAGCCACCCGGCTTCTTGAGGAGATCAGCCAGCTCATAGTCTCAGCTGATGTGAAGAGACAGAACCATGATGCCAAGCAGGAGGAGGGTTTTGCAGGCTGAAAAGCTGTGGGGCATCGGATGTGACCTGAGAGGGCTGCCCTTCTGCAAAGGAGGTCACATCATCGCTCACCTCTAGGTCACCAGCACCTGGGAGTCTGTTGTGCAGAAAGGTTGGGCCAGGTCCCAAAGGGCACACACCACCTAGTGGGTGACCCTATGCTGAGAAGGGTGTCAGTGAGGCTAGCAATGGTATTACTGCTTTGTGTCTCCATCTCTCCCTCCTTCTCCTTCTCTCATGGGATTAAGCTTCTGTCCCTGCTGTAACAAATTGCCATAAAACTGTGTGTCTCAGAGTAATAACGATCCATTTTCTAGCTGTTCTGGAGGTCAGAGGTCTGAACTGCAGTGCTGGCGGGGCTCCGCTTCCTCTGCAGCCATAGAAGAGAATCTGATTCTCGCCTTTAGCAGATCCTGACTATTGCTGGCATTCTTTGGCTCCTGGCCACCTCTCTCTGTCTCTCCATCTCTGTCTCTGTCTCCCCCTCTCTCTCTTCTCTATCTTCCCTTCTCTTTTCTGTGTTTCTATCTTTAAATTTTCTCTGCTGTCCTCTAATAGTATACATGATTGTATTTAAGACCAACCTTAAAAATCCAGAAAAAACTACTCCAGATCCCTAATTTATTCACATCCTTTGCTATCTCAGATAATGCTCACGGCGTTTGTGCTTCAAGACCTATCTTTTTGGAGAGTGTCTTGGTACAGGCTGCTGTCACAAAACACCATGAGCTGGAAGATTCATCAACAACTCAGAACTTACTTTTCACAGCTCTAGAGCCTGAGAAGTCCGCAATCAGGGTGCAGCATCCAGAGAGGTCCTGATTTCTGGTTCATACATGGCATCTTCTTGCTGTGTCCTCACAGGGTGGGAAGGGACAAGGCAGCTCTCTGGAATCTCCTTCGTATGAGCGTTAGTCATCTCCTCAAGCTCTGAAGATTTCAATACAAACACTTGGATCTGCTATGGTTTAGATCCAAAAGGTTCCCCCAAATCGTCATGTATTCAGAGATGTGATTTTGGAAGCTGATCAGCTCGTGGAGGTGCTGTACTCATGAGGGATTCATCTACTGATGAGTTGACTGCTAAACAAACTGTAGGCAGTAAGGTCTGGTTGGAAGAGGCCGTCACTGGGGCACGACCTGGAAGGGTCTATCATCTTCCCCTAGTTCCTTCCATCGCTCCCTGCTTCCCGGCCGCCATGACAGGAGCAGCTTTCCTCTGCCGGCCCCTCCCACCATGCCCTTCCTGCCCCAGAGCCAGGCAACCAGAGATCCCAAAACACGAGCCAAAATAAACCTTTCCTTCTTGACGCTGAGGGTGTCAAGTGTTGTATCCCAGCAACAAGAGAGTGACTAAGAAGTAGCTAAGGCAGGATCACAGCACAGAGCTACCACTCAGCCTGTGACAGCTGCCTTGAGTGACGCTTTTGAGTGGTTCTCACAACAGCAGGGGAAGTTGTCTTTGAGGGTGTGTACACTTCCACTCACCCCTACTTTATTTTTATTTTTTATCTTTTATTTTTTGGTACTGGGAATTGATGTTCATCCCTCTTACACAACCTGCAGGAGCAATATTGCTGTCCTGAGAGACACAGCAGGTGACAGGGACAGGGATTCATGGAGTGAGGAAAGGTCAGAGCTCAGTGGATGTGTGTTGGACCCACCCAGTTGAGCAGGGAGGCGTCTCGGGGGCTGTCTGCTAAGCACCTACCAAAGTGGAAACAGTCTTACAATAAAACTTTTCTTGTCATGTTATTGTTTGTTTTAAATATGGGGATTCAGAGGCATGGAGAGGTCAGTTAATCCTCTGCCTCTTTCTGAAGCATCCTTCGTAAAGGAGAGGGAAAGAGAATTTACATGCCAGCGTTTAGGCCTCTTCAAAGACAGTCACTGGTGTTATGTTTTGGTGGAGGCATTAAATGACTTAAGAGCGTTGGGAGATGGAAGGAAGATGTTTTTATTATTATTAGTAGTAGTAGTATTCAGAAGCTTTTATTTGATCACATAAATCGTTACACTCACTCAAGCTCCTGCTTCAACCAAGACCCAAAATTACATCTACCAATATTTGTAGGCCCACTGCTACTGTATAGAAACTTAAATCGTAATTTGCAAGAAAAAAAGTGTAATCAGAGGGAATTTTCAGGATTGGAGGATGGGATTCTGTAAAATTAAAGCATACTGTGATTTAGAGATGAATTTGCATATTAAAACAGCCCTGGATATCATGGGCAAGGTCTGCTTGGCTCTTTCCACGGGTGTGTTTATTTTTATAGCACCATCGTTTATTAAACAAGATCATATCTGAAGCAACATATCTGAAGCATTCTGAAGAGAAGATCTTTCTTATGGGAACCCCTTCTTTTGAAAACTTAATCCATATGGAATTCTTCATCCATATAGATGAAGGCAGATATACAAGGTATGTTATATAATACCACAGCAAGAAACCGCTCTGTTAATAAAACTCAGAGAATTTCTAGTAGCAGCTGTGATAACAGAACCCGGAGAGTATCACGCAGGGAGAATAATAAAGTACAGTAAAGGAATTTAGGTTGTGTCTTTGAAACTAACTCACTGTGCATGACAGCTCCAAGCCTGCTGACTATGTTAGTCAATGCCAGCAAACTCCACCCTATTCAAAAATCATAGCTGCCTAGAAGCTTTTCTTGAATCCTGAGTTTATTATGATATCACACAGAATCGCCCCCAAATGATTCTTTTCCAGAATGCAGCCTGACTCTACCCTAACATGCTCGATTCTCCTTTCTTACTCTATATCTCTTCTATTAAGAAAACATCATCAGACACAATGCATGTGTTAGATAGCTATGGCTATGTAACAAGTACTCCCACGCACAGGCAAATTTGAGTAACAGCATTGCATTAAATTTTTCATGGATCAGAAACTCAGGTATCATTTAACCAGATCCTCTGTATATGAGTATCTCATAAAGCTGCAAGAAAGAAGACAGCCAAGACTGTGGTAGTCTCATGGCTCACAAGAGAAATGACCCAACAAGAATCATCGGAACTTATTCTAGAAACTTCCTATCTGTGAATCATCTCCATCCTACTAAAATGGAAATTCATAAAGGCATAAACTATTTTGTGATCTGTTCTTCACTATGTCCATAGTGTGCAGAGCTGAGCTTGACATGTGACCGGCACTCAACTCTTCATTGACCGAATGAACTATTGTAGAGAGAGTTTCTGCTCCTTGGAGAAGTCTCCTGTATGTTATTTCTTTTCTTCATAATAAATGAACCTGGAGCATTTTGAGTGTCAAAAGGCTGAGACAGTATAAAATCTAGGGGGGAAAAGCTTCATCTTAACAGTAATGACAGATACAATAATGACTCTCCAACATGCCCATCCTCTAGTTTCCCGACCCTGTGAATATGTGACCTCACAGGACAAGAAGGGACTGTGACATAATAAGAAATATATGTGGGGTTGCTCATGCTGGTTCCTGACACAGGGGCCCCTAAAGCTCTGGGTCTGTCTTCAGTGATAGGGGTACAGAAGCTTCATTGTCACCCATCACCATTCCATCCTTGCATTTATCCTAACAAGGTAAGCGTTAGAGAATAGAGATGGATGATTGCAGAGAACCCAACTCTGTGAGTGGCAGATTGCAGTGTCTGTCCTCACCCTCTGATCTCCAGGGAGAGGAGTAAGGTTAGACAGAGATTTAGTTCAGTCACCAATGGCCAATGATTTAATCAATTGCACCTTTCTTAAAGGAGCCTCTGCACGAACTCTAAACTAGTGGGTTTGGGTAGTTTCTGAGTCGGGGAGCACTTGGAAATGGCAAGAGCATGGTGTGCCCAAGGGAGTTGTGAAATCTCCCTGCACCATGCCTGTATCTGGCCCTGGGGATCTCTTTAGTTCAGTTTTTCCTAAATTGTATCCATTAGGTTGAACTGTTAAGCAGAACTATTTCCTAGAACCTGTGGGTTGGTTCTAGAAAATTATCCAATCTGAGGGAGGTGGGGCATGGAACTCCCAGCTTATAATTCGTGCTTGGGGTTGGCCTCTTACTCTGATTCTGACTCATCTTGTGCCACTGACACTTCACCTGTGGGGTCTACACTGATTCTGGGCAATTAGTGTGAGACTGAGTTAAACTGGTGGACACCCAGTCTATGTCCACTGAGAAGGACAGCATTGGTCACAGGGGGAAAGCCCCATGCATTTGGTGTCAGAAGTGGTGCAAGAGAACAGAAAAATAGTGGTTTTCAAGAGTCTTGGCATATGTTACTTGGGTCACACACCTCAATGTGAGACACTATTTTGGATTATCCATTGGCCCAATCCGATATTCTTACAAGCAAAGAACTCTAGGGGTAGAGTCTAAGAGACTAAAACTTCAGAACTGACACTCTGTACCTGGTTCTGAGCTATCGGCAGCTATATGCAAAGATAAGAGAGAAGTTTCTGGGAGCTAAGAGCCACCTTTGCTGAAGGCAAGGGGACAGGGACCTCAGTCCCACCCCACACAGATCTGAGCTCCACCAACACACCACATCTTCAAAACCCACTTCCTTGGGGCTTCCAGCAAGGAGCACAGCTCACTAACACCTTGGTTTTCATTCAGTGAGGCCCACACTGGACTTCTGACCTCCAGAACTCTGATGTAATAAATCTGTGTTGTTTTCAGTCACTAAATTTGTGGTCATTTGTTATGGCAGCAATAGAAAACTAATACAACCGTGTTCAACAGCTCAGATTCATGGCCAGGCTAAGCATGATAGAAGGCTTAGGAAATAGCAGCTCAGGGGTTTAGCACTTGCTGTCACCATGGAAATGACCCATGCATCATAAATCCTGGGTCTTTTAAAAAAGCCTGATTTTCAGGAAAATCCTGATAGAACGAGGGATTGCCGACCTCAGGAAAGAACATTCCATTTTTATTAATATCCATCCACAAAGGATTAGAGACGGAAGGCCAGATCTTTGCCCCTGTTAAGTCATAGGGGTAGGAAAAGGTCCTCCCTTGGAGCTCACAGTCTCAGGAAGGTCTGCAGTCCTTCCTCCAGGTAAACAAAACAGGAGCAGGACCACGAGAAAGCCACGCCATGCAAATGTGCTGGCTGTCATCAGCGCTGTCTTTTTGTTTATCTTTAAGGAATCTTATCGTGGAAGTGAAAGAGCACGGGTCAGTAGGTTTGCACACAGGAAGAGCTCCTGTGAAATCAGCCACCACATCAAGAAACACATCACAGACAGCAAGCCCTTCCCCACCCACGTTCCCACTGCCACGCTGCAGGGCCACCCCTGTCCTCACTTCGAGCACCAAGGGGTACTTTTGCCAGCTTTCGTGTGTTACACACACAGAGGCATAGCGTGGGCTCTTTTGCGTCATTTTCTGTGCATTGGTGAGTTTCTTTGCCCTCTGTGTGCATCGTTCTTGCTGAGCTGCGGTGAGAACAGACCCCTGGACAGAGCACGGTGTTCGTCACCTTCCCAGCTGCTGCTGAAGCTTTCAGTTGTCTCTGCTTTGGGGTCATTGTGAATGATGCCTCCCCATAGTTTCTGCACATGTCTTTTAGGGCCCGCGCTCTCTGTTCATGCCTATCGAGTTCATACCCAGGCCAGGGGTAATCCATGCATCCAAAGCACCTTTGCGTCTTGTGCCTGAGTCAGGATGGGGCTGGTCAGGGTAAGGTGAGTAAAGCAGACAGTGCAAATATGGGGCCGGACCCTGTCTTTGCTTAGTGTTCTGTGCTGTTCACCATGGAAGGCTCTCCGTTAACTTTGACTCGGGGCACTAACCCTAATTCTGATGTTCAGTGCTCCCTATGCAAATGGCTTATTATCCACACCCAGGCCCAACTCCATGCAGGTCTCAGAAGTGTGGCCATCTCTGTGTCTACATCCTTCTGGTCTGCTTACAAGAGCTCCACTGAGGCTGAGTGGGCTTGGGCAGACTGTTAGACACCCATTCCCCATGCTCATGCCTGAATCTTCTCTAGCTTCCAGGGGCATTTGGTTTTATTTTCAAACGGGATCTTTGTATTCACAAAGAGCTCTACAATGTTGCCTGAGACTTATTGGGGAGAAATATTCTAAGTGTGACTTTTAATCAGTCACTTGTGCTGGGACATCTCAGGCCTTTGTTCTTGGTCCCAGGCCAAGAGAGTGGCAGAACGGAGAGTGCTCTCTGAAGGTCTCACTGTGCTATGCCACAACCCAGGCAGAGCCCCCTGCTGCTGGTGTAAATCTCCCTTCCTTGCCCCCGTTACCTTCACAGAGTGTCCCCATTACTCGTCTCCTGTTCCTGCAGCCAGTTCTGTCCCAGGCTTACAGATGCAGTTGCCAGCCAGTAGGTTAGGTCTGGTGCACTGGGTTTAGCTAAGCAAACCCTCTTAAGAAATATTGCTCATCATTCAGCCTAATTTACTCGTCTGGAGCAGAGCATTTTTTACTTTGTTCCTGCTGGCTGTCAGACATTCTGCACACAGCAGCTGGGCACCCCAGGCTCATTTGCAGTGGGAAGGCAGCGGATGCCAGGGGTTGGAAGCTGAGGTCCTACACAGGATGTTGGTGATTGATCTCACCAGGGAGAAATGGGGCAGTGGGATGACAACTTCAGAATTGATGGGGACCCAGAGCAGGAGAGCTGGCTCCCTGCCTGCTTCCTGTGTTCCCCAAACTAGGTGTGTAGTCAGACCCCAGGGACAAACACTTGTTTGCTTGTTTGTTTGGCAGGCCGTGGGTCCCATCCAGGCTAACCTCATGAGGCAGCCACCATCCCCTCATCACTCAGCTCCTAGCCACACGCTCAGCTGGGGGTTTGTCCCATTTGTGAGATTGGTGACACTCTTGTGTCTGGTCCCCACAGCTGTTGTCAACCACCCGGCCTGCCCTGGAAGCACAGAGCTGGCCCCACACATATAATCTGAGGCTGGCATGTGTGGTTTCAGAGACCTGTCTCACCCTGGTCCCTTACCTCCCATTAAGTCCCTGAATGTGGACTTCGGATGACATGTTTCCATTTTTAGATTCTCGTCACCACTTCCTCTGATTCTTAGCGTGATTTCTGCACCTTGCACCTCACGGCTTGCTCTAACAATAATTCAATCTAGCATCCTCAGGAAAGCATGTGCCTGTTCCTCCTGCATCTTCTCCTGTCACAAATCCACAGCCGAGTCATGACAGCTAGGGACGAATGTGGACACTTAGAAATATCAGAATTGTGTCACCTTCACCTACTTATCATGACCATTTTGTTCTCATTATGAAACTCTCTCTCTCTCTCTCTCTCTCTCTCTCTCTATATATATATATATATATATATATATATATATACACACACCTTCCTGCACATAACTGAGGTTGTGAAGGTACCTTGCTTCTTCCCAGCCTTCCCAGCAGTTTGGCATAGGTTCTTCCATGTTTTATATTGTATTTACACATGTGTGCATGCAGACATTTCTATATTCACTTAGCCATATTCTGAGATATCATTTCGTGTCAGTACTTGTATAGATCTGTCTCATTCTTTTTAATGGCTGCAGTGAGCTGCGTGGTCTGAGTGTATCATAATTTATTTATCCAATTAAAACCAGGGAATCTTAGAGCTCAGCTAGTCCTCTCAGGCAGAGGAATCCCTCTACAGCACCTCCATGCGATGCCAGCCCAGCCCACACAGGTCTTGGGTTTCCTCAGGCACAGAAAGCTTTGATGAATCCCAGTCTCAGGGAAGGGGGGGCATCTTTATTTCTCTCTCATTTGAATGGCTGACTATTCAATCAAGCCTAAGGGAGATTATCAGCTGTGCCTGCACCCAGGGGATTGGGAATTGTGCAGAAGTTCAGGTGTCAGCAGCATCAGCCACACAAACATATTTGGGTTTCTCGATGGTGTGGTCCATCCTTCCTTTATACCTTCTCACCCTACATGATCCTATGCACTTCCTTGACTTCATATCTGCCTGGAATTTGAGATATAACTGCTTCCTGAACAGCTCCACCCACAGCTGTAGATACTGGGAAACATGACGGTCAAAGTTTTGTATTGTCTTCATCTACCGTGCCCAAGAATTGACCAGTAAGGTTCCCTCTGTCACCCTGCTGGCCACATGGACTCCCCCATGTTGTCTTCTGACATCCTTCTCTAAAGGAGAGATGTTCTTCCCATCAGAAGCCCTCTCAATTGATTAGGCTAGATTAGACACCTCCTTTCTGTTCTTTGATGAAACTGTCCCTCCTTCTACTACCGCTCTTTCCTCATATTAGGAGATGACCCATCTGTGCTCTCTTTGAATTACCTGAGGGAAGCTCCACTCCATTACTCGGTTTTATATCTCAAGTTCTTATAGCAGGAACTGGTGTGTAACACATGTTCAGTACACATGAATACAGATGGGCCCTTCCCAGTGGGCAGATGGGCAGATGGATGGATGGGTGGATGGCTGGCTGGCTGGATAGATGGATGGGGTGGATGCATGAATGGATGAAAGGATGGGTCATTGGACAAAGTGGATGCATGGCTGGATGGGAGGATGGATGGATGGATGGATGGACGTGTGATAGGTAGAGTGGTTGCATGGCTGGCTTTCTGGATGCATAGATGAATGACATAGATACATGGATGGATGGATGGAGGGATGGATGGATGGTTGAATGTGTGGGTTGATTAATGAATGGATGAGTGAGTGTACGGTGGTGAGTGAATGATTATGTCTTAGGTTTTCCTAGGACATCATCAGGAGCCTCTTCTGTGTTGGCTGAGAGAACATAGGTTTCAGTAAGTTTCTGGGAGGCTGGTGAATAGAGTAGAAGAGGCACTTCTAACTATACACAGTCCATGGTAGCCTCGGCCAGAGCAAATCCAGACAAGTTAACTTACAAATGGTGGAGATGAATTCTTTCCTTGAAGCTTGCTTCATTCAAAGCCTGGCTCCCTAAGCTTCTCTGTCTAATAATGTCAATAATATTAATGACAGCACAATACTAGCCACTTACAGCATGACCAGCACAGCCTGTGCTCCAGGCTCCATGTTCAACCTGTATATTCCCTGTATTTTTGATGCACTTCTCACGACAGACCTAGGACTTAGTGCAGTGTACCGCTGCAGCCTCCCATTTCTAGCAGAAGCTCCTGGTGGTCCAGACTTGCCCGGGATCACCCAGGTACTGGATAGCAGTAACACAGTCCAACCCCAGGCAGTGTCAGTCCTCCCAGCAGCTCTTGAGGAAGAAAGGATGAGGCAAGAGAAGCCAACATCTCTGGACACCCAGTGTGAGGTGCTTTTCTCCCTGTGGGTCCCCTAAAGTCCCCAGAGCAGCTTTCATCTTCTGGGTCACTGGAAGAAGGAGCAGGCTTGCAGGAGGTTCCCCACAGGCTGGCAAGCGACACAACTCAGACAGAGCCTAGCCTCCTCTGCTGCTTTTCCAAACAGGAACGGGCAGGAGGAGTGATCTACCGGGACAGCGCCAGGCAGGCTGACGCGCCACACCAGGTCTCCGGGGACAGACTCTTTAAGTCTTGAGACTCTGACTTTTCAAATTTTGATGCAAATGCTTCTTCCACTGATTTGTGCCCACATCCTTCTCGGATAAATGGATTGACAGGCTGTCTCATTTCCTTGTATCTTCCCAATCCGAGCCATGTGAACACTGGGCCGGATCTCCTGAGTGGAAAGATTCTCCTTACAATGCAGACGGAAAGTTCATCCATATGCAAAGATAAGAGCAGGGCTACTTACCACCAGGAGCAAGGGAGGCAGATTTCCAGAGCCCCCAAGATTCCCCACAAGTTGGGGTACTCTTCAGCCCCCTGAATTGTTCCCAGCCAAAAAACCACCAGGTTTGTGCAAACAGTGAGCACCTCATCCATCCTCGCCTTCTCTTGATTTTAACATTTTGCATCCTGGGAACAAAATAGGAACCACCCCCCACCCTGTACCCTACACATAGAGGGTACTTTGAGAATTACTCGTATCTCTAGGGTGTATCTAAAAAGTTAAAAAGGGTTTTCTCTTGTTCTAGTCCTCTATTTTAAAAGAAATTTTCGAAGTGGCCCCATAGAGGGAAAATGGCTCTTGTTGGTGGTTTCAGATCTTTTTAAATTTATTTTTAAATCTAGGTGAGACAGTGCAGTTAAGCCTACAGTTCTTAAGTGCTGTCCCTCAGAGAATCTTTCCGTCTGCACCCACCTGTCAGATGAAAGTGAAGACCAAGCCCAGCTCCTGAGAGCGCTCCCTGGGCGCTTCCCGGTGGGCGCTCTTCCTGGGATGAGTGCTCTGACTCTAGCTTCAGGGCTCAGGGTCCCTTCCTGCTGAAGGTCACTCTAGTCATTATAGACATGGTCTTAGCATCGAAGGCTGGAGGTTTGGTAGCTAAATGGTCCCCCGTGGAAAGGTCCCCATGCAAATGTAGAAAATAATATTTAAGGATGGATTTTAATAAATGCTTTTTCAAAAAGGAGCAGAAATTTGAGCTTCCCATCTCCATCTTCCTCACTGCTAAGGGAAGCATCACAGGGCCTAACCAGCTCCATATCTGGCGGGGGCGGGTTTAGGATGGACCCCACAAAGTACGCTGGCTCTTCCACTTCAGAAGCACCTTGTGGGAGGTGAGGCGGGGACCTTGGGGGAGTCAAATGGCCAAGGAACAGTCAGGAGCATTATCTGGGATAAAGAATGTTTCTCAGGGCTGGGGATTTAGCTCAGGGGTGTAAGCACCTGCCTAGTTAAACACAAGGTGGCGAATTTGATCCCTGGTGAAAAAAAAAAAAAAAGTTTCTCTTTAAGGCAGATGTAGTAGCAATACGCTTCCTTCATTAGGAGAGTTGATGATTCTTCTCAGTGGTATTGCAGAATTTGAATGACAGAATTTCATGCTTACCCTTAATGAGCACATTAAAGGTACTGATAAAGCCTGCTGTACAGCTAGCTATTTAAAACGTGACTGAAAGACTGTTAACCAAGCACCTTTTCCACAGCACCACAGACCCCCTCACGCTGGACAGCTTCTTCTTTCTGCTGCCTCACAAAGCTCATGTTTCCTATAACCTAGATACTGAGCTCCAGCAGAAATGAAGTCAGTTCTTGGGTGAACATTTTTATGTTTTGAGGTCTGATAAACATAGGGCCTGTACATCATTAATTCAGAGGACCATGAGATTTTATTTTAAAGAAATATTTTAATGCTTAGCAAGACTGCAAGGTCACCTTCAAAACAGCTTCAAGAGATCCACAAAGAGTTACCTTGCAAACTTTATTTTCCTTGTCCCTTGAAATTTGGCTTTTCTTGCTCTGCAATTAATGACAACCTGTTAGGAGGCCATCAGACGTGTTCCTCTTGCCCATTTAGGCCATCAGACGTGTTCCTCTTTGCATCTTAAAAATCCAGAGCAAGGAGGCCCAGATGGGAAGAAGGTGGCTTCACAGCAGACAGAGGTTGGGTACCAGTCCAGGGCGCTCTGTCCTTGGGCTGCATCAGCTGCCCCAGCTTCCACTGCTCTCTGCCATGGGAGTCAGAGAAATGAATTCGCACCTCCCTAATCCCTGCCCACCGCCGGCAGTGGGCCAGATTTTGTCTCTCGCAGCCCAGAGAGTCCCATCAGTTAAAAATGTATCCCATCACTGGACCAACATTTATTAGTTTCAGGAGAAACTCTTCCTGCTAATTTGCTAATTCACTCCTCTCTCTGCCAGCCGCTGGCCGCACATGGACCCTTGTCTTCCTCGGCCAGGCAAGGAGTCCAGGAGCTGCTTTTAGTTGTATTAAGTCCCCGGGAGGAAGGAAGGTCCGGGACGACTCCATGGACAAGAGGCGGGTTTAATGGTGCTTTAAATCACCTATGGGAGACATTTTTGAGGATTTTCTTTAGAAGCCTTTTTCTTACAAAGTTTTGTTGTCTTAGATCATCAGCCTGGACTCATGGGACTGAACTCAACACAATTCAACCTAGAGTTAGCTCACACTAAGGGCGCTGGGTAGGTAGCGCGATCTGAAAGTGATTCTCGGAATAATGAAAATGGGTTCTGGCCTAAGGAGCTTTCAGCCCAGCCGGGGAGTCCAAGCCTGTGTGTAAAGCACAGTAAGTAAATAAATCGTCCTAAAAAAAAGGGCGGAGCAGAGCCCGGATGGAGAGTGGACCCTCTACCACCAATCCCAGCCGCATACCTGCATTCCCATGTTTATCTTCGAATAACCTTGTGATGTAGGTTTTATAATTCCTGCTCCAAAATGTGGAAACTGTGGCACAGAGAGGTTCAAACATTAGCCCGGTGTCACACAGCAAGTCAGCGGCCGAAGTGGGATTTAAACACAAGTTTGAGGAAGATACTGGGAAGCTGGGAGGAAACAGACTATTATCAACTGCCTACTTATAGCAGGTCTTTCTTTCTATACCTAAAGTCTTTCTTGCTATCAGATCAAGTTCTGCTAAAGTCTCATTGGACAGAAAATAAAACAAACAAAACAAAACTATGCTTTCTATTTTTACAGGTGTTAAAGTGAGTCTTAGGATGGTTGAGCAACTTGCACAAAGGGTCTAGAATTTATAACGGCAGATCCAAGGGGCCAGTCTGCTGGAGCCCCCCATCTCACTGAAATACAAAGGGTGACAAAAATATACACTGAACTGGCCAGGGATTTAGCTGGGTGGCTCAAGCACTGGCCTGGTAAGCGTGAGGTCACGAGTTCAATCCCCAGTACCAAAAAACAAATAAACAAACAAAAATACACAGTGAATATCTACACTTTAAAATGTATTACAGTGAAGAAAGACACATTGTCATAAATCCCTCTCACAAGGTCCTGCTTTATTTCAGAAATGCCATGAGTCTCTTACTGTGGTACATTTTAAAAATATTTTTTAAACATTCACCGTATTTTTGATCACTCACGTACATTCTCTACACTGCTTCAGCCGGGAAGACCTCCAACTTCCTTCTCTCCCTGAGAAGCACCTATAAGATGGCGTACACACACATGTCGCATAAAGCACCCAGGCAGTACGCGTGACCTCACACTCACGCAGCTGTACACACCTCTCTTCCCTGGGCACCAGCAGCGGGGGAGGTTGTCACAAGCCTCCGGCTCCTGCTCTCTAGGGAGCGTTTAGCCCTGAGCTGGAGTAAGCACATGATGTGGTGACTCTACTTCCGTGCACCCAGGCATTCCCAAGGGCAGCCGGACGCCTCCCCTCCAGTTGCCCTGAGCCCCGCTTCCTGACCCAGGAGCCCCAGCATTTGCACCACTGATCCTCATGCAGGACTGGGCCCTGCAGATGCCCAGCGGCCACCCATGTGTGGCAAACAGGGCTGAATCACCCAGAATTCCTCTGCAGAGAGCCTGGCTCTCTCCTTTCCCAGCCGCAGGCCTGGGACACCTGGGTGCTCAGGCTCTTGGGTGAGGATGTGCCAGTGCTTTTGGGCAGCAGGGCGCGGCTGGAGCTTCACATCCGGCAGCCTGGAAGTCACTATTTGTCTGCTGAGCTGGGTTTCACTAGGTCTCAGGAGGCCTGTAGGCTCGCATCGCTGTGCAGCTGATAAGTGACTGGACAGGTCCCTTAACCTTGTCCCAGCCTGTCATCCTCAGCAAAAGGAGATAACGACCCACTCCTGCTTCTCTTGCCCCCAGTGTCTCACCCCAGCTGCTTCTCCATCCAGCACAACCAGCTCTGTGTGGACCTGTCCTGATGGCCACTGTCACCACTGCATGGCTCAGGGGAGGGTGGCCCGGCTCTTGCTCTAGGTCCCCAGCCCATAGCTCGTTGCCAGCCACTGTGACCTCCTGTGAGTTCTGGAAGCCTACAACTTGCCTCTAGCAGGCTGTGTGACTGCGTTCACTTCTACTGGGAGAGGTTCGATTTTTGGTCTCAACTGTCCCTTCCCCAGAAGAGCCTTGGGCCCGGTCACTCCTGCCCTGGTCACTCCTGCCCACTGTATGCTCCCACAGTGCCATGCGCCTCCCCCACCCAGTACCTCACCCCAGCCTAATGCCGCTCCCGCAGTGTCACGTCTCTGGCTTCCTTCCCTGTCTTTGTCTGTCTGTCTTCATCCCGTCCCTGTGTCTTTAATTCCTCTAAAGCAAATTTTTGGGGAATACGAAGGATTGAGCCTGGAGCCTCCATAATGAGCCACATCCCCAGCCCTTTTCATGTTTTTATTTAGATACAGGGTCTCACTAAATTGCTAAATGGCCCAGGCTGGGTTTGAACTTGTGATCCCTCTGTTGGGAGAATTCTGGGACTATGGATATACACCGTGTACCCTGGAGCTCCCGATGCATAATTTTGATGGGGAGATGGAAGGAAGGATGAGGCGGGGGGGGGGGGAAGCAGGGATGGACTCTGCCCACCTCGTGGTCTGGCGTCCTCAGTAAGCAGCAGGCAGCCCACCCCTCCCTAAACCCTCCCTCCTGGTGCACAGTGAGAGGCAGCGCTGTTCAGCAGGGACCTGGCAGGCTGGCGAGGACCTCCTAGTCCTGGGGCACAACACTGAGCACATGTGCTCTGCAACCCAGGGAGTTGATGGTGGGTGAGAAGGGGCAGGTGGTACTGGAGGTGACGAACGCGTCCCGCCCTGTAATGACTGGAGACGGCGCTGTTGGATGGGCTCCCTCTTATCACGCGTGAGGCTGGCAGTCTGCGTGTTAATCAACTGATAGCATCGCCTGGCATCCAGCAGCCTGCTTGGGTTTTGTAAAAGACCAGGTCGTTGATTTCTAATCTCTCCATCCTCTCTGAGGAGATTTCAGGTCGGAGGCAGCAGGCAGCCATCAGGTTCCCCCTGGAGCTCTGGAGAGGGGCCAGGCCCTTGCACACTGCACTTCTCCTGCGGAAGGAACTGAATCCCCGGATAGAAGGGAAAGAGAAGAAGGAAGATGCCAAGAATGTTCTGGGGGAAATGAAACTGTCATATGACTGTGGTCTCCCCTTCGCAGGATAGGCTGTTGGTAACCAGGATGGGTCCTGCTCTAAACCCAGGTCAGATGAGTCTCTTTCATAAGGATTCTGTCCAGTACTCTAGCTCTGCAGTTACAAATGTTCTGCATGCCCCATTTTCTGTCTGTGGCACTCCTAAGGCCCCATCCCAGGACCCAGCACTTTCTTCTTTCATCATCCACCTTCTGTGCTCAGTCTTTCCTGGTTGCAGGCTACCTTCTAGGCTGCAGCCTTCTTTAATTGTGGCAGTGGTTTTGTGCAATTGAAGCAGTGCTTTCCTGAGACTCTCTCTCCAACTCAGAGGGATGCTTTTCAAGGTGGTTGAGCTCACCATTCCACTGTTTGAATTGGCACCTGTTCCGTGATGCAGAGGGAATTCAGAACCTATAGATGATTTGAATGGTGGATAGATGGATAGATGAATAGATGGATGGATGAGTAGATGGGTTTGCTAGCAATAGAAAGTGTTAAGGCTGAGTTGAGAGATAGTACTGAGTTGTCCGGAGTCAGTCAGTATGGTCAAGACCCAGAGTGAAGAATCAGATTGGCAAGATTTGTGGCCTGGTGACTTTTGGGTAAATCATTTCCCCACTATCCAGTGGCTTGTCTCACCTGCAAAAGAGAATCTTAGCCCTCAGAGGGTAAGTATGAGGATGAATGAGCTAAGCCACAGAAAGTGCTTCACACTGCACCCAGGGCATAGAAGAGCTTAGACTCTGAAGTGCTGCTTATGATGATGATGATGAGGAGGAGGAGGAGGAGGAGGACCACGGGGAGTTGAAAGAGGCAGGGTAGGCTGTGATGGTGAAGAGTATCTCTCCTCACTGGTTTAGCTTGCTTACAGATCTTTTCCTGCCTATGCAGATGTACCTAAGTACCCTGAAAATGATCCCATTCTTGTATGCCTGCTTTGGGGTTCACCCAGTTTACCCTCACAGCCCTGCACACTGCTTTATCTTATCAAGGACCCCAAAGCTCCCTGGGACTGTTCTTATGCTTAGAATGCTACTGTGCACTTGATATTTCTCTTCTTCTGTATTGTACCGAGTCAGTTAACAGATACTTTTAAAAATCAACAGAAAAAAACCATCAATTTTTGTGCCGATAATACTCAACATGGGTGTTCTTATTTGAGTTGATCTCTTTCAACTGGTACTCGAGGATACCAGAAAGTGACTGTGCTGCTTTCCCTAGCTTGTCCTCCTCATTTCTAGTTGGCTAGAAGATAAAGAGAAGGAACAGAATCAAGTGGAAAACGTACATGGCCCCAGATGGAAATGGCATATTTTACTTTCCTCACATCCTATTGGTCAGAGCCAAGTCACATGACCACATCTGAACTGAAAGGGATTCTGGGAACTGTAGTGCAGCTGTTTTTCCAGAAGGACAAGAAATGAGGTTTGTTGAATATATAATAATCTCTATTACACTTGCTTTCCCTGTTCATTCTTGACTGAGACAGTAATACCCCAGTTTGTGCTACTCTGATGCCACATCGCCAGGCTAATCCTAATCCCAGCTCTGTCCCTTGGTTCTGAGATTTCATTCAGAGCTACTACACCTACCCCAATCCTTCTGTCCCCATTCCATAGTGAAAAATAAAAGGACATCTGAATGTCAAGTTCAAAACCAGCACATCACCTGGATACTGAAGTCCAGCACTAAAGGATGCTTTTCTTACCACTTAATAATGGAGCCACTCTTGACCCCTGGCCTAGAGGAGGATCTGTATTCACCCCTTCCTCTCTCTTTTGTCCTCTTCTCATCCCGATCTGGGTCATACCCGTTTGTGCTTGGTGTTGGTTTGTTTTATTTTAAAATCCAAGCCAATTAAAAAATATATTTTGTAGAAGTGTTTTAAAAAAAACAAAACATCTTTCACCTCAGCTGAGAATTCTGCCTGCCCGATTTCACCTGGAAAAGAATTGAAACTGACAGGATGTTACTAATTGGGGGATTCGAGCAGTGCCTTCTGTGGCATGGGGTTGAATAGACCAGCTACCTGTGTAGATATTCACATTTGTGCTTACCTGAGGCAGAGATTCTAAGTGGTGGCAGCTCAGACAGACCAAGCAAGGCAGTCAATGTGTATTTGGGGACAAGCCAAAAAATCTATTAATCCTCTACCCTGGAGTTTGACCTATACAGGCAGCACAATGGGTTCTGTGACACCCTCCTCTACAGGGTCACTACAGTCCTTTCCTACCAATCTTCTGAGCAGATGACCACTGGAAACCTTTAGGGAGTAGTGTAGGGTTGGAGGCTCTCTGCCATGAAGACTTGGCTTGGAAGCTTCCCCATTGTTAACTGGCCTTGCGATCTGAGCCAAGTAACAATTGAACTGATCACCAGCTTTCTCCTCTTAAAATCAGGTCAACAATGCCAATAGGTAACAGAATTTATCCTTAGCGTGTGGTGCCAGCGCCGACCCAGCACTTAAAAGTCTCTTTCCTCTCTTTTTCTCCTGGGAAGAGCCACCGCATCCTACCTAAGGGATGGGCAAGGATATGCTTTCAAAGGCTCAGAGCTGTGGTCTCTGACACTTGCTTGCTTCTCCTTAGATTCAAGGGAGTAAGCTGTGCTCCAATTGAGCAGACAGAGTCCCCACTGTCAGCAGGGAGCCAATCCCTGGCAAACGCGGCGCTCGGAACCTGTAATGATGTCTCTTCCTTGGCAAATCCTACCCCAGCACCAAGCTCAGGAAAGGACCAAGAAGTGTCAAGGCAGGTCCAAAACCCAATGCTTGTGCAAACATTTGAAGTAAACCATTTTCTTGTTTATCCAGCACATAGCCAGTCAGATGCAATAATGGTTATTGGTTTTATGGCACCTACATAGAGATAGTAGAGTGGTACGCTGGGATAAAATCAACTGTGCTGGACGGTTAACTGGGACAAGACACAGGGGCACCAGGGTGGTACACAGTTGCGCTGGGATGGTGTGTAGTATGCTGATTTGTCCACAGGCACAGCAGGATGGTGCAGAAGCGTGGGGATGGGGCACTGGGATGACACACAGGAGTATCTGGATGGTATGCAGGTGGGCTGGAGGGCGCACAGTTATCCCAGGGTGGGCCACAGATGCAAGAGGGCTGTATCTGGCCATGGTCTGCAGGAAGGTACAAGTGAGCACTCAGATGGATAAGGGTACACTGGACTGAACACTAAGATGTCCCTCAGACTGGCATGCTGGGACAGTGATACCAAGATTCCATGAACGAGGAGGTTAAATGGACTCTGGAAAGGGCTCCGTTATTGCCCCGTCTTAGACTTAGCCCCAGTCCTGATTCTGTGATACATGATGATGAGTTTCTTCTCCAGTCGTGCATGAAGATAGCACAGACTTTGCAAACCATCACCCGCTCCGGTCCTGTCCCACCATTCTTGGTGCTGTTTACCTTGAGCAGTTTCCTGAGCTTCCCCAGACTTTGCCTCATTCTATCTTCTGGGAACAAGAAAATTAAAAACCTTCTTTGCAGGCTTACACATAATAAACACAGTAACATACGGAAAAAAATTGTCACTCAAGGATCCCTGTGATTATTATTGGCTGTTATAAACTATAGGCCAAGGGCATGGGGAGGAGGGCTTGGAAGTTTGGATGAAGCTTGAAATTTGGGCTTTGTATCCAGTAGCCCAGTTGCCTTAGGCAAGTTCTTCTAGAAATTCTAGTCTTATCTATAAAAGAGGATTAATAATGCTTAGTTCTGAGTATTTATTTTTTTAATAAGTTGCTTCTCTGTGCAGTGAATTTCAGGCAGTTTGCAAAACCTTTCATAATAAATAAGATGCCAATAAATAAATAGCTCAAGGTGAAGGGGAGGTCTGGGGTAGAATAAGGAAACAGTCCCAGTTGCCGAACTATTAAGGAACCAAGCACACATAAAGCAGCCAAGATTGTGCTCACAGTATGTAGGGACTCCCTCTAGGTAGGAACAAAGGCTTTAAAAGTAGCTTTCTTTTGCTGGAAGAAAACATGAGGGAAAGGATGTTTTTTAGCCAAGAGAGACAGGCTTCCATAGCTGGGTTTCTTTCCCCCCGGGGAGAGACCACTGGGCTGGTCCTAGTACAGGATGACAGAAAGCCACTTCTGTTTCTGTGTCCAGCTATTCTGCACCCCTCCTGGGACCCATGCTCTCAGATCTCATGGTTTCAAAATGGCATTTTTCAGCTGTGGTGAACAACAGAGGCACAATGGTCATTAAAATGATCCAGTGCTACCTTCCCCCAAGAAGAGGACCGTCACTGACAGCTCTGTCCACTGCCAAGTTCAAATTAAGGTAATTACAGCAATTCCCTCTCTGGGCCCTTTCAACCATTGCTCCTGTCCTTGTTCCCTTCTTGCCCTGGAGTGTTCTGGGGACATCTATTGGCCTTGTCAAAAATGCTTGATGTTCTTAGGTGGGGCTGGTCGACCGTGGCAGGTGGGGTGGCATTTGACCTTCTGGGACAAGACGCCGTGCAGAGAGCTTCAAGATGGCCATGGATGATAGTGTGAATCTCAGAGACAGCCTCCTGAGCCCTTCTAATAGGAAGTCACATTTTTAAAAAAATGTCAGTGATGAAGACACCAAAGCTCAGACGTGATGGCTGTACTGCCTAGGGTTACACAGGGAGTGGGTGACAGCTGCTCTCCACAGTGTGACGCCACATCTACTCCCTCACTGTCATCCTGTCAGCCTCCTCGCCAGTTGTGTCTGTCCTCTTGTCTGCTCCTGGCATGCACTGGAATACCTGGTCCTCTCACTTCACCTTCAAAGAGAGAGATCCTCTCATCCCTCTCATTTGGAAGAGGATAAAACCAAGGATTTGAGGTTCAGAGAGGATGAGTAAATTCGCCAAGACCACAATGCAAGAAAGAAAAACAGTCAGGAGGCAAATCCAAGTGCATGTCCCTGCTCTTAACCCTGTGTTTTCACTGACCTCCATAAACACTTTATTTAATTGCTTCAACTTTTTATTATAGAAATTTCAAGCATCAAGAATTTTACTAGATTCTTACTGCTGTGTAGCAAAGCACTGTCAACTTACAGCTTAAACAACCCCTGAGTTTGGTTTCCTCCTCTGTGAGTCAGGAGTCTGAAGGCAGCTTCCCTTGGGCCTCTGCACAAGCTCTTGCAGGGTTACCACCGAGGAGATTCCACTGCAAGCTCAAGGTGCTTTTCTAAACTCACAAGGTTTTTGACAGAACTCATTTCCTTTCAGCAGCAGACCTCATGCAGGCTTGCATCTTCAAGGCCAGCTGCTGTGAGTCTGAGAATCCAAGGAAGCCTAAGTCTTCCTCCGAGGGCTCCCCTGATTATGTCAATATTCGGATTACCACAAACACATTTAGGACCTTAAGTGCATCAGCAGAATCCCCCTACCTTTGCCATGTAGTGGGATACAATCAAGGCAAATCCCCTCCTATTCTCAGACTGTGAACCTGCCCTAACCCCAAATAGAGGAGACCCTACAAAGGTGTAGGGTGTTGTAATCACCTGAGAATTCTGCCTGCAGCCGGTATGACAGACTTTCACATACTCAACACAGAGCCCTGGTAACTGTCACCATTGTGTCCCGCATGCATCCCCCACTCCCACTTAATCATTATGCATTTTTGCAGAATTTAGGCAGAACCTGTATACATTGATATGTATAATTCTTAACCATCAATTTTGACAAAAGAGTGCACGCCACTAGACCCACGCCTTCGGGGCCTTTTAGAATAGTTTTATCTCTCTAGAGAGTCACTCATGGTCTTTCTTAGTCATATATATATATATATATATATATATATATATATATACTCGGTTCATGAACTTAATTCATTCTATGATTCTGGAGAATATGGGTGCATTTATGTTCACGTGGGTAAGATGGTCATAGTGCTATTTCTCACTCGATGTGGACTTCACGAATGGATAGAAAATTTTGTCAAACACTTCTGTTTGTGAACTGAACTGTTCCTGAACAGAAAGCTTTATGAAACAAGGTATTACCACATATATATAACTTTTCCTAGTCGTATCTATTTGCATATAAATTCAGATCACAAAATGCAGGTAACGTTGAAGTATAAAATATGTGACAGTAAAAAGGCACACTGTCATTAGTCACCTGCTAAAGATCTGCTCCTCAAACACATTTGTCCCATCATCCTTGCCTCTTTCTGAAGCACTTCTGGAAGTCCTCCTTCCTGAGAGTCTTTAGTGTGCTGTTGTGGCTGACACAATGTCCTGAATTAATTCAGAATATTTCCCTCTCCTGGTCATTTAGATTTTGGGGAAGAGCCAGAAGTCAGGCAGTGCAGGATCCGGTGAATGAGGCAGAGGAGGATGCGCTGTCACATTTTTATTTGACAGAATTATCATAAATGCTTGATAATGAGGGGTGATTAACAAGTGCTATAAAATAAAATATTTGTTACAGTAAAATACGCATTGCCGTTAATCTCCCTTGAAACACTCCCCTCAGTTTTGAACATACTTATGCCAGGGTTCTTGTTTCTTTTACTGTAATAAGTTTTTAAAACTTACATAGTCTCATATTGTCTAATCCTGGTCTAGCTACTTTATTTATCTACATGCATACGTACGTCTTTTAATCTTTCAAAAAGCTAATGTCTCAGAAGTGTCAAGTGTCCCTCCCAGCGGAAAGTAGGCTATGGACCTTGGTACTTCTCCTCCGATTCTGAACTTTGAATCCATGTTCTTTATCAGATGACACAAAGGCTCTGAAAAGGGGCCCAGCTGACCTGCACCTGCCGTGGAGAAGAGACTTCTAGAAACGCTTCTGCTGAGATGCCAGGGTGCCCCTTTTTGTGCATTGCGTTACTCCTGGGGTTCAGTGTGTCCCGCCATCAGTTCTGTCCCAGGCAGTGTCTAGATTGCACAGCAGGGCTGTGATCGCTGTGGGGTGAATCCACACATTCCCTGGTGCTGAGTACAGGCACCCAGCAATGGCAAATCGCCCCAGGTTGCTCACAAGAGGCGACATGGCGTGGGGAAGATACGGAATGCAAAGGACACTCCGACTTTGTGATTTGGAGCCCTGGCCTTTAACCACAGAGGCTCCCCTTCTGGTCTCTAAGCCCTTATGGGGTCTATGCCAACGTGCTTTCCGTGGCAGGCAGCGCCAGGGAGCACCTCGCTGCCCACCCCTTGCCTTTGAGTTCATCCTTCTCCTTCCCACATTTCTGCATCTGTCCAGCCTGGCCAGTCCCGCTGTGTAGACGAGTGGTCGGTACACGTGGGCTAACCGGACAGTGTTTCTGCCCTTTGAGAGGGAGCTTCGCATTTTTAGAAATAACAATAGTATAGGACAAGCTGGAGAAATTTCCTCCAAAGAGGTAAATACAGAATGTGTTAAGGTGTCCAGTGGGATCATCTTCTTCTGTACCATCTGGAAAAGTCTGGAAGACGGGATAGCCCCGAGCTCTGAGACACTGTAAACTATTCCAGCGCAGCTCCCAGCCCGTCCACTCCTCTCTCCTCGCTCCTCCGTCTCCCTCTCCTCTCGTCCTCACACTTTGCCCTCCCTGTTTTCTTGATAGACACTATATTGCTCATCTGTACAAAATAAACTGTGTTTTGATTCATCTCTACCTGGCTACTTTATAAATGTTATCCCAGCCCCCGTGAGCCTGGGGACATTATGAGAAGAATCTCACAAAGGGTAACCTGGGTGATTTCTCATTTAATTCTTTGACTTTTTAAAAAATTTAAAACTCAAAAATGCCATTAAAACCCTCACCCAGATCAGCTGTATCTTTAAGTGTAAAATCCATTTTAGTCGCAGAGCTTGAGATATGGTTAAGTACTTATTTTTATTGTCTGTCTGGGCATGGTTTTCAACTGCAGGCGGAGAATCAATCAATAATGTCATAAAGACATGCTCGCCTGGTGCCCTTTCTCCAGCCTGCTCTGTTGCAGCAGTGCTCAGGACCGTGGCCGGGACCTTCACATCCTGGATTGTCCCAAATGGAGATGGTTACGCAGGGTTCTCTGCCTGATGGTGTGTCCGATGCTGTTTGCCCAGGATAGGAGTTCTATCTGTGGGCTTCCTAGCTCCGCACAGGGAACCTCCACGGACAATCTGATGCACCCCCAGAGCTCCGGGGAGAAACCGTGAGCAAGTCTTTCCCATTCAAAGATGCCCAACCATGGAGCCTTTCCTCTACTACTTACCCTGGACTGTCATGGGAGGGAAGTTCATGGAACAGCCATTGCCACTTTATATGTCCATGTAGTCCCCTTAGCCCCCAGCCTCCTGGGAGTTCTCAGCTTTCATTCATCTTATCTGCATGCAGACACCCCAAGCTTGCAAAGGGAGACAGACTCCTGCCCCCTCCAGAGAGGATGAGACTGCCCAGGAGCTTCTTCCCCAAGGATGTGACCATGAGGGTCACTACTTGGGGCTGGGACCTAGATGAGGGGACAAGAATGAAGGTGTGTTCTATCCAGTCCTCTGCTCCTTAACACTTTACCCAAAAGACGTGTCCCTAATGTTGAAATCCCTCTGTCCAATTTATTTTCTTTATCATTCTCCTCACAACCTGTAGCGTGGGTGCCTACTCATGTAGTCCACCCTTCCCACCAGGATGAAAGGGGCGTCAGGACAGGAGCTGGTCCCCAGGTGGAGACGCCTTGTGGGGCAGCTCTTGGGACATGGCTGCTCAGTGTTCATCTGGCTGAATGTCTCTATGCCTGGAATCGACACTCTCTTATCACTTGTGTCCTTGCTGAGGCTGGTACTGTTCCTTTTTCATAAGCAGCATCATTGAGATATCCTTTATATTAATATATATATATATAATAAAGTTCATCAATTTAAAGTGTGAAATTCAGTGGGTGTCAGTCTAGAAAGGGTTGTGCAATCACTACCCAATTCTAATTTTAGAACATTCTTACCAGCCCAGAAAGAAACCCCATACCCATTTGTAGTCACTTCCTGTTTCTTCCCTGCTGCCGGGCCCCTGACCACCACTGATGGCTATAGATTTACCTCTTCTGGACGTTGTATATGACAGAATTATACAATTCTATCACTGCTTCTTTCACTTAGTATATGTGTTTGAGGTTCAGCCATGACGTCATGTGTCAGTATTTTGTTCTTTTTGTTATAGAATAATATCTACTGTCCAGTGCATTTTCTTGATCTGATCATCAGTTGATAGGTTTTTGAGTTTTTTCCACTTTTTGACTTTTGTGAATGATGTTCCTGTGGACGTGTGCCTTTGTTTCTGCTGGATAGATTCTCGGGAGTGGGATTACTGAGTCTCCCATGGCAGCCTGGCACTTTATCCAGGTATATATTTACTCTTTTTTTCCGTTATCGGCATTTTGAGTTACTGGCTGGGAGCTACATCCTCTAAATATTCCTATAAGGCTTGACCCAGATGCTTATCTATGGTGTCTCCTTATAATCGATACCTCAGCTAAGGACAGAGGACAGGAGAGCACCCAGGCTGCAGTGGAGTGGAGGGTGCTGAATCAGGGAACAGCAAGGGTGGGGCAGTGGGCTCCTTCCCAGCGAGGAGCTGTATTTGTCTTATGTCTCATGGAGGACATGTATCCCTACCGACAAAGCCGTCTTCTCCAAGGTTGTCAGTGATTGTGCTCAAGTCACTCTTAGAACTTTTGTTCCTCTAATAATAAACAGAAATTGTACCCATTATGGAGAGTTTGCTGATAAGTAATAACAGAAAAAGAAAATGGACCACCCAGAGTGCTACATTCCTGCCAGGCTGTCCTGGGTTGTCCTGGGCTCACCGATTATAATACATCCTGATCATATATAGCATAGGATTATCAGCCATCCTAGGCCAAGCCTGTGATTCCTCTGAGGGTCAGTTTTCAGAATCTGTAAAGTGGGGAAAATAACAAGGCATACTGCAGATTGGCAGCTGGATTCTATGAAGCTTTCCACAATGTATGTGGAGCTTTTAGGACCCATCTTTGTGCAAAAGGAGGAAAAAAGAAAATGCATGCAGTTTGGGGGCAGAGAAGGTCCCACCATAGCCTTATCTTTCCCTCCTTCTGAACTGGCAAGAAAGTGGGCAGTACCAAGCAGGCCAGGTAGGGAAGTGCAACCAATGTGAACCTTAAAATGACACTTGTCTGCCAATTGGTGTGATAAACACCTACAAGAGTGACAGTGACAATGGGCAGGGTTGTGATGTTCATGGAAACTATGATGACGATAGCTTCTATCTGTTGTCCACCATCATCTCTCAGGCATTGAGAGACACACTTTATCCATCCATCCACACATCACACATCTATCCATCCCTTCCCTTTCCTCTCTTCTGTGTGACAGATGACATGCTGTGCCCTGCTAGTTGATAGACTGAGAGGAAGCCTTGGCCTTCACGACTCCAATCTACTGTCCTTTCCCAGTTAACAAAACAATTCGAATGCCCCTCACTGTTGCATTCTTGGGAAACAAGAGATGAACTATTGGTTGTGGTGCATGTCTAAAGTGCACAAGTTCTCACGTCACACAGAGCTCTGTCAAGCATTAATCCACTTGCTGATCCATCTACCCACTCAAGACACCTACTGAGTATCCTCTGTGGCCCAAGCATCACGTTCGATAGTGGAATCCTGACTTTCCTTTCTCTAAAGCAGTAATGGCGAACCTATGACTTGCCTGTTATTTGTTTTTCTTTTAAGACAAAAGATTTTGAAAATTAGATAATGACAAATGTTAATGGATGAGAAATAATGATAGATGTTAATGAGTGAGTTGTTTTTTCTAAACTGAAACTTTAGTATTTGGTTCTAATCACAGTGTTGGCACTTTGCAATAAATAAGTGGATTCTGGGTTGTAGTTAGGGGCACTCATTTCTAAAATATTCACCATCACTGCTATAAAGCATCGAGCAGATTACCCAGCCTCTTTAAGTCTCAGTTTTTCAGCTGGTAAATGAAGAAAAAATAGTGCCTGCCCCCCTGAGTTGTTGTGAGGCTAAATGTAATGTGCTCAGCATAATATCTGAATTAGTCAGTGTTGGCTGTCATTATCAGAAATAGTACATGTACTGATGTTGGAAAATATGGACCCTGACCTGGGGTTCCCAGTAGGTGCTGGTGTATTCACTCCACACCCTCCCACCCCAGCAGAGTGGGAGCACCTTACCAGGTCCCCAGCTGCAAGCCTGAACTCTGGGGACCTTTGTGCTCCTGGGGGCCCAATCCTCTGCCTGCCCAGTACCCACCAGCCAGCTCTGCCAGGAAACGGCGGATAGGAGGCCCTGTCGGCAGAGACCCAACCAGGGCAAGTGTTGGGGTTCAGAGGACAAAGGAAAGGGATGTTTCAAGGAAGTTCCCACTTCCTCAGAAACAGTGTCCCTATCTGCTTTGCTCACATGATCTGTTGGGACATCCTTCACGTTCCGAATGTAAGCACATCCCGGAAAAATTGCCAGCTTTGGTCTTGTGATGAAATGTCTTTCTCTGTAAATGTCCTGATGTTGCCTTCACTCCTGGGGGTGGGGAGAGGAAGAAGCAGACTCCCCGTTTCTGAGCAAGGTTATGATGGCCTATTCCTATCACTGTTTACTTTTCAGAAGTGCCGATAACTTGTATCTGTACAATAAGAAAAACCAAAACCCCCGCTTTGGAGCAGCTTATAACCCTTAAGTAGCCCCATGTATAAGAGCGTTGACCTCTGAAATGGCTGTTTTTTTAGTGTGTAACTTATTTTCTCTTCATAATGTTTCATGAGGTATACAGTTTTATTATTGCCACTGACAAGGGAGGAAACTGAAGTTCGGGGAGGTAATTTCACTCACCTAAGGCTACTTAGCTAGTGGGTGGAAGAAGTGGTCTTCAAGCTCAGACTGTCTGAATCCTGGGCCTGTGATTTTATCCACTTCCCATTTCTTTAGGATAAGGATGGAAAACTTTTTCTATCAAAGAGCAAATATTAAATATTTTTGGCTTTGTGGACCAAACTGTGCCTGATTCTACTGCCCGACTCTGCCATTATAGTGTGAAAACAACCATGGACAAATAGGTGTGGCTGTGTTCCAATAATACTTTATTTATAAAAACAAGGGGGAGGCCTGGCTGGGCTGCAGTTTGTGGGCCTCTGCTGCAGAGAAAGCCCTGGGGTACATCAGCAGGCAGCTAAGGAACAAGCACTGCCAGCCACAAGAGAGACTGTGGCCTCTCCAAAACATGTGCTATCAAAACAACATCATTCCCTACATGGAAGATGACATTTAAAAAGGAAATGTGAGCCCATGATTGATTGAAGGCAATCAAAGGAAGCAAAAGGTTTAGGTTCAAGAAGTCGCCAGTAGAAGGGTCTCTTCCTCACAGCCTTCCTGACCCCAGGACAAGAATAGCCTGGTATTTATAATCCACCATGCGGTGCTTGCTTCTCTGGTTTCTCTCCTGTCACCTGGATTTTCCTGTCCTCAGGTACTCTTTCCTCTACTCCAAGAAATTTAGATCTCTCCAGGCATGGGGGGTTCCATGTTACCACCATCTGTAGCTTCCCAGCATCCTCTGCTCCCTTAGTGCCTGGGACCCTGAGGATCCGGTGGCGCAGAGCCAGGTCCACTGGGGCTACTCCAGACCTGTTTTTGACACAGCAGGTGCAGCATCTCACTGACACCAAAATACATTCATGAGGCAAGGGCAGACAGGCCACACCAGTGCGGGTCTCCTACCGTGGAGGATTTGGATTCCTGCTGAGGACACATTTGCTGTGAGGACACCCCAAGTGCTAATCCCCTCACCCAGGAGATCTCAGCTGGCTCAGCACTTTCCCCAGTAGATCTGGGCTCACCCAGGGGCATTCCCCCAGTGCTATTTGGCCAGCCCAAGGCAGCAGTAAATCACACAGGGAAGGTGCTTCTTGGATACCACAGCCAGTGCCGACTCTGTGGGTGCCATAAATCAGAATTTCACCCCGTTTTACCTGCACCATGCCCAGGGTACATGTGAGACCTCTGTAGCCCAAGATGAGGAGGAATATGGCGGAGGCCGAAGTGAGCCAAGGGAAGCATCAGTGGTGCTGTCTCTTTGTCAACTTATTACCTGAGATTTATGCGTGACGCAGCCAGGTCTGCTCGGTGACACGTTCTAATTTAATTAAATTTCTGTTGGATTGATGTCTGATCAATCAATAATGTTAATGTTTTTGCAATTTGGAGATTAAAGTATGGTCAAGCCACAGAGATCCTCTATCCACTTATTTCAGAATATTCTTTGGGAGGAAGCTCGCCTGCTTATATTCTTTCTCCCTCTCTCCCTGCCTCTCTTCCATATTCAAGTGTTCAATAAGCACCTCAGGTGTGGAGCTAGGAAGAGATGGAAACAGGCCTGAGAACCATAGTTCACAAACCTGAGGAAACAGGGAAATCAGCTGGAGGCTGGCTAGGGCATAGGATGCAGGGCCGAGCACCAGAGATTCTGAATCAGGACCTCTGAGATGGAGCCCAAGGATCTGCATTTCTATCAAGGTACTGGCAGCTCAAGCTCTGGACCTTCCAGAGTTCAGATCCCAATTTTAACTTTGGACGAATTACTTGATTTCTTTATGCTTTAGTTTTTTTTTTTTTAATTCACAAATCCTATAGCCAAGAAGTGAACTTCTGTAATGCCTGTAAACAACCAGCACAGCGCCTTTCCTGCACACACACCCATCACCCTCTTAGAGACCCCTGTACCCCCTCTCTTCTCTTCTTGAGGGGTGTTGTGCAGTACACATGTAGCAGGGTGGGAGGACTTGCTCAGTGACAGGCTATCATGAGGGCATCTGAGCTCATCAGGAAGCCAGAGAAGATGGTGAAATGGAGCTGAAATTTGAGGCAAGGAGTAGATGGGAACAAGGGACCGATCGACAAGGGAGGAATCCTTGCAGGCCACTGTAATGGTCCAGTGGGTTGACAAAGAATGCTTCAAACCAGGAAGGCAAGAGGCCCATATTTAAATGTGAACCCACCTTTTCAACTGCAATTTGGAGGAATGGCTAGGAGGGAGGTGACAGTGGCTATGCCAGCAACACCACTGAACTAGCCATGACCTGAACTCAGATTCTGCTCCCACGTGGAAATTTGTCTCCCACAGTGGTCCCCTATCCCAAATTGCCAGTAGGTCTGGGTCTGTTGGGAACAGCACAGCTAAGTGTCTGCTGATGAAGAAAGTGGAGAAGTCGTGTGTGAGTAATGATGGCTCTTACATACCCTGTCCCTGTTTCAGGAGATGCATATTTCCCATGGCATGAAAGGTGTCATATAAGGGGGTTGTCTGAAACTGCAAAGAACTTGAAGACATGCAATTTTCTCTTCCAGCATTTACCATCTAAGATTACATACATTATTTACCCACAGAATATTTGCAAGTCAATCCTTGTATTCCAAAAATCTTTTCTTATAACCAACTGTGTGGACCATCACAAAAAGTTAAAGGTGCCAACCTGAAGATCAGTTTCCTCAATTGACACAAGAGGCCAGCTATACTTCAGCTTGGTTGGTATGAGTGCCAGGGTTTCATGTCAATACTGCTTCTACCCAAGGCCCTTGGGTGTTGTTGATTGTTCCTTCAAACAGAGTCTAAATCAAGCTTCAGTGATGGAACCTGAAGATGGAAATCCCAGAGAGTGAGACAGCTTCTATCTGACATGAATTTCACATAATGTAAAAAACATCTTCCTTTTTTCCTTCCTTCTTTCCTTCCTTCCTTCTTTTTCTCCTTCAGCTCTACCTTCCAAACTTGGAATTCTCATTCCGCATCACAGATTTGTTTATTAGTTCACCAGTTCTTTAATTAATCTCTTTATTCAACAGTGAAAATATTCCATTTAAGTTTGTCAAACCTAGGTGATGCAGAAATAGATTTAGTTTTTGCAAGCTTGTTAATAATAATAAAAACGATGATTATTAAGGCTGCCAACATATATTGAACATCTTCCCTGAGGGAGGTAATGCATGGTCCTGCACCCATAGCATTCTATTGAGGCCTCACAATACCTACTGGAGGTAAAACTCATTTTATCTCCTTGCTGCAGAAGAAATTGGAGGTCAGAGATCAAGTCATTTCATCAAGGTCACATAGCTAGTAGTGATGGTGAAGCCAAGAGGTAAACACATATCAGCATGACTTAAAAATTAATAAGACTACCTGTTTTTAAGTATGTTTTAATACTTATTCTGTCATTTTACAGTTCTTCATCAGATTAATGAAAATAGGCAAAATACTAGGCTCCCCTGAAATGATTGGTAAAAACCTTCTCCCTGGAGTCTATTGACTCATTAAGCTATATCTTTGGAATTTGGGTGTTCTTTTAAGCCCCCAGATTCACCTAAAATTATGATTTTAGTAATGATTATCCAGGCACATCGCTGCTTGTTGGGAGTTTACTACATACCTTTGAGGTCATGTCTACCTAATGTCCTTGAGTCCCAGTCTAACAGCACTTTTTAAAAGTTCTGGATTGTAAGTCATGGTGGTAATCAGGTCTCCTGATTTTTTTCTTCACATAATATGTGCCATCTGTAAAATATCGTAAGATTTACCAAGAAGCAAGGTCAGAATCCAGTCTACTTTTAGGAATCCATGCTGACCCTTTAGGAAACCTTAAATAAAAGTGCCCTGTAACCCTCCTGTGGTGCTCTCAGCTGCAGCATTGGGTCATTCACTAGGTACCCTGCAGGGCAGAATTAACTTAGAGCAAATTTTCCAAAATAGCTACCTCAGGCTGAGCAAGCTTGGGGAACATGTTCTTTGGGTCTGCACACTGTCTTGGAAAATTCTGAGTTCCTTGCTGGCACTTAAAATTCTAGGTAATTCAAGCACAAAATCCTTCAGGGTCATTGTTTGTCTTGCAAATGTGTTAAGATCAGGCAACATTACTCCGCACATCTCCTTGACATGAGGTGGAGTGGGCTGTACCTGGTGTCCCCAGCTCTCACATGGTGCCACCCAGCCACATCTGGACACACCTCACTCTTGTCTTTACCTGGCTAGACTCTGCCATCAGCTAACTTATTCCATTTCTGTGCGTACAGGATGCTTGCTCTCCTATTCAAAATTAATGCTTCCTTCGTTCCAACTGTGCATGTGTGATCGTTTCCAGCTTTCAGATCTTTTTCTCTGGGGGAGAAGATGGAAGAAAATAAGAGTGAAGAACTTCTGCTTTCTTGCTGTCATCTGCTCAAGTTTCATCATCCACTCCCAATCCCTTCCTTTTGCTTCTTACTCCAAACTTAGCTCAAAAAGCCCCTTTTATCATCCTTCCCTTTTCTGCCCACCTCAGCTCTTTCTAGGGTTTCGCCTCCCAGAACTCTTCTCACAGAAGCTCTGTCAGTTTGCATTTGTTTTAGGATGGGATGGTGCATCACAGAGCAACACACCTGCAGAAAACAACTAAATTACAGCTATGGCCCCGCTCCAAAGATTGCAGTGGGATTCACTACATCAAGGAGGAAAACCGCTAAATGCAGTGTAGGAAAAATCCTTCACAAACAACGTTAGAGTTTTAAGAAAAAAGAAGCCTAAAGATTTGGATAAAATCATGTATTTACACTGCCAGTGCCAACCTTTTGCATCCAGCTTGGCCATTTTTCCTACTGAAGGCAGAGCCAGGAAGATTTCCCTGAGGTCTTAGAGACTAGAAACCAAACCCTAAGCTAATCAGAACCTTAAGGGATGCTTGATTCCAGTTCCTACAGTGGAAAGAACCCCAGAAACTATACTTGATATGAAAATTGGGCAGTGTTGGTAGTAAGTATTGGATCTGCAGGGCAGGTTTGCTATACCACATATAAGACGTGGAGTTTTCAGATCAAACTGTCATTGGATGTTAATGGTATGGGGCTTCAAGGAAGCCTTTTAGGGGCATCAAAATAGGTTTGCATTTAACAAGAGCAGAAAGATGGAGCTTATTAAAATGTAAATCAGATTATATCCTTGCTTCTCTTAAGACCATCCAGTACTGTCCACTTCCTGTAGATCAGAGCATAGCGCTGCCATGGTTTTGGGGGCCTTGTATGATCCAAACATGGCTTCTTCTCTAAGCCCATAAAATTGCCATCTGCTTCACATTTTTCTTTCAAGCTACATGAAATTAACCTGTGTCCCTTAAACCACCAAGTGCATCCCCATCTCAGGTCTCGGCATTGTTTTTATCTTCTGTCTGGGAAGGTTTCCTCTTCCCGTTCTAGGGGGTCGCTAGTCTTACCATATTCTAGATCCCTCTCTGTTAAAATATTCATCCCCTGAAGTGGGTCTTCTCTGAGCTCCCTGATTAAAACAAGCCCTTGACTGAACTCTAATACTTTTCCTGACTTCATGACACTGAAAAACACCCCAGAATGCAGACTTCTGGTTACTTTTTTGGGAGGGGGGGGCTGGGAATCAAACTCATGACCTTATGCTTGTCAAGCATCCACTTACCTTATTTAGCATGGATTCTTGTATAAAATAGCATTTAACAGAGGCAAGTGATATGTCTGCCTTGTTTCTCTTTTTTTTATTGTGGACACACTTCTTATTTGGTATTCCATAGTTGTTTAACATACACTTAAATGGTTTTATTGAAGGAGAAGATATTTCCTGATAGATTCCCATGGAAATGCCAGCAAAGCAAATGAAGGCCAGCATTGTCCACTTGCTTTTCAGGGTTTAGTGGGTAAATGGCACTTTCCTTGAATAGATACCTGATCTTAGGGTTCTCATACCAAGAACATGGAAATCTTGTAAAGGATGTCATGATAGGTCACCTGGATGACATTACTTTGGGGGTGGTACATCTGAAATCCTAACTACCTGCTTATTTCTATTTCACCAGCACCTAGCATAGTGCTTTGCCGGTAATAGCAGCTTGACAAGTACTTGTATGTGTGAGGCAAAAGGCAAATAAGTGTGATCACAAGAGGAAATGAAGTATTAGACTGGTTGATGTGGACATAGTTCACGTTGTGCTGTGGTGTGCACGTGTGTGTGTGTGTGTCTGTGTATCTGTATGTCTGTGACTGTGTGTTTGTATATTTGTGTGAACACTCTTGATAAGAGGTGAATTTGCGGAGGAAATCAGAAGCTAGAAGAAAACTGTTCACTGGAGTCACAAGTTTTGACTTTAAACTCACAGCAATGGGGAGGACCATGGTTCTTACTGGAAGTCGTGTGGACAGGTTGCTGAAGATGCTCCGATCTTGTCTCCTGATACCTCCTGGACTTGAGCAAGTCGCCCAGTTGGGTTGGACCCCAGTTTATCCTTCAAAGGCAGGAGTATTAAAGCTGCCTCTCTTGGAACAGCTAGGGCCAAATGTCACAGAAACAGGCATTTTTGCTCAGTGCTTGGATAGAGGAAGGAATCAGCTGAATTCAGCCATTGCTGCTATTATTATTGTTATCATTTTCCCAAGAGTGAAATGAGCCAGAGAATTTCTGTGGGGAGGAGCTGCTGATAAGCCTGATCTGGGAAGAGGAGGGGACCAGCTGCCCTCACACTGGGCAGAAAGTGGAGTCCAGATCTGGCACGAGGTCTCATACAGGCAGTGACAGGTGCCATCTCACGAGCCGAAACAACAAGCAAGGCTCCTGTCTAACTGCCTTCCACCTTTTCAGACGAGGACAGAAAGCAACTCCAAAAAGCATGGAGGACTTGCTTTTCCACAAAGAAACCACTGGTCACATACTTCATGGGGAAAGAGGGTGGAAAGCTGTCAAGAAGACAGGGACTTCTTGCCTGGGGATGGTCTCCATTCTCTTGGACTATTTCAGACTTACCACATGAACACAAGTGCTCTCTCTCCTTTCTTCAAATAGCAACCACAAGGAACAAGCACATTCTCTTCTTTCTCCAAATAGTACCTGTGACGGCGACAATGACACTCTCAGCAGACCTAGTCCTCTTCCTCCTGGATTTATCGCTAGACGACATCTCCCAGAATCTTTTTCTGTGAGATGCTTTAGGCCAGCAGAAGAGAGGGGCTGATGAAAAGGGACCTTCTGGCCTGACATGTGACCCTCTGGTGTATGCCTCTGTGATCTCCCCTTCTCATCTGTGGGCCGAGTTGAGATGGTGCCCAGGCACTGGAGGATGATGGAGACACAGCTGGAAGGAGCCTGGGTCTTTTAATCTCACCGAGAGGTAGCTGGCCAGAAAGGCCCCCATTGCACTGTTGTACACACAAGAAATAGATGACACTCTGCTAAGCTATACTTGAGGCTTGTTTGTAATAGCAACTAATCCACCTCAGATGTACCACCCCCAAAGTAATGTCATCCAGGTGACCTATCATGACATCCTTTAGCCATCTACATGCAAGGATTGGTGGAAGACATTTAAAACCAATGCGATTTACATAAACTGTAATTCTCACAAGGGCTGCTAGAGTCACTGATATTACACCTGCTGTATAGACGAAGAATTTGATGTTGCTGTGGTCGAGAAATACAGTTTCAGTCCAGAGTTTGGGGTACCTAGGGCCAAATACTTTCCACCATCCTGAAAGTGACCTTACAGCATGCATCTAAGAGAATCATAATAATACTGCACATTGGCAAAGTTGAAAAAAGAGAAAGAAAGAAAATACTTCGCATATTTTTAAATCCGCTATCTAAATATAAGCAGGGAAGAGTTGGGAAAACATTGTGGGGAAGGGAGAGGGATCACTGAAAAGAAAAATGAAAAATTTGAAATAGAAATAAAGGACTTTAAAGGGATAAAGTTAACAAGGAATCTAGAAAAGTTATTACGTTTTTAAAGTTTTAAAATAAGCTTTGGGGAAACATTCCAAGGTCTTGGATGGTAGAAAAGACAACATTGATCAAAAAACTGTACATGTTAAGGAATTTAACCCAAGATCTTTATTTCTGAGGCAAGATCTTACTACATAGTTCAGCGTGGCTTTGAACTCACTGATATAACCCAGGCTGGCCTCAAACTCAAGGCAATCTTCATGCCTCAGCCTCCTGAGTGCTGAGATTCTAGGCATGTACCACCGTATCCAACTTTTACTCAAGATCTTAATTGATTGTTTAAAATGACACATTGAATCCAAAGATCATCTGGAAGAATTAATAAGCAGAGGAACCAATTAAAATGTTTGACAGGGAGAGGGATTTCCAGAAATCTCTAATATGAGGAGGGAAGACTTACTCTATCAGATATAAGACTATATTCATGAAAGTTATGATAATATCACTGAAATGGACACAAACAGTAGTGAAACAGAGGATAGACTCCAGAATGGCAGAGGTTACGTATGAAAGTGTGGTGTATCACGACCACAATATTTCCAAGTAGGGAAGACCAAGTGGATGATTGAACACGTAAGACTGAGACAATTGGCTATTCATTTTTTGTTAGGTCCCTACACAAATTTACAGAAAAATAAAGAATGTGAAATATATTGGTACCTCTGCTCATAAACTTAATTCTGAAGCAAGAATCATGGAATAAATTCTGCTACCAGAATTGTGGAAAGAATTAAGTTCATGAAAATACCACCGTACTTTAAATTGGGAGAAAGATTTTGTTAAGCCTAATGCCTAATGTTAGGAAAAAAAATGAAGGAAGAAATTGATAAGGTTGATCATTAAACACTATAGAATTTTACATAGTGAAAATCATATAGATAATGATTAAAATAGAAGGAGTAAACTCAACAGTTGCAATATTTCTAATAATCAAGTGTTCGTATCCATTATAAATAAAGACTTGCTCGTGAACAATAACAAAAAGATTAAAACTTATGTTAAAATGAATAAAAAGCCTAATAAGTGTTTTTGAAAAACTAACATGACAAGAGAGATAGACATTTTAAATGCACATAAACATTAACCCAGAAAATTTGCAAAGGTACAATGCACCCCAAAACTCAAAAGCTACATGCATAGGGCTGTTCTTGGCAATGCTGGTGATGAGAGTGAGAATCTGCAAGAATGTTTGAAATGAAGAGTGGCAAGAAGTGACTTTTCCTTTCAGGTGTTCAAATATGTTTTGAAACTTAGGACTGAGAAACAGAATAGCACTGATAGAAGATGAGATAATTTCACGAAAGTGACAATGCAGAAATAGAACTGGATCCACAACATGATTGTGCCAGGGAATTCAGGCTCCCAAAGGCCACTGGTCTTAATGTCCTGTGTTCTGCAGTTATCCCAGAACCCCAAACAGTGGCACATAGTAAATGGGGGAAATGTTTGGAAGAACACAAAGCGTAATGGTTTGATTGGGTTGTCTTGCATTTTTTTTTTGCTTTCTTCTAATCACTAATGAGTCATGGTTTAGAGAACAACTTCTCCAAACAGAAATGTAGTGGTCCTAGCTCTACCTCACACTGGCTGATTTTGGTCTCCCAGGCCAAACATTTGGAAGACAAATGGGCCCTAGTTTGTTGGGACAAATGGAGAGAAATGAAATGGTGCACATGAAGTACTGAACTCCATAAATGTTAGCTGTTGTGTCAAATGTTCTACAAGTTATATTCTTCCCTGTGAAACTGGGAAAGAAGATGTAATATGTATGTTTAAATTTTTTTTTTAAAAAAAAGCAAAAGTACTTCTTTTCCTGTAGTTTTCTGTTTCTCTGCAAAATCTCTGAACATGAGACCTTCCTGAGGAAAAGCATTTCCCAGTGACCCTAACTCAAGACAATGCCTGAGAAAGGATAGGACTAAAATGCCACTGACTTTTGATGGGTGCACAGGGTCACATGTTATCTTTCATGCTGTATTTTTTAACCAACACAGTAAAAAAATAACATAATGACACCCAAGTAACAAAATACACAGCTATTGCATTTACCAACACGTCTATTTTTCTTTATTAAGAGAGATGATTCATGTAAATGTTGGATTTTGGAAAAGTCAGATATGCACAGTAAAGAGCATAGGATTCAACTTGTTGAACTTACACAGCTGATCTCGTGGTTAATGTACTTAAGTTAAATTGGCAACTGCTTTGTACACGTGCATTTCATATCATCCTAATTTGTACGTATTGTTCTGTGTTGTTAGATAGACTAAAGCACATCTAAACATGTTTGTTCAGGAAGTAAAAACAGATAGCTCTGCAGTACCTCTGAGGATAAAGCAATTTCTTTACGGCGGGTAGAGCAGTCTTCTGCTGGTAATAGGGGTGCCGCCCTCTTCTTTATTTGAGGGAAGCAGTCATGGCTAATGCTAGTTCTGATTTCTAATAGTGGTGGCATTGCACACCCTGATGAAAGACACCTTGACCTTCCTGGAGGACCTTGATCACCCAGGAGCCCCTTCACTATGTATTAAGCTTAGTCCTCTCTTGAGGAGGATAGAACAAGCGTATAAACTAACTCATTCTGCAGTGCACCATTGCCATCCCAGAGCTCTATCACCTGGCTCTCTTACTCCCGTGGGAGTACATACAAATGTATATGTACACATATATAATTTATTGGGTGGCTGGCTCATCAAGTATATTGGTTTTCATAGCTCCACTATTGTCAGCATATTTCAGATTGGATTTGCTGCTGACATGGTTGAATGAAAAAATACTGACATTTCTCAGTATTGCACTTGACATTTTTAGTATTATTATTAGTCGTTTCATTCCATGTAGTGTCATTGTCCAAATGGGATCATGTGGAGGGAAAAAAAAAAAAAACAAGTGCTCCTCATTTCTGAAGTCTGAAGAGATGCCTGGCTTCCGAAGCTGTCCTTCTCCACCTGCCACCAAGCCCAGAGAGAAGCTGTGTCAACCCACAGTGCAAATTGCAGGGGACACCTGTTGCACAGAAAATTCCCACAGAGCTGATTTGGCAGTTCTTTCAAAGAGAGAGATCTTCCCAAGGAGAGAGTGACCCCTTTCACCCTCATCTTAATTAGTAATGGGATTCGTGATTCAAGTAGGTTTTCTCTCCAACAGCAGTGACCACTCTATGGATCAGTCCTTGACAAATTCCTGCAAGGCTGCTTTTGACCCAAATTTCTAACAAGGCCTCACAGAATCATTAGAGCAAACACATAGGTTCTGAGGTGTGTGTGTGTGTGTGTGTGTGTGTTCAACAAAAGAGATTTATTTTTCCATTCTGCAAGAACCAACATGCATCTGCATATAAATAAAACCATTGCATGCTAAAGGCTTAATTTTAAACAAAAAGTGGCCCCCAAAGAAGAGCACACTCTAGGAAACCCCATCTGAGTGAAAAGTCAAGCTTGAGTTGTTTCCTCGTGGAGCACTGCTTTTGCAGAGCTGGCTGCCAGGGTGTGAAGTCGCAGTCAGAAGGTCATGTTGCCGAAGACACTGGTTCAGCAAAGGGGACTTCTGTCATCTGTTACTTAGCTCAAGGTTGCAAAGAGTCAATTTCTTTATTTGAGTTGACATAGTAGCTGATGTTTCTGCCATGCCCTGAGCCCAGTTTGAGGTAGAGATTCTGAAAAAGTCAAAGTTTTTTCAGCAGTGCCATGAGATGCTCCAATGTACCTTCCTTGAATGAGTGAAGATTCCTCTGGACTATGTCCGCCCCTCAGGCCTTAATTCGTCAGACCTATTGAGAAGGAGACATGTTTGTCTATCTCTGGGTAGCTGTCAAAGCAGAATGGGTATATTTCTATCAATAGAACTCTGCTCTGACAACTTGTACCTGGAGATAAATGACCTTTTTCATGGAGGCTTTAAATAGGGGCCATAATGGGAGTGAATGGAATGGAGTTGAATAATAAGATTGTTCTCTATAAATCCTGCTGTGAGGTTGTCCACCCAGGGTGATTTCCAGGCCCTGTGTGAGCACACAGGCTCTGTGTGGTGTGGACACAGCTGTGCCTTGTGCCCAGATGATAGGTGAATAAATTGCTGGGGATCAGGACATGTGGGTCATTTAACTCCCTCTTTTCCCTGTAGATTTGTCTTGCGCACCAAAGGAATGCCCATGTTAATTAGTTTTTATTGCTAAATATTTGGTACTTACAGACATTACAGGAGCCATCTTTGCCACTTGATCTGAAATCAGTTTTAATGTAAATATGTCAGATGCATCTTGCTTATGACAGGTGGAAATAAAAGTCACCCCATTAAGATGAAGAAAATACAGCAAGTTTTCTGATATATGTGGAAGGTGTCTTCTTGAGGTCTCTTGACTGGAGGGCTGGAGGAGTTGAAGGTCTCTCATTCCTTCTGTCTGCACATTACTCCAGTGCCCAGCCTGAGGTAACGCAGCATTACCACACATGCCTATTAGATTAGGTATGTACTGGTCCATTGGATCTTGTGTATACAACTCCTCTTGATTATGAGTGTACTAGTCTACTGGATTGTATGTGTGCTAGTACACCAGATGTTGTGCATACTAGTCTATCAGATTGTGAGTATACAAGTCTGCAGGATTATGCACATACTAATCTACTGGGTTATGTGTATACTAGTCTACTGGTTTTTATGCATACTAGTCTATGGATTATGCACACACTAGATGTGGGGTTATTTGCCTACTAGCCTACCAAATTTAGTGATCATCCTGGGAAAAGGCCACATTTCTTTCTTTTTCTTTCTTTTTTCTTTTTTCTTTTTTGCCCAGAGCACCTAATAGTTCATGGCACATAATACAGTTTTTAAAGGGTGTCTTTGTTTTACTGCATAGAGAACTCCTCTTGAGCCCTTAGTGAATAATAAGCTTTCTTCTGAAAGTAGAGCACACAGTGAATCTACTGGAAGAGGACTCATTACGTAGAAAAGAAACAGTGAATTGACCATTAAGAGAAATAACATACACGGGGCCCAGAGAGTGATGGAAAATCTTCCAGATCAGTGCTGGAAATGTGAGGGGTGATATTATAGTTTCCAGAGTTGTGGATCACAGATGGAACTGAAATGAAGATGCTCTACCATGCTGAAATGACCAAACTCAGAGCCCCAAATCATGGAGTGGTAGATATTTGAAAGAAGTATACGGAGATCTGGCCAACCCCAAATTCACTGCCATGCTTGACTTTAGAATCTAAGAATATTTTCTAATAGGAGAAGTTAGTACAAAGGGATTTCTTTGACACTGAAGAAAGGTAATGAATATACTGGAATTTTTCTTTTCTGTCTTCTAAATTCATCTCTTTTGCACTCTACCAAGTTGCGTGGGTTTGGCTGTTCTCTGTGACAAGTCGCCAAGACCATTATTGGCAAACTCCAAGACATGTGCAACTGGCCTCTGACCAGCATCTGGGGGAACCTCGTCTTTCCCATCCTCTCACCTGGATGCCTGTCTTGGTTACTTTCCCATTCCTGGGACAAAATACCTGACGCACACAATTTAAGAAGAAGAGGTTCATTTTGGCTCATGTTTCAGTCCATGGTCAGCTGACTCCAAGGCAGGAAGGCTTGGTAGATGGGCATGTTTGGAGGACAGGAAGCAGACAGCAAAGGGAGGAGCCAGGAAAGGTACATAAACCCTTCCCGGTCACATCCTCCGTGATCAGCCTTCTTTGACCAGACCCCACCTCCTAACTGCAAGTCAGCAGTGAGCCCCCATAAACCAACCACCTTCCACAAATTCTGCCTGTGAACCCATGAGGCTCTTGGGAGACATCTAGATAAAACCATAACGACACCCTGTCACATCTACAGCTCCTCTGTTGGAACTCATTCTGCTTTAGAGAACAGTGTCCCTGGACTATAGGCCATAGGGCCAAATAAACATGTGCTTCAGCCTCTCTGCAGCCAGAGACTTTCTGTCTTGCCTTGAGAAATCATTAAACTCTCAGAGTCTCAGTGTCTTCATCTACAAAATGGGGGCAAATAATAAAAACTAAATCACAGGGCTCCCATGAAAATTAAATGGGATAATGCATGGCACACTTCTCTCAGTGCAGGGTTGTCATGTTGTACTGCCTCAGTAGAATTTGGCTATCTTAACTGTGAAGTTATTATGACTTAAAGTTAGGATTAGTATTACCTGTGGCAATCATAGAAACTAACCTTAAATGGAAGGCTATATATGTAACATCTTCAGTCCAGAGTCAATATGGGTCTTGGTTACTTTTCTTCCATTGTGAGACAAAGTAAGCAATGCCTAAAATGAAGGAAGGAAAAGTTTATTTAGCTTACAGTTTTTGGAGGTTTCAGTCCACACTCAGCTGACTCTAAGTGTAGCTAAGGGACAGCCATTCATGGTGGCCACAAGCAACAAGAGCAAAAGGGAAAAAAGGAAAAGCAGGCCTCCTTCCCTTCCTTATATCATATACCATTTACTCGTACCTGGGCGGGTGCCATACTCACACCACCAATCCCAGCACAACACAATGAACCAATCACAAATGCTAGACTCAGCCACCTTTGAAAGGTCTACTCTTTCCACGACTGTGTGAGGGTTTGGGGGGACATCCAGACTCAAACCATAACGTCCCACCCCTGGCCCCCCCAAAACTTGTGCACATCCTCTGGTTCTCAAATGCTGCACCAACAAATTCAGAGTGGTTGCTACCTCCTGCTCACTAGACTCAGTCAGTATAACATCATCAATGTAATGGACCAGCGTGGTATCACGTGGGAGAGAAAGGTGATCAAGATCCCTATGAATTAAGCTGTGACACAGGGATAATGAGTTAATACAACCCTGAGGTGAGACAGTGAAGGTATATTTCTAGCCTTGCCAGCTGAAAGCAAATTGTATCTGATGGTTCTTATGGCTAGGTATGGAGAAGAAGGCATTTGCCAAATCAATAGCTGCATACCAGGTAGCAGGAAATGTGTTAATCAGCTC
>PVLA01001356.1:0-368988 GCA_004027455.1 Hydrochoerus hydrochaeris | reverse complement strand
TAACATATGTGTCCTAGTTGCCCGTCTCTGGCTGCCTGTCCAGTGTCTCAGGGCAGTTGTCTCACAGGAATTTTGTAAATCCTCCTCCATGAGCTCTTTCACCCAAAGCTCCCGCATAAACTCTCTCACATTATTCACAGAGGGCAAAACCCCACAACCAGTCCTCACAAAGGGGTTATCTAGAGGGCCTCCAGCAACCCCCCTGGAGTCTCCACCCTCGACTTCATATTGAGCATTACATAGAAACATACACATGTGAACTACACAAATTACAATTATCAGTACAAAACATTCCAAGATCCCCGTTCCTAATTCCCACATGCGGTGTCCTTTTCCTGGAGAAGCGATTGTCACAAGGCGTGGATGGACTAGGACGCGGCATGGACAGAAAAGGGCGCCGCAATAAAACATTGTAGACAGTATAAAACTTCAAAGGCAGGTAATAATCAAACCAGAGTAGATATTCTAGTGAATCTTGTCATCTTCAGTGTAATTGCCTATACTCTCAGACTTGATACTATCAATCATAACAGCTTTGAATAAAATCTATCAATACAGAACAGCAATCTAACAAAACAGATTCAATTAAGATCAGTCATGGTAAAACAGGGTAAGTTATACAGAGCTTCAGATTAAGTTAATAGGAAATTAAGGATGATTACTATACTATATCCTGCTACTTTCGGGATGGCTGTCCATGACCTCAAATCTAGTACAAGCAGACAAACTGGAACAGAATATAATCCATCTAAGCAGAGTGGAGTGAGTAATGTGGGGTTTAAAATCCTGGTACACTGTTAATGATATCCTATGCCTTCTTTTTTTGGGCTCTTCCTCCCCTTTCATTCCCACAGGGTGCTGTGCATTTTAGGTCCCACCAACTCCCTCAGTTTTTAGACTGCCGGGGGTGGCAATCTGCTATTTACCTAAGTGGTTCCGAACCTTCTCACTCCTGGACTTGATCTCAAGTTGTATTCCTTTACCTACAAAAGCCTCAAGGTTTTCCTTCATTATAGCTGAGTAGTTCTCTACTGCACATAAGTTTCCTGTCTTTCCATCCTATCTGCAGGTGCTGGTCAGGTTTCCCCTATTTCTCTCTGATTCCCTGTCACATAGAGCATTGCTTTCTCATATTTGATTTTTGGTCCATAAAACTTCTTTCAGGTTGATTATATTTCCTATACAGAGCATCTCAATGGACCCTACCTCCTCATCTACTCTGCCTGTCTTTTTTTTTTTAGTGTATCAAGACCATCTATATTAGAGATTCTAGCCATCCTTCTCTACCTCATTTCTGCTATGCTATTTTTTCTGCCTTTGTTTGTCTACTTTTCTCCTTCATTCTACTGCCTGCCCTGTTCATTGAGGCCTCTCTGCCACTGTTCCTAAAATCCTGGTATTTTTTTTTCTGTGTCTCTAGAATGTCCTTCAGTATTTTCTTTAGGGTTGGATTGGTGGTCAAAAATTCCCCCAGTTCCTCTTTGTCATGGAAGCATCTTGTTTCTCCATTAATTTCTAGTGACAGTTTTACAGAGTACATCAATCTGGGCTGGAGGCTATTTTCTTTCAGGGCTTGGAATACTTCACTCCAAGCTCTCTGAGATAGAATCTTAATGTTGTTTTAATTTGCATTTCTCAAATGACCAATGATGTTGAACATTTCTTCATGTATTTATTTTCCATTTTTATTTCTTCATCTGAGAAGTGAGTGTTCATATTTGATGCCTATTTTTGGATTAGATCTTTAAATTTGGGGGGCCTGATGTTTTTCAGTTTTTATATGTCCCACATATAAGTCCTTTGTCTGAGGGACAGTTGGCTAAATGTTGGATGTTGGTTTGCCATAAATGGCTTATATCAGATGAGGTAGAGACTGGCTTTTTCATGAAAAAATGTTGGACTTTATCAAAAGCTTTTTTGCATCTACTGAGATGATCATGTGATTTTTGTCTTTGGCTTTGTTAATGTGGTATACATATATTGATTTGTGTATGCTGAACCATCCCTGTTTTCCTGGGATGAATCCTACTTCGTCATGGTATATAATCTTCTTGATGATTTGCTGCATTCTCTTTGCTAGTGTTTTATTGAGAATTTTTGTATCGGTGTTTATTAGGGAGGTTGGCCTTGAGTTCTCCTTTTTGGCTGGGTGTTTCTCTAGTTTTGGTATCAGAGTAATATTTGCTTCCAGGAATGAGTTCAGGAGAATTGCTTCCCTTTCAATTTCATTAAAGAGTCTTAGGAGTATTGGTGTTAAATCTTCTCTAAATTTCTTATAGAATTAAGCTGTTAATCCATCAGAACATGAGGTTTTCTTGTTGGTAAGGTTTTAATTATATTTTCAATTTCAGTAACAGATATTGGGTTAATCAGAATTTTTATATTTTCTTTATTCAACCTTGGTAATTCTTAAGTTTCTAGGAATCTGTCACTTCCTCTGTGTTTTCCAATCTGTGTGAGTAAAAATTTTTGTATTAGCTGTTGATGATCTTCTAAATTTCCACAGGATCTGTAGTAATTTTACCATTTTTACTCCTCATCACAGAATTTGCATTGTTTTCTTTTCTTTGCTTGATAAGGTTGGCTAGGGGTTTATCAAATTTGTTTATTTTTTCTAAGAACCAACTCTTTGAATCATTAATTGTATTGTTTCCTTAGCCTCAATTGCATTAATTTCTGCTTTGATCTTTATAATTTTCTCCATTCTGTGATCTTTATTCTTGATTTTCTCTTCTGTTTCTAGATGCTTGAGGTGTAGCATTAATTTGTTTATTTGTGCTTGTTCTGTTTTCCTAATGTGAGAATTAATTGCTGTATATTCCCCTCTTAGAATCACTTTCATTGCATCCCACAGGTTTCTGTATATTTCATCTGTATTTTCATTTAATTGTAGACATTATTTAATTTCTTCTTTAATTTCATGTGTAACCCATTGATTGTTCAGAAGGATGTTTTTTAACGTCCATGTGTTTATGTAGGTTTTGAAGTTTCTTTTGCCATTAATTTCTAATTTTAGTGCACTGTGGTTGGATAATACACACAAGATAATCTCAATCCCTTTGCATTTAGTTAGGCATGTTGTATGGGCTAATGTATGTCCTGTTTTAGAGAATGTCACATATGCAGCTGAGAAAAATGTGTATTCGGATGTTGTTGGGTGGAACTCTGTAAACATCTAGTATGTCCATTTGTTCATAGGTTTTATTTAATTCTGTTATTTCTTTGCTGATTTTTTGTCTCGTTTGATCTATCTTTATGTGACAATGGGGTATTAAGTTCCCCCATTACAATTATGTTATTGCATATTTGATTTTTCACATCTATTATTATTTGTCTTACATAATTGGGTGCTCTTGTATTTTGTGCATATATGTTTATGATTGTTATCTCTTCTTTTTGAATTTTTCCCCTTACAAGTATGCAGTGACCTACTTTATCATTTTTGATCATTTTTGTTTTGAAATTCACATTGTCTGCAAACAGATGATGTGAATAGACAGAATAGATAAATTTGCTTTTTCTAGGTTCCTGTCACATGGAGTGTTGTTTTCTATTCTTTGACTTTCAGTCTATGAGTTTTTTGATGTTAGATTTTTTTTTTTGTATACAGAATATTTTTAGATCCTGTTTCTTGATCCATTCTGCCAATCTATGTCTTTTAATTCGTGAATTGGATTTACATTGATGATTATAACTGGTATCTATTGGCTTAATTTTGTCATGTTGTTTTCCTGTTGTCAGTTCCCTGCTTTTTCCTATTGTTTAATTGCTTGCCCTGCCCTGGTGGTTTCTTTCTGTTGTTGTTCTGGGAATTGCAGTCATTTTTATCTCTATCTAGAATGTCTTTCATGGCTCTTTCTAGGGTTGGTTTTGAGGACCTGAATTTCTTCAGTTATTCTTTGTCATAGAAGTATCTTATTTCTCCATTAAACTTGAAAGAAAGTTTTGCAGATTACATCTACCTCTGTTGACAGTTGTTTTCCTTCAGGGCTTGAAATACTTCCCTCCAAGCTTGTCTTGACTTGAGAGTTTGTGTTGAGAAACTGGCCATGATTCATATGGGCTTTCCTTGATAGGTGAGCTGTTAAGGTTGTCATTTTTTTCTTTATTTGGGAGAATATTTCTAATCTGATTTGCTATATAGCCTCATGGATTTGTTTCACTTGCTATCTTTTCAGAAATTTCAGGTCTGTGATTTCCAGTGACCTCCATCCATTTCAATGTCCCCTGTCCTTGTTCTGGATGGGCTTGACATTTGAGATTACATTTTTTGTTTTGTCATTTTCACCTCTTGGGTTAATATTTTGTTCTTTTCAATCTCACTAGTCTTGACTATCCATTGTGTATGTCTTAGGGTCCTACTGTGTGGCCAACATTCACCCAATTGCTGGGTCCTGCCACACAGGGCAGGGGAATTCACCTGAGTTCCTCCTGAGAGGCCAGTTGTGTAAGTCCTCTTGTCTTCTTAGGTTGACTAGCCTAGGAGTATTGATGTGAACCAACCATTATTTCACATTATTACTGTGGCTTCAGGCTGTTTAACCTGCCAGCCCTCCCTGTCTACAGTGTGCACCCCATCCAGGACCCTCCTGAGTCACTAGGGCTCTTGCACATACACTCAGGTCCCTCTGGGCAGGGAGAAGTCTCTCCTGTGCCCTTGCCAGCCCACCAGAGTTCTCTGTGTGAAGGTAAATACTCACTCATGCTCTCAGAAGTCTGCTGAGGACCTCTGGGTGAGAAGAGGGGTTCCCAAGGCTTCTATCAGCTCGCTGAGGGACTACAGGTGGTAGAAGGAGTCACTGATGGTCTTGAGGGCTGCTGACATCTTCTGGTTGTGGGCAAGGGGCAGTAGAGGCTCACCTCATCTGCTGAGATTGTCCAGGCACTGGGGAGGGGCAGCTGAGGCTCTGCTTAGCTCTGCTTGGCTCCTGAGGGCTTCCCAGTAGATGTTTCTTAAATGAATACATTTGGAGCTGCCTAGTCAACTATCCTGGTTCCCAGCAATAGCAGCACAGCAGTCTGCATCATGGCTTCCCATAACCCACTGTGCTTGATTTCAGCATAGGTGAAAACAGCTGTAATTTGTTCACTCCCCACCTTTCCAGGTGAGCAGAATTCAGGACTCTTCCAGCTGATTCTTTGGTGGACCTCTCACCTTACCACTCGGTGCTCTACAGGACTTGCAATGTGAAGCATTATTCCTTCTGTTAACTTTGTAGCCCACAGGTCAAAATTCCAGCCTTTGCTGTCCTTGTGGGGCTGTTGGAGGCATGAGGAAGGCTGCGAGGAAGTCCCTCAGCAGCCTACCTGGCCTTGTTTGCATACTGGTGCTCTTCTAGAAGTAGACCGAATGCTCGCTGCTCCCACCAGCCACCTCATTTATCTTCCACCTTACTTTTAGGAAAGCTATGAAACTTGAATATTTGTGTTCACTGCTGTGCTTGTGTGGTTCTTACAGGTATTCAGGTGGCACACATGGGTAGAAGGGACTTTGGTGGCCAGTGTTGGGGAGATCAGCAGAGACCACACCATGGTGTTTGAAAGGGAGCATTAAGATCTTGAAAACATGCCTCTATGTCCTCATCCACCATTTCACTGGATCTGGCACTGTGCAACTCCTGAGTGTTCTCCAGAGTCAAAAGGCCATGAAGGGAAATACTTTGAATCCATTCAGGACATGGAGGCAGCCAGGACAGTGCAGCTAGAGATACTCAGGAAGGAAGACTCCAGAGCTGCTGCAGAAAGTGGTAAGAAAAATAGGATGAGTGTGTGCAAAGCAAGGGGGAGGATTTTAAAGGTGGTTAATGGCAATAAGACTTTACTCTGATTAACTGTTTTTATTTAAATACAAACTATGCATTTTGATCACACCTCAAATACATGTGTCAGTGTCTTAAGTAATAGAAAACTATTTAATTTAAAAGTGGATGTTATAAATTTTGATCTCTCCTCTGATTTAATTAACCCCTTAATTCTAGGAGTAATCTTAGAAGACTAATAACTTTTACAAAGTTAATTTTTAAAGATCTGGATAAAATGATGCTGAATTTTCTTTTTCCATTTTCTTATATGTGGCATATGTCCTTGATGCTATGAGGGATAAACAAATGAATGAGAGAGGAACACACAAAGTATAAGTTAGCGTGATCTGCCTGCATGTTGGGAAACCATTCAAAGCACATTCTCCTTTAATCCCTAGACATTTTAACAAGAATTTCCAAGCCAGGAATTTCTAACTCTGCTTTCCCTTGACTGTCTCTGAACCTGCTAATTTGTCTGGGGACAGTAAGTTCCATTGTCTAACTGTCTGTGATAGGGAGGTGAATGTAGTCTGGCTAATTTATATACACCCCATCCTTAAACCAGCTCTTAAATAAGCCTGCAGTCAAGACAGCTAATTATGCATGCACTTTAATGTCTTGTTGCAAGGATTACAATCTATCTTTTCCTCAAGGAAGAATACTTATTTGTACTACATTATTTGCTTGTTTGCCTATTGGTGTTTTCCTAAAAGGGACAAAAAAAAGCTTCTTAGCTTCTGTTTTACTTCTTATAGAAAATCTTAAATACACAAAAAATAGAGGTATAGTGTGTCTCTATTTCCTGTTCCCTGGATTAAAGAGTTTATCAACTGATGACCAAATATTTTTAGCTTTCTCCCCCTCCTAACTCTTGCTGGATATTTTGTTTTTGTTACAGTTTATTGAAGCACCGTTTATGCACTCCTGTCTTGGAAACTTACCGAATCAGTGTTCATAACTCATTGATGTTCATGACTTTTTGTTTTAGTTAATCAGTTCTGATCCCCAAACCAGTCTTGTTTTAGACATTTATCTGACCTCTAAGGCTCAGCCTTTCCATCCTCAGTCCAACTCCTCACTATCTTCAGAGAACTTAGCTCTGTTTTTCAGCTCTATATTGTTGTCTCTTAGAATCTTTTCATGTAAATGGAATTATGCCATATGCAGGCTATCATTTCTGGTCTCTTAATGAGACCAGAATGCTTTTGGAGCACATTCTTTTTGTAGTGTGTGTCAGAAGCTAGTATCTTTCTTCTGCTAGATAATATTCCATCATATGTCTACCCCATGCTGTTTTTAGGGCTGGGGGTTTAGTTCAGTGGCGTAAATGCCTGTTTGGCAAATGTGAGGTCATGAGTTTGATCCCTGGCACCAAAAAACAAAAATAAAAATGTTGTGTTTATTCAGACACCAGTTGATGAAAACTGGGGTGTGTGTAGATTTGAGCTATTATGTGCAGTGCTATCTTGAACTTGCATGCGGCAGTCTTTGTAGGTATGTATGTTTTCATTACTCTTGGCTAGATAATTAAAGTTAGACTCCAGGGGTCATCGGGAAGTTTGTTTCACTTTTAACTTGCAAACAAACATTCTGATGAGGTTACATCATTTCACATCTCCCCTGGTGCCTTCCTAAGGGTTCTGGTTTCTCAGTTTCTGGCTGATGCTCCTCCTTCCTTTCCTTGCCCCTGTCCCCTCTCCCCTTCTCTGCACTCCTCTCTTCCTCCTTCATTTATCCTTTCTTTTCTTTTCTTTTCTTCTTTCATCATCTGTAAGGTTGGCTTTTATTCTGAACCAAACTACCCATGGCAGAGTCCCACGGAAAGATGTAGCTCAAATGAGAAAATGAAATTTTTCTCTGATCACTGCATCTCAAACTCCCCACCCTCTTCACCCCACTACCGCTTTGGTTCTAATCTAATCTCATGATATTTAATGACTGAAGTCCTTCTCAAACAACCGGCATATCTAGTAATGCATGAAGACATAGAGATTTCCATGTATATATTCATGAGGTGTCCACCATGCAGACACTGGTTTGTCCTCTAAGTACAGTTTCTCTGGGTTGCACAGATTGCAGGTTTAGGGCCTGCTTTCTGATGGGCTGAGCCTGGGGATTAGTGGAAATTTGTAAGAATGTCTTTTGATATGAGTTTCAGGAAACATTTATTAAAGTAGAATTTAAAACCAAGGACATGAACTTCCCTCACTCTTATAAAGTTCATAAGAATTTGGAAGTCAATAGCATGGATATAAATTAATTTTTACTTTGAGTCCAAAACTCAGCATGCATTGTAGGAAATAATTTTGTGTTAAAGTAAATAAAAAGTATGTTTGATACTGTGTCATCTTGGATTCATAACCTAGGGCAAAATGGACTTATTAAAATTTTCATCTGTTTTCCTTTTTGCTTTGAAATAGGTTTGACTTTAAAATGTATTCATTAGTCTGAAATTATATTTGTTATTTCCTAGATGGGCAGTTGGATCAGAACCTTTTTCTGTGCAAATATCTAAGGTTCCAAAAACAATATTTGTATGATTGCTGGGTAGAGTTACTAAGGTTTTTGAATTGAGGTGCTGTTATAAAATATAGGATCTATAGAACAACATAAATCAAATGAAATTGTAATCACAAGTCCAGGGATAAGAAGTAACAACTAATAGAAGATTCACAAAGTTTTAAGGCTACAATAATCAGGTAATGGCTCCAGCAAAAGCCCTGGCCCTGTAATGTATGTAGCTGTGGGAGGAAAGTTGATGTCCTCCCAGATTTTACCTTTACCATATAATTTACAAACAAATTTGTTGGCATGCAAATTATAACTTGTCTTGAAAACTTCTTTCACTAATTAAAGCTTGCAGAAGCCTGGGAAGGGCTGAAAAATTAATACAAGCCTGGCATATTTCTTAGTTAAGGGAATATTACCAAACTAGATATCAACATTAGGAAAAAGGAACTACTTAAGAATATATCTAGTTTTTGAACTCTTTTTATTTTTCAAATGTATTTTGAGGGAAGTTAAGCAAGGATGAGGACAGAAAATCTTAAGCAACAGAGACTAAAACCTTCACAACTGTGAATCAAATAAACCTTTGCTCTTTTAAAGTTGATTATCTTGGGTATTTTATCACTGTGATGATGTCATGGTTTGTGTTTGGATGGCTCCCCACTCCTTATGCAGTCATGGAGGTGGCTGAATCTCATGTCTGTGATTGGTTCATTGTCTAGCACTGGGATTGGTGATGTGAGTGCTGCACCTTCCCATGGGTGGGTAGCCAGCATACAGTATAGGACGGGGAGGCATGTTTTTTACCTTTCCACTCTTGTTGCTTGTGGTTTCCATGAGTGGTTGCCCCTCAGTAATGCCCCCCTGCCTTGGAGCCAGCTGAGTATGGACTGAAACCTCCAAAAACTGTAAGCTAAATAAACCTTTCCTTCCTTCATTTTGAGGCTGAAGTATTTTATTTTAGTGATGAGACCGAAGTAAGACAGATGGCAAGCTAACACATTCAGAGATTGCATTGTGAAGAAAGATTGACTCATGTAGGGCTGGTTAGCTTTGAATAATGTGATTTAATTTTTCCCTAGAGAATGAATTAATTATAAATGCTATTGTGGCATTAAATTTTCAGGTTTCAATACTTGTAATAATAAAAGTACCTCCAAACACCTCAGTCTCCAATCCACTTTCATTTGGGCAGAGATGCAGAAGCTATATTGGATATAAAGTCAAAGGATTTCAGCCAGTTGGATAGGATTTGCCAGGCAGTAACAAGTTGTCATTGTTGTGATAATGGCATGGGTTTGAATATAATTGAACTATGTATTCCCAGCATCTGGAAGTTCCTTCCACATCGTAGACACTTAACAAGTATGCTGAATTAAGATCATAGATATTCCTTTATATCACCTTCACTACTACTCTTATGAGCCATCATTTTCTGACTACAACAAAACACATATCCACAGAGACTTGTATAGATGAGAAATTCCATTAGGCAGAAAATAATTCAAGTTTGTCAATTTCATCATTTCTGTATAAGAAAGTTTGTAATGTTGTGTTAGACTAGGCTGGAGGTCTTTTGTTCTCAAAATGTAAAACCATGTTTGTGTATGTATACATGTGTATGTGCATGTATGGACATGTGTATATTTGCAAGCTATAATATTAAATTTTCAATGGTGGAAAGTATACACAATTTTCCTATAACAGATGGAAATATTTTATCTTTGTAATAATAAAGAATTTTCATTATAAATACTTCAAGGAGCAGTAGCCATACCTTAATCATCTTCCAAAATTTTGGCAGAAGGAAATTTAAGGGCTGTACTCAGAATGGATGATCAATTCTAAGCAAGAAATGGTGGTGCATTCCTGTAACCCCAGAACTTGGGAGACTAAGGCAGGAGAACTGTAAATTTTAGATCAGCCTTGTCCACTTAATGACTTAGTGAGAGCCTGTCTCAAAATAAAATATAGAAAAAGTGCCGGCGACAACTCAGTGTGAAGATTGTGTGTTTGGTTGCTGGTATAAACACACCAAGCCAAACCAAACCAAACCAAACCAAACCAAACCAAACCAAACCAAACCAAACACCAATTCTCCCAACAACTATCTGAACTCCCCCAAACCAGTATATTCTCATATTGCAAGGTATTTGTTGTTTCTAAGTGCTAATATGGATTATTGGATCCCTGGTGGATAAATACTCCTGATTCCTTTTTGATTCATGTCCAGTGAGTTCTGTATTCACAACCAGTGAGAGAATTGGTGCAGCTATGGAAGGAGGAAATCGGTGGAAATCAATGATGCGAATGTACTCAAGCAACAAATGATTGATTTGAATCATTGATTGTCCTCGATGCACATACAGGTAAAGATCTCCTCAGATAACTGTGCCTTCAGTAACATCAGTGAGCATCTAAAATATTCATCATTATCACTAAGGACAGAAGTGAGCATGTGAAAGACAAATTCAGACGAAACTCCAAAGCTGGTTCCCTGTGAGGCTGTGAATTGCTGGAAATTTTGAGACTTTGACAAAACTGGTTAAGGATACTGTGAGGCTCTGGTATCAGGGAATACATGCAGATGGAGAGTTATTTGGGGCTGGAGAGGTCTAGAAATTTCTGCAGAACAAGAGGTGGGAGGCAACATGTGGGGTGGCCTGAGAGAAGGCAGTTTTGTTCATGAGGAGGGCTCGGCCAGGAATTGAGCTGATAGATACTTCATGTAGTGTCACAGAGTCATACCACAGGAGATGCCAGAGTCCAGGTTTAGGCTGGCAATTCACAGCATGCTTTATGTCTGTCCTTTGAAGCAGTTCTTCTTGTTACTTTTTTCTTTTACAGTTTTTGATTTGTGTATAAGAAATATTTGTGCTGTGTGCTCCTCAGAGTAAAAATGTGGTCATTCTAATAGATACCTTACTGGTTGTAATGGTTAATATATTGTGTCTACTTGAGAAGCTTAGAAGTTTAACTAAGCAGCTAAACTGGGGGCCAGAAGACTCACTTTGTAAACAGTCTGCCTGTGCAAGAGGAGGGCATGGAGATGGTGTGAGGGCTATACCTGCTCTAGGACAGGTAGCCTGCTTACAATATAAGGGACCATAAGAGGCTCGCTCTCCCCGCTTTTTGCTCTTATCACTTTTGTTGTCTTCCACCACCATGGATGGTTGCCCCTCAGCCATGCCAATGTGCTTTGGAGCCAGCTGAAACCTCCACAAACTGTGAGCTAAATAAACCTTCTCTCCTGAAGTTTGGGCATTGGGTAGTTTGTCTCAGGAACAAGAGAAAAGCAACTAACACAATGGTCATTTATTGCCTTTTTTGAACAAAACTTAGATAATATACAAACAATATATCACTTTTAATTTCTCACAGGAAGTGATTGAGAATCTCTGTTTCTCATATTTTTCCTGCATTTCAGTATATCTAAAGGGTGTACTGTGAAGATTATTCACAGACTTTGAAAAATTTTCACCATGTCACACAATTGTTTGTGTTGATCTGTATCAATATTTTAAAATATTCACCTTAATAATTAAGTATAGTGGAGTGTTACCTCCATTCACAAACTTAATTTGTTCTACAATTCTGGGGGAGACTTTCATAGTTGCATTCATCACCTAATGTGGAGATACTGCTCAGAAGCAAAATTTTGCCAAAGGCTTCTGTTTGTGAATTGAAGTGTTTGTGAACAGAAATGCCTGTGAACTGAGGCATTGCTGTAATTGATCACTAACATTTGTTTAAATTTGAATTTCTACAGTTTGTAAAATATAGGCCAAATTTTAATTACAAAATTTTATTTTAAATAAATAAATTACTACATTCCTCTGTATAAAACTACATTCTTTATAAAGCTCATTTAAAGTGTCAAAAAATAAAATAAGTGAGTTCATTTGATAACTAGTCTTTAAGTTATTATTTGAGATTTAGCTGTAGATAAATACCAACTATAATTCTAAAGAAACATCTGTGAGTGAGTGTTTAGCTATATCTTGAGGTAATTTTTGTACCACTGAAGCTTTGCACAGAAACAAATTTTAAAGTTACTTTCAGCCTCTACAGTTAATCATTTCAAATGACCCAATGGATAAACAACAACAACAAAAAAACTACTCTGATTGAAATGATTTAAAACTATTAGACTTATTGTCTTTATAAAGACTGCTAACCTAATATTACCCATTAAACAGCTAATGGGAAGAGGCTTTTCTAAGTTGGGTCTTGTTTTTTCTTCTTAGGTCAGTTGATCTGAAAAGATAGAGGTAACTGTACTGTATCAGGGTGGAGATGGTTCTGGGTAGAACCAGGTAAGTAAGCAAAAGAAATGTTTAGAGAGACTTGGAGCTTCCCGATGGAGAAAAGAAAAAGAAAGAAGGAAGGGAAGAGAAGCTGGGTAACTGGGAGTTAGCCGATGCCTTAGCTGTTCATGGGGCGGCGAGATATGTGTTTGAGGGTAAATACAGTCCAGCACTGTGCATGGGAGACTTTACCACAACCTTGAGGAATAAAGTAGAAGAGAAAGAGGAGGGAGTAAGTACTGCTCTCTTATGTATCACTGAATTGCTTCCCTCACTGGGAAAGATGGTGGTTCGCATGTGTTGAGTTCAGACACAGAGTCCTGCATCATTATGGAGATTTAAACTTAAAATGCACCAAATGTATCAATTATACTAGGATTACTGCAGTCATATGTGTATAAGCTAATAGTGAAGCCATAAATCTTTCTGAATTCAGATGATTTCCTTGTGATTAATGTACCAGGAAGTTTGTGTAGCTGGTGTGCTCTACCTATAGAGTTAATTGAAGCTAAAGAAAGTGGGAAGAATAACTTCTTGTATTTTTTATTATAAATGTCATTTCAATAAGTCGCTGATGCACAAGAGGAGAACTGTGGTGAAATTACCAACTGTCAATTACATTAAAACCCATGAGTATTTCGCATATGGATTAAAGCATCTTGCTCTCTCTTCCAAGGAACTTATTCTTAGGAAAATCCCATGGCTTGACTTAAATTCTTACTGAACAGGATATTAAGAGGCCGGGAGAGGGGTGTGAGTGAGAGGGTGGTAAAAGTGTCCATTCTTAGTTTTATGAGGTAGTGTCTTAAAGTGCATCCCCTTCCGTGATGCCAGCTCTATTCTCTCCACCCACAATCCAAATGTGACCCTCCCTCTTCCTGATATCTGCTTTCAAAACTGAAGGTTTAAATAAAAACCAACCACACTAATTACCACTATATTCAAATTTAGCACTATTTTTCCACTGGAGAATTTCAAAACTGATTCACAAAACATTCTTTTCAGACATATGTTCTATTTTGTATGTTATCTAAGTTGTTTCTATAAACAGTGATCATTCCTCATGGGAAACCTGAAACCTATTTATGAAATAAGATACCTTTGGTGTCAATGGCCAGCCATCATTTTGGAGACCTGTTTATTGGTAGGTGGGTAGAGGCCTGGGTGGAACTGGTCTCGAGTCAGTCACTTTGAGTGACAGAGTGGGGCAAGCCCAGCCTGAAGCTGGATTCAGCAGACAGCATTATTGCTCATGTGAAGGAGAAGATAGAGAGAGAGGAAAAGGAGGGAGTGAAAAGAATTAAGATGTGTTATGTACACACACCAGCTCACCACAATAAATGGTACCAATATGCGCTATGTACATGGACCAATACAAGTAGAAAAAATACAGAAATAAAGGGAAACATACCCCAAAATGATGCAGTAGAGGCAATGGGCTCTGAGAACCTTGAGAATGAAACAGTAAACTAGACTTACTTCTCTGGAGAGGAGACCACATACCTGCAAAAAAGAAAATTAAAAAAAAAAAGAGGCAACAAAAGAAGAGCTTCAGAATTCTAAAGTAGTGATAATAGCATGAAGTTATCATCTAACCATGACAAAATATGACAAAAAGAACAATAAATTTAAAAAAATAAAAATAACAGAGAGTTACTATTGCAAATACTTATCCTAAAGTGTTCAAATTCCGTAAATCAGAGCATGAGTGAGGGTATATTAATGTGCTGACCACAACTCAGGAACTTTTTTTCTTCCCATTCAGACTTTTTATATATTTCTCATATTCGTGTTTCAGCATTATTTAGCTCTGGAGAATGTGCTAAGGGGCAAACACAGTCAAGTGTGCTGGATAATTAGACGTCTCACTGAGAAACAGGCACAGAAATTCTGGGCCATGTCTATGGCTCCTGTGAGGTTCATTCATGGGAATCCACCCCACCCAATTTCCAGGGTGGCAGTTGTGTGGAGGTGTCCAAGGGTGAGGGACAAGGGTTAGATAACTGCATCAAACTCGTTTCACCGTGGAAGATCACACAAAGCAGTTAGTCTAGCATGTGCTGATCATGGACTCCTTCAAATAAATCATATACATCTTTTTCAAATGAATTAGTCATTTGGCAGGGGAGATTAAAAAACCATGTCCAATAAAATCTATATTCTTCCATTAAAAGCCACAGACCTTGGTTACATCTCTACTTGGAGAGTGTGGGTAAAGATTGGAACATGGAATTAAAAAAGAGAAGGAGAAAATGAATGTGTTCTCCTACTGAAGATACTGTTGGTGACAAGATTGCACTTTGACCATCTTCTGGGGTCTTATTCAGCTGAAGCCATCAAATACAACAAAAACAAAAGGAAATTCTGATGTCTCTTGAGTTGTGTTTCTGATATTGACTTGTCCCCAAAACTAGAGAAATGAAGAGAACTCTACCAAATTAAACTAATTCTATACAGTATAGAAAAGCCAATAGAAGTTGTAGAAACCAAACCTGCTTCTAAGAATAGAAATGAAATCCTTGTTAGAGAGTCTTATAAAAATGTTGGGTGCCATCATTCACCTATCGTTTTCATCCCATGTTTAAGACGAGAGGTGGAGCTGAATGGCTGGGACAGTTTCACCCCCCAACTTGCCCGCCGTGTTTTAAAAGGCTGCGAAGTAGAGGAGAGGCAGAATGTCTAAGAGGATTGATATTGCTTCAGAAAGAGCTCATGGGTGTTGGATTTTACAATATAATAAAAAGTAGGACATAACCAAAGGTGAAGACAAGCAGCCAGCACATGATTAAAATAACCATTCCCAGAAATCTTAGATGCATTGAAGATTTGGAAAGAGTGGATATTCTAGTGAATCTTGTCATCTTCAGTGTAATTGCCTATACTCTCAGACTTGATACTTTCAATCATAACAGCTTTGAATAAAATCTATCAATACAGAACAGCAATCTAACAAACCATATTCAATTAAGATCAGTCATGGTAAAACAGTGTAAGTTATACAGAGCTTCAGATTAAGTTAATAGGAAATTAAGGATGATTACTGCACTATATCCTGCTATTTTCGGGATGGCTGTCTGTGGCCTCAAATCTAGTACAAGTAGACGAACTGGAACAGAATATAATCCATCTAAGCAGAGTGGAGTGAGTAATGCGGGGTTTAAATCCTGGTGCACTATTAACAGTATCCTCTGCCTTCTTTTTTTGGGCTCTTCCTCCCCTTTCATTCCCACAGGGTGCTGTGCATTTTGGGTCCCACAAACTCCCTCAGTTTTTAGACTGGGGTGGGGGGGTGGCAACCTGCTTTTTACCTAAGTGGTTCCGAACCTTCTCACTCCTGGACTTGATCTCAAGTTGTATTCCTTTACCTACAAAAGCCTCAAGGTTTTCCTTCATTATAGCTGAGTAGTTCTCTACTGCACATAAGTATCCTGTCTTTCCATCCTATCTGCAGGGGCTGGTCAAGTTTCCCCTATTTCTCTCTGGTTCCCTGTCACATAGAGCATTGTTTTCTCATATTTGATTTTTGGTCCATAAACCCTCTTTCAGGTTGATTATATTTCCTATACAGAGCATCTCGATAGACCCTACCTCCTGATCTACTCTGCCTGTATGTCTTTTTTTTTCTAGTGTATCTAGACCATCTATGTTAGAGATTATAGCTGACCTTCTCTGCTTCATTTCTTCTATGCTATTTTTCTGCCATTGGTTGTCTACTTTTCTCCTTCATTCTACTGCCTGCCCTGTTCATTGAGGCCTCTCTGCCACTGTTCCTGAAACCCTGGTATTTTTTTTCTGTCTCTCTAGAATGTCCTTCAGTATTCTCTTTAGGGTTGGATTGGTGGTCAAAAATTCCCCCAGTTCCTCTTTGTCATGGAAGCATCTTGTTTCTCCATTAATTTCTAGAGACAGTTTTGCAGGGTACATCAATCTGGGATGGAGGTTATTTTCTTTCAGAGTTTGGAATGCTTCACTCCAAACTCTTCTTGATTTGATGGTCTGTGTCGAGAAGTCTGCCATGATTTTGATGGGTTTTCCTTTATAGGTGATCTGTTTCTTTTCTCTGACAGCTTTTAATATTCTGTCCTTATATTGAATTTCTGGTATCTTGATTATTATATGTCTGGGTGTAGGTCTGTTTTGATTGTAGGTGGCTGGAGTTCTGTATACCTCATATATCTGAATATCATTTTCTTTTCCCATGCTTGGGAAATTTTCCTTAATTATTTCTATGAATAGCCATTGTAATCCCTTTGTTTTTACTCATGTTTCTTTATTCATATTTCTTATTCTTAAGTTATAGATTTTCTTGTCATCTTCTAGCCTTTGTATTTGTTACTGCCTGTTTCCTTTATTTTTAAGAGATTTTTCCTTTCATGATCACACATTGAAAACCTGTATTCAAGTTTTGATAGTCTATCCTTATCATCTTTCAAGCAGTTTTGCCAGCTTTCAATGGAGTTTTTAATTGCCTGGTAATCTCTTTGTATCTGCTTCATGTATTCTAGGTTTTCTATATATTCTTTATCAAATGTTTCTCTCCTTTTTTTGTGTTCCTCCCTTCTTCTGTCTGTGTCTTCTTGAGGTGCTTAGCGTTTCTTTTATTAATCTACTTATATCTGGCTTTACCTGGTTTAATATTTTAGTTTTGAGCTTGTCTATGAGGTCTTGAAGATACTCCTAATATCCACTGATGCTGTATCTGATGTTGCATGTTTGCTGCTTTCAATCTCTTTTGTATTTCCCTCTCCTGGATCAATGTTCTCAGGGTTTTGGGCTGGGGGCTTTTTCTTGTTTCTTTCTCTTTTCATGTTTTTGTTTTCTTCCATACAGGTGTATAGTGGAGGTCCCAGCCCCTTTCCTTGTTGGTTATGGTTCTTCTGAAGCATGTACATCTTAGGTTTATGGTCAAACATTTTTTAGAATAATATATTTTGAAGAAGTGCAAAAATCAGTAGTTATTACAACAAAATACAATATCTGAATCAAAAAGATGCTCCCAACCTGGTCAAACTGCAAGTGGTTCATCGTGAAGGTTGAAGTCTTACATATTTATTTTTTATGGATAGATATTTGTGATGCATAATATTTACATTCATTTGGAGAAATTGGTACATATATGAGGTGTGATAAAAAAGATGGTTTTTAAATTAAAAATACTATTACAGTGAAGAACATTGCCTTGAACATTGCCCCTCAAAATCCTCCCCCTCGCTTCAGGCATACTAATCCCATTGTCCTTGCCACTTTCTGGAGTAGCTCTGGAGCTCTCTTTCCTGAGGGTCTTTAGTTGTGGTGCCCTGGCTGCCTCAGTGTCACAAATCAATTAAAAAAGCTTTCCTTTCATGATCATTTTGACTTTGTGGAAGACCCAGGAGTCTCACAGTGTCAGATCCAGTGACTAAGGTTGATGAGGGCATATTATACTGTTTTTATTTGACAGAAATTGCCATAAATGCTTGTTCCATGTGATGTGGGCAAAAAAGACAATGAATGGTTAAATTAAAAAAGAATTTATTACAGTAAAAGACATATTGCTGTGAATCCCCTTCAAGGTATCCCAAATATTCTCTCTTGCTTTGAACACAACCTGGTATTCTTGGTAATGTGTCTTTTACTGTAATATATTCCCCCCTCCCATTTAAACATTTGCAATATTGTTGAAAACTCCTTCTGTCTATCATATCTTGCTAATTTTTGAGCTACTTCCCCTTTCTCTGTGCCCTAAAATGACTTTGCGTGGGCGTCTACAGCCAGTCCCTCCAGTGGGCTGTGCTGCTGAATCTGCAAAACCAGCCCCACTTTCTGCCACACTTCCTACTTTTAGCTTCCTTTTAGGAGTCCCCTCTCTCTTGGACTTTCCAGTTTTGTCTAACAGGCACTTTGCTTATTTAACTACTGAGTTAATTTCCTCCCTTATTCCAGTTTCTATACTATGCAGCAGGGCTGTACAGAACCTTTACATCCCAGCAGTTACAGAAGTCATCTCTACTTATACCACTTCTATAAGCTGTCCGCCTACCCTCAATAATCCATGTGCCTAAGATAAAGGCTACCCATCATTTATGTTTCTAACAGCGATGATTGTTGTATCCATCTGGCACAAATACATTTACTCCGCCTTTTTTTCATCACACATAGAAATGCATATCGACTTCTATGTGTAAATATTATTACTAGTAGAAATGTATCACCCATAGTTTACTAAATGCATGTGTATGCATTGGCCTATCTACATATGAAAGTAAAGGATGGATTGGACTTTAATCTCAAGAAAAATGCTCCTTTAGGATCTACGCTTCTTATTGTTGCAGTGACAAATCAGCAAAACTTGAAGAGTTAAACACATAAGTTTACCATCTTAAAGCTCTGGATCAGAGCCCTACGTAGGTTTGTGGGTCCTCAGCATCAGAAATGCTCACTGTTGCCCTCAAGATCCAGCTATATTAGCCCCTGGGTCCCTTCCCTAACACTTTTGTGACTTTAAACTGAACCAGAAGAAATGATTGCTTTTGGCTCTTTAGCTTCTCAAAGCAAAGCATTAAATCTCTGAGCTTTTCTTTCTTGTTAAAATTTTGTAAACTAGTACAAACCCCACAGAGATCAGTGTGGAGAGTCTTCAAAAAACTAAAAATAGAAATTCTGTCTGATCCAGCTATTCCTCTTCTAGATATCTTCCCATAAAAGTTAAAGACATTGTATTACAGTAATCCATGCATATCCACGTTTATAGCAAAATGATTTATAATAGCCAAATCTTGGGAGCAGACTTATGTCTATAACCAGATGGATAGATGAAGAAAAAGTGACACAGACAATGCAGTGCTAGTCTCATAAAGAAAGATAAACTTGAGTCATTTATAGGGAAAATGAATGCACCTTGAAGCCATAACATTAAGTAGAATGAATCAGAGATGCAAAGTTAAATATTGTGTAGTTCCTTTTATTCTAAAAGCCATACCCGAAGTATAAATAAAAAGCATTTTTTTCCTGAAAATATCCTAAATTTCATGGATCAGGTTCATAACTAGCAATGGATTTGCAGATCACAAATGTTGTCAATTTTACATAGTGATCCAGATAACCTCAGTTCTACGAGAAGTGTATAAAATTACCGAGGACAAAAGTGCAAACTGTTGTGGACATCTTCTAGATCATTTCCCTGAAGAGTAAAGAAGGTCAGGAGAATGTCATGCCCGCATATCAACACTGGTTTAAAATAGAAAAATTAAGAAAATATTAACTGGAAACTATGAAAAGACTTCAGTTCTCCAACATTCTACTTCTTAAGAGCTATATTTAGTCTAAATATTGAGAAAAAAATAACAAAAGTCTTTTGTTGCTCATGATCTTGGAGGAAACCAACAGTCTCAGGTTTTGTAGCAAACACTAGTGTAATAAACTTCTTTTTTAATTAATTGGCAGGTCACACCTTTCTAAGGTGTTGGCACCTGGGAACAGGGGAGTGGAGTGTGAAGTCATTTGTCTCTCCAAAGATGACTAAAATACACATGACATCTTGTGCTGTATTTTTGCTGTCACAAGTTTAAATCATTAGGGATGGGTACTTTAAAAAAAGAACATTGGAGATGTTTAATTTCAGAACGTAAAAATTAACTGAGACCAATGAATGTTTCTAATGTGGAATAGAAAAAGAAAGATGGTTCTGTGTTTCCAATAGGTACATATGAAGGTCACCTTTATAAATTATAGGGATTTCATTTCCATTTAACAAGTTAGAGATTGTGCTAATATTGTTTGGCCAATTAAATGCCTATATCTTGTACTTTAAGTAACTAATTTAAAGAGAACAACACACAATATGTTAGCAATTGTTACTCTTCTATTATCTTGTTTGGAAATTTTATCTTTTTTCTCATTAAAAAAACAAAGTTAAGGAGTATTTTGCAAGAATTATAACGAAGTGAGTCTGTCAAGGCACCATATATCAATCCTCACTGACTATTAAAATCCCACAGGGAGTCTGGTGTGGAGACACATGCGTGCTTATAATCTTGACACATTGAGAGGTTGAGACAGAAGGATTGAAAGTTCAAGCCCAGTCTGCACAACTTAGCAATTTAGCAAGACCTCATCTCAGAACAAAAGGGTAGAGGATAGAGCCCAGTGGAAAAAGTTTGTTTCAATCATCAGTACTGGGAAAACCAATCAGATAGGGGATTTTAAAAGTGATGTGCTACTCTTTAATTAATTTCCTCTTTCTCAATGTGGGCTTAGAAGACAATAGTTCCTGGAATCAGGATATATTGGGCACCAGTCTACCCAGAAATGATGTGACCCACATCCTGGTAGAATCTCAACAGAATAAAAAATGGGCTTATAAATTATTTGCTTCTTCAAAAACCAAAGATGCGGTAAGGGACTGGCAATTTAAGAGAATACAATGATATCAAGAAAATTACTCATATGAAAGATGAAATTTGCTGAAATCATTTAGATTAACGTATGCAGGAAGTAATGGGAGGGACTGTGAATGTCTTCTCACTAGTTGACATCTCCGTCATTAAGCACCAAAAAGGAGGGTTTGCAAGGGTTCTGAAGGAGATGTGCTCTGCAGGCTGAAGTCTTTATGAATAAAAGACCCCGGAGCAGACTGATGATCCCAGAGCAAGGTGCTGTAGAGGACCAAGGTGCTGAATTTTGTCTAGTCAGGTGATACTTGTCAGAGTAGATGTGGGGGCTGTCATTAGGTCCCAAGCCCCAGCATCCCCAGTCTTGGAGGATAAGCTCTGTTTTAAGAACAAGGATAAAGCTGCTTATGAGAATGAATTCTATCTCCAGGCCCTGGACCTTATGGTCTCAAAATTCTCTACATTTGGAGCTCCTGTTCCGAATACTTTCTCCCCTAAGAGCCATGCTTCTTACTTTTTGGTGTGTCTCTTCCCTGTCCCAAGGTCCTTTTGATCTATGTCTCTAGAGATGCATCATCAACCTGAGCATAGATGTAGGGTCTTTTTACCTAACCATTCAAGGCTTACAGAGTAAAGCCATTCTCCTTACACTCAACGAGTTGGGCCCTTAGGTACAAAGAATTTGAGACACTAGGAAGGTAGGGTAATTTGCACAAGGTAAACTGAAATAAAATGAAACCACAAAGACATACAAATCAAGCAGGTTTGGTGGTGCACGCACGTCATTCCCAGTACTCTGGGAGGGTGAAGCAGGAGGATTCAAGTTCAAGTCCAGGCTGGACAACTTACCAATTTAGGGAGGCCCTGTCTCAAAATAAAAAATAATTGAAAATCTAGGGGTGTAGTTTAATGTGAAGACACTGGGTTCAGTGCCCAGTCCTAAAGAAAAATTACTGCTGGGTACCTTTAGATTTTAGCCAGTTTAGGTAACAACATGCTGTTCATATGCTGTTAATGGAGAGGATGAACAACTGGGCTGTGTCTTTTACTCAAATAATCTCCTACACTTGAGTAACAATAGGAGCATTAACCCACTTGTGTTGAGCTGTTTAGTAGTCCACAGTAGGCTGAAACAGGAAGAATTGCCCCATGTGCCCCATTGTTTCCAATGGGACACAGGCAGATGTGTTCAAAGCCTAGTGGGTCAGAGAGAGCTGTAAGGTGGATGTGTGCTCTCATGGCCATGCTCCTGCAGAGAAAGCAAACACTGAATAGCAAGACAACCCAGCAGCTCCCAGAGAGACTAACGGTCTAACTACAAGGTCACTAGAAAGCAGGTGACACAGAGAACTCAGACCTTGCAGCAGCTTCTAAGCCTGCCATGTGCTGCCCGCCTTCCCCAGGGCAAGTTCCCCTGCTGTGTGGGGGCGCCCTGGCACCCCAGCCGATTGCTGGAAACCCACTCACTTCAGCAAATCCTAGCCCTTCTCTGGGATCTGTAGGAGTCTGGAGGCAACACAAATTCAAAACAAGTTCATAAAACTGCTGCTTACATGCCAAAATAATTCTTTCTTTTAGAGAATGAAGTTTGTTTGCGACTAAATTTGCTCTAAATCATATATAGCACTTTCTGTTTCATAAAATAAGAAATAGTACTAGAAACAATGAGAATAATGCTGTCTTGGGACTAAATTCACTGCATAGTATGAAGTATCTCATATAAGCTGTGTGTGGATTGTACTGGTATAAGAAAATGTCAAAACCATAAAGTGTGTTTGGATTAAGGGTTATTATTTATTAACAACAAAATAACCAGTATTATGATCATGGGTTTGTTTTTTGCAATTACATTTTGTAAGTTAAGGATGTTTCCACTTTATTTCCTGTTTAATTCTTTAACTGCCTTGTGTGGTATTTTGCCTTTCAGCCTCTGATCTAGCTTAATGACATGAGGAGGAGTTTAATGTGAATTTCCTAGTTCACCCCATAATGATGGCTCCAGCTCTACAGAATAAACTGTAAATGTGGTAGAATTGTCTTCAGAGGCATCTGGGCTGTTTCAGCCCTGACTAGATTGGATCCAAGCTCAAATTGTTTCCAATATTGCCTTCTGAATTGGATTTCAATTTTCTGGTGCGCATGTGAATGAAAACACCTGTATTCACCCTTGCTTTCCTTTTCTTTTTGAAAATGGTCATAATTGAGCATCTAAAAGGACTTTCCATGCATGGCGCTCAGAAGGTTTTATCAATGGTCTTATTAGAAATGTGCACCTCCCTTAGTGCAACTTGAAATGTATGTAATGCGGGCGATTTAAAGAAAATTCTTTTATTGCTCTAAAGAGATTTTAGGTTTAAATTAACTGAGGATTTAGCAAAGTAAGAATGACCAGAATGGTGCAATCTGTAAGGAACTGCTTCAGAGAACTGGGAGCCACCATGGAGGAGGGTGAACCTCCTGTGTGTCCAGATAAGATAACTTCTAAAGGATGTGGAACCGCATCCTTGGAATGTCCTCTAATGCCATGGCACCTTATCTCAGTCCAGCCCTCCCAAGTTTCCTGAAATTGCTCAAAGGGGACAAGAAAACTTTTACAAGGAAAAAAAATGACAACAACAACAACAACAAAAACAAAAATGCATTTGGAGATGGGAACTGCAAGATAAGAAGAGTGTATTCTAGGTCAAGTGCATCCCCTCCTCCATGATCAACCAGGGAAGCTGCTGAAGGTCGTGGAGTTTGCAGCAGTCAGCTCCTGCAGAAAGAAAGAAAGGGAGGAGAGAGGGAAGGGAGGAAGGGAGGAAGGGAGGAAGGAGGGGAGTAGAGAGTAAGGAGGGAAGACAAGAAAGACCAAAGTTCACCAGAGATGCCTTTCTCAGTGTACTTATTTATCTCTTTTCTTCCTTGTTTGCTTGTCTTGAGACTGGGTCTCTAGCTGATACATTTTTGGAAAGAACTATCAGGAACTCACATCAAGAAGCACCTGCTTTCTATTTCTGTGAAACCTAGCGAAGAGTTCACCTGGCCTGAGGCTGGCAGAGAGAAAGACTGGGAGCTGGGAGGTGAGGAGGTGGAATGGGACCAGAAAACGATGCTGGGAAAATTCATCAGCATTTGTGGTGCTCTGAATTTGTAAGTCCTGATTGCAGAAGGAAAGGGGCCCTGGAAATGAAGAGTAATGGGATGGAGGGGAGAGGAAGTAGAATTAAAAAGGATTAAGATGCAATATATTTATGTTCCAACTCCCTGTGATGAATGTGTTCATTAGGTAGTGAAAATTAAAACAATAAAAGGAAAAAAGTAGGGCTGACTCTTCTGACATCCAGAGGTGAGAACTCACCGCGTGGGCAGAGGAGACTTATGAACCGAGAGAAGAAATTCCAGATAAACAAGAGTCAATGAACCTGATAATTTTCTTCCAAACATCCTTTTTTTTTTGATTGCAAACTTCAAATTCTATTAATTTTCTCTTTAATGACTCACCATGGCTTGCAATATTACCTGGCTGTAGGATACAGCATATGAGTGTTGGTGAGGAACGAAGAAGGCTTAGCACAGACTGAAAGGAAGAATGAGAAAACACTAGAAAAAATTCCAGGCGTGACTTTATTTCTGTATGTACATATGTGTCTATAAACACAAATTAAAGCTAATCCATTAAGGTGACACTGAGGCTCCCGAAGCTGTGACTTAAATCCATGACATTTTCTTTCTGATTGATCTTAGTGTTTACTTCCCAGCTTTAAAGTGTATTACTTTTGGAGTCACAATATTCTTGGCAAATGTTAATGAAATAAATTTCATAATACTCTGCACTGCTGAATGTTTCTCCTTTCTCCAATAGGTGGCAAGGGGGCAAAGCTCAAAGTGATTACTGTTTTAGGAGGGAATTCCAGCTCTTCCTTGTTCATGTCCCATACCTAGATCTTGGAAATGAATGTGCATTTTCCCCCTGTCTCATTTTATTTACCTCCTTTATGCAATTTCTAGCCAGAAGTGGAGTCCCTCTGTGTGTCTTGAACTGTCTCATTTGAGCCAACAAAGATTCAGAGGATCTTCCTTCCCTTCCAAACACTATCCTCTCCCTGAGTGTCAACCTGTCCCAGCCTTGTTTAACAATGTGTTTCCTCTGGCTTTCTGGGGGAAGTAAATAGATTGAAAGGAAGACAGTTTCCACCTGGCATGTTAATAGCAGTCACTTTGATATTATGACAGCATATTGAAACAAATAAGTGAAAGTGAGATCCTTTTACTGGAAAATCAACAAGTCCTTATGCTGATTTCATGGAGCAATGTGTGATGGAGAGAAAGGGGGAGGCGGAGCTGGCTGTGTGTCCTGGCTCTAGAACCCCTCTGCTGTGCATTTGCAAGCAAACCATGTCGGCTCTTGGAGGTAATGCAGACTACCACACAGCAGGTAGTGATGATGGATCTCAAGTACTTAAAACCTGAGACCATTCTGCATCTGTAGTACATGCATAGCTTGCAGATTTTGTTGAAAGACAAAATGCAGATGCCAGCACTTGCAATTTTACTTAATCTTTTTGTATTACCTCCCAAAGAGGATAATTTCTTTCTCCCAGCATCCTGGCTCCTGCTCATTTCCAAACTTATTTCATGAAAGTTTAAAGGTGATTTGATCAAGATCCATGAATGCATACACACACACACACACACACACACACACACACACACACACGATGGAGCTAGCATTTCCTGGCTTTATCAGACTGCAAAAGTAACATCAAAATAGAAAATGGCATATTCTTCTGTTCTCTTGCAACACCAATTATTATTATTTTTTAAAAACATAAATAGAGCTCCAGTAAGGCTGGCAGCAGATCAAAGCCAAAGATGCATTAAGAGGGTAGTCAGGCTACTGGGGCTGGCTGGCTTCTGACAGCTCTCGGTGGCTTTGATCAGACACCTATCAGCGCAGACAGGCGCTTTCTCCCCCCACTGTTGTCTGAGTCAGGAAATGAGAGAGATGATAGCTGCCTTTGGGTCCTAATCCTAACCAATCCTAACCGCTCTGCTTGACAGCAGATGAAAGCTGCAGCAATTACCACTGGTCACAGCAGACTGCAGCATGCATTCAGGATTTCAGTTATCACTGTCCACTGCATGGCATGTGTGATTCCTGTGGACAGGGAGACAGCAGTAATTGCTGAGCCCCAGGAGAGGAGGTCTCTGTTATGGTGTCTTCAACACAGCTTCTCCCAGCAGATGAAATCGAGTGATGGTCCCCAGGTCACCCTGGCAGACTTTTTGTGCGATAGTACCCAGCTCGGAATCCTGTGTGCGCTTGAAGTTATGCGATGAGGGGTCCTGAGCTCTGGGAGTCTGCAGTTAAACTCAGGGCTCTCTCCAGGTCTTGCTTTTGGGAACAGAGAGTCATTATGCGAAGAATGCATTGGTTGGATAAACTGATGTTAGGGTTTAGCTGGGATACTTTGCAACACCAGCCTTCTTTCAAAATTATGGATCCAGATAATGAAAGTGTTTAGAATTCCTGGATTGTGTGACTTAACAATCATAATAATGAGTGCGTGCATCTGTGTGTTGTGTGTGCGCGTGCGTGCGTGCGTGCATGCGTGTGTGTGTGTGTGTGTGTGTGTCTTTATGCAGCTTCACATGGTACATGCATGTATTTCAGTGCATGTGGTGCTGGGGAGGGTGGACATGGATTTGGTTCAGAAAATTACAGATTATTTAGCATTTTTATATGCTTTCATTTAATCTTCACACTAATGTGGAGATCTGGGTGCTATTGAAAATATCATAATAAAACAAATTATGATTCAGGAAATTATTCAAATTCTTCAAGATCAGTTGGAGAAAAAAAAGCTAACTTTTGGTTCTGGGTTTGTCTGACGGGTCCCTGAATTATGTCACTGTGCTTGAGGTCCTCAGTAGTATGACCCTATTTAGATATCATACTTCTTGTGGGACACCATTACTCAGAATTCTCTTCCTGTTTGGCAGTCCTATTCTGTCCACCCGGCCTGGGTCACTGATCCTTGATTGGTGACTCTAGGGTGCTAGTAAAGATTATGCTCCGCATCTTGCAAATATTCCAGGCATAGCTCATACTGTTATGTGTTCATGGATACTGGGTATACTTGGGAAGATATGAGCTCATTCCTGGCCTGAACAAATCACATGTAGACACAGGTAAAGATGTCTCCATAGATAACAATATATAAATAAATGAGGGGAGGAAAATATAAACCTAGAATGTTATGGCAGCCAAATTAGGATTTAAAGATAGGCATTATGGCCAAACTTTAAAACCAAGAAAGACAATGTTATGGATTAAAAACCAATGGTCAACTTAACGCCAGCTAAATTAAATCAGCATGGTGCTGAGTGTAGATGTTCCACCTGAGGAAAGTTGCCAGCAGAAATAGAGACGTAGAGAAGGAGAAGCGAGGCGTTGTGGGTTTCTCTAAGAGTTGCTGTTTGAGCCGTTGGTTCTCCTGGAGGAGCTTGTCATGACCAGGTGCCCCAGGGTGAGTTTGACCATTGTCATCGGAGGAGCTCGGGTCCTTGTTGGTGAGAGCGCTGTGGTTCACTTCCGGGGAGCTCTGGTCCTTACATCAAGCATCGCTTCCTGGGTCCAGAGGGGAAGTCATGTGCCATTTAATCTCCAGGACAAACTCATCATGCTGGCTTCCTGGCATGCACTCAACTGTTCTTATCGTTAGAGGAGCTCAGACCTCTGTGTTGCTGAGGATGGCTGTGGTGCTTTTCAGGACAGGCCTGGTCTTTATTATGAGCGTGACTTCTGGGCTGTATCATAGAACCCTCAACCTACCAGCACAGCTCCTTCACCCCACTGGTATAGACTTTCTAGCTTGCACTGCTGACCTATGGGCCTTCCCAGCACGGATCCAGTCAAACGGATGGGTGTGAGTCCTTCTCATGGGTTCTAGACCTCCAGTTGGACTTGTGGGAGGCATTGTCATGGGCTATAGGTTTTCATCTGGACTCTTGAGGGACATTGCTATGGGATTCAGGCCTTTGGCTAAATATCCTATGTCCTTAATGTTGTGGATAGTTTTCTTGCACTTTGTGTTAACTCTGGGTGACCATCATAAAATAGTATTATGAACTCCATGTCCTGATTTTAATTGTTCTCCTCACAACCCCTGACTACAACAGATAGTAACTCTAAGGCCAGAAAATATAGGTACGTACAACTGTCAAACATAGAGGGATTACATACAGCAAAATTGCACAAGAAAAAGAAAGAAAAAAGAAAAGAAATTGAATACACAGCATTGAGTACCAGACAAGAATTAATTGAAAGCAAGGTTAATTTTCAGTTCAGGTGCTACAGAGAAGAGAGAAGGTAGCGAGGAAGTCATTACTGGGCTGTTTCAAAACTGATCAGGATGGGGAAGAGGCTGGTCATTCTAGGCAAAGGGATTTATTGTTCCTTAAAAGCCACTAGCAGGAAATAAACTGTGAGGTAAAAATGGAATTAAGTACTTGCTAAGCATCCAAATTAGTACATTTTTTAAAAAGATAACAAAATTGGAGCTTTTTAGATAGCTCAAAATACAGTCCAAAGCAAGAGTTTTAAAAGCAACACATTGAGAACAAAGATATCAAAAGAATATATGACAAATGGGTGGGAAAAACCATAGCAAATAAAAATAGCAAAGACCATGACTTTGATATCTTGAATGATATCCAGATTATAGCCACTAACATATATGAGAGTGAACACTTAATAATGCTACATGCAGCCATGCACAATGACACACTGTTATTAAGACTAAGCATCTAATGTCACGGTAACTTTTGTAAAAGCAGTAAGTCTACCAGGTGAAGAGAAATATAGAGCGACATGGATAAGAGATCTTAAGGCACCTGTACCCAGTTTCAGGCAGATCAAATAGACAAAAGTATTTGGTAAAAAAAAATCAAAGGTAAAAGCAATAATGAATAAGGTTAGTCATATTACCATATGTTGAACTTCAGATACAAATAATAGGGAATAAGTCTTTTTTTTAAATACTGGAATTAAAAATTAAATATACCTGAGATTACCAAAACAATCTCAGTAAGTTGTCAATATTCCAGATCACAAATAATAAATCAATACTACAGTGAAGAAATGCCAGAGATTAACAAGTGTAGCAGCAAAGTAAATAGTATGTTACACTGTTAGGACAAAACTGACACAGCAGGCTGAGGTCAGACACTGTTTCAGTTATGGTAGAATGAAAGAATAGATTATCGTTTTGGGTAAAGATCATTGGACTCCAGGTTCAGGTTAGCACTAGTGCGCTGCTTGGCTGCTCATGGCCTTTGCACTTTGTGTCTGCTGTGGCATTTTCCGCCTACTTTTCATATATTCTTTTGGTATCTTTGTTCTTGGCATGTTCTTTTTAAAACACTTGTGTTAGACATTGTTTTTTAAGCCATCTGAAAGTATTCCATTTTATCATCTTTTTAAAAAATGTACAAATGTGGATGCTTGGCAGTTAATGTTTATGGGGACACAGCAAAATCTGTCATCTATGTTTTGAAAATTGCTGCTTTTGTACTACAGTGGCTGAGCCGAATAGATGCAAAAGAAGAGTGAAAGAACATGAACCCTGGAATGCTTCCTCATTGGACCTTTCCAGAAAAACAGATCTGCTGAGTACTGGTTCACAGGATGCAGAACTAATGTAACAATGACATGAATATTCATAGAATTAAATGTACATAGGAGGTGTGATGAAAACACAGTGGATGTTTCAATTTTGAAAAATTACAGTAAAAGACACATTGCTACCACTTCCCCTCAAAAACCTCTGCCTCACTCTGCACACACTCATCCCATCATCCTTGCTGCTTTCTGCAGCAGCTCCGAAGGCCTCTTTCCTGAGGGTCTTTAGCTGTGCTGTCCTTTCTGCCTCAATGTCCTGCATGGATTCAAAATGTTTTCCTTTCACGGTCACTATGGCTTTGGGATGAGCCGGAAGTTGCACAGGGCCAGATTCGGTAACTAAGGTGGATGAGGACACAGCATTGCATATTTATGAGCTGCCTTTCTGTTGCATGGCACTTGGCAGCAGCATTTGCTACTTTTAAAAAATACAGTAACACTGAGAAAACAATTACTGCAGTAAGCCAACAAAATAGACAACGGCAATATTTAAACACTAATTAGTCCAAAAATATAGAATGGAAAAAGATAAAGACAACAAGGGACTTTGGAAAAAAACAGAAAATCACTTAAAAATACAAAAAGCTACATATTTAAGCATGTACAAATTATTTAATAATGACATATTTAATAAATATGTTAGAAGAAGATTTCTTTAGAGAGGCCTCATTTTTTATTTTTATTTACTTATTTATTTTTGGTCTTGGAGATTGAATCCAGGGCCTTCACAGGAAGCTGCACCTCTAGGCCATTTTAGAAATTTTGAGATAGTGTCTCATGAAGTCACTTAGTTGCTCAGGCTGAGTTTGAACTTGCGATCCTTCTCGTATCAGCCTCCCAGAATGCTGGTATTTCAGATGTACACCACCATACCCCATCTAGATGTCTAAATTTTACAGGCATAAAAATTGACAGTTTGCTAATGAGGAAACATTACACAGGTAGAAATAAAGGAAAAGAGGCATTGCACTGTCCATACCTGACATGTGTGTTTCCTTCTCTGAGCCAATGTTATTATGGCTTAATCAAGTGCTGTAGCCAAACACACAGGGAGGGAGGACACTAACACTCTCCTGGCTTCATTACCATCTCTGAAGTCACACATTAGAAACTGATGTGTTAATGGCCTCCCACCTCCATGTGCGATCCTAAGGCAGGGGCTTTGTGGGCATCATGCCTAAGGCTAGGGTAAACTTTTAAAACAGGTATCTTTGATGAAGAAGCAACTTAGGGCCTAGTTTGAAGAAAACGGAACCCAAATTCAGTTTCAGGGTTCAAACCCTGTGGTCTTTCCAATGGCGTGGAAAATCCCAAGCTGGAACATGAAACCCGAAGGTCCTCTCGCTTGCAGGTCCTGAATGGCTTCTGTTTGGTTGGTCCAGGCTGTGTGATGGGAATACATCTCGGGTACTAACGGTAAAAGCCATCGTTTACAGAGTGCTGGCTGTGTTCCAGTCCCTGCTTTTAAGCACTGTCTGTATATCAGCTCCTGAATCTATGACACGGGTGTGAGGTGAATATAGTGGCCCAATTTTATAGGAGTCAGGGTGTTGGAGCAGTGTGGACATGGTAACACAGAAAAGCTGGGGCCAAACTCCTGCCTTCCCGGAAACCAAGCATCCCCAGTCATACCAGGGTTCTTGCTTACATTCTGGGTTCCTGACTCAGCCTATCTCTTTACATCAAATTCTCCACTGAACATTTTGACCATCTGGAAGTGGCAGGTTGCTCTCCTATTTAGCATAATGACTTTTCTTCTGAGATTCCAAAATAACTTATTACAAAATAAAGTATATCAGTCTTGGGCCTTAATATTATCTACGGTGGGATTAGTCTGCATTTTATAATGAAAGAACGCTTTTTAGAAGTATTCATCTCCATGTGTGTGATATTGATTTAAAAAACCTTTTTATTGTCATTAAAAGAGTCAGTTTATTTTGGGAATCACTAAAATGCAGAAATTATTCGTGTTTGTTAATATTTCTTTTGATCACTGAGAAATTGCAAGTTCGGAGAGTAAATTTTTCAGAATAATTGGGTCACACTAATGATTCGAAATAGTCATTATAATTAATAATAAATTTGTAGCAAAACATTCTCATTTTACTCTGATGAAGGGAAGTTAAATTTAGCATGAAATGTGAATGCAAATGCTCTTCAGGCAGACTTTGTCTTATTTTGGCTTTGTTTTGGGAATAAAATTTTGCATAAGCTGATGATTCCATTTCATTTAATAATAGTAGACATAATGCTATAAGGGTTTAGCTTTATAGCACACATATATGCGGTATGTATTACTGGATGCTATTATTTCATGTTTCCTATAAAAGGAATGTATTGGTTTAACATCTTGGGTTGCCACTCTAGAATGTAGTGCCCAAAGAGTATGAGACAGGAGTTGCATTTCCTTCAGTCACGCAGTCTGGTGAATTAGACTCTCTTGCGAGCCAGTTTTAATTTAGTACAATTTAGTGCTTCCAAATTTCACAAAAGTAGCATATATTTGTATATCAAAGGGCAGAGTATAAGATGTAGTAAATCCAACCTTAGAAAAAATACTGCATATTTTCTTTTATTCTGGAATTGCTAGAAGGTGCTGTGAGCACTGTTTTGTTAACTGGCCCCTCAGAGGTAATATCCTGCTACGCATCTTTAGGCTTGATCTAACATTGTGGCAACTAATCTTCTGTGAATAAAAGATGATCAAGTAGGTAAAAGAACGGAAAAGCTTAAGGTAATTATGGCAATCAGATCTCATCATGTTATGTTTTTCACCTTGTTCTGGAATTATCAAAATACACCTTATAGGGAATATTTTTAAAGAAGCTGAAATCAAAGGGTGGCTGAAGAAATGAGCCCATAGACCAGTGTTGTCCATTACTAAGGTCAAGGAAAAGCACTCTCTTTACTGTTGGATTAAAGGTAACATTTGGAAATAAGAACTGAGCAACCGTATTCATCACTACCATTTGGTGCCTTTTTTTGAATAGTCACACCACACTACCTTGCAATATTATTAAAGGTTCTATCTATATTCGCTGTGCCTCCCTCAGTAACTTTTCAATATTCTTGAATCATGTGGACAACCTTGCGTATTATTTTTTATCTTTTACATGGTAACCAAATAGACCGTTGGTTTGTCAGATTTCCTGAACAAATGTCAAACAATTAGAAAAAACTCTTGGCGGTTGGGGTGGTGTCTTGCTTACAAGATCATATAAATCCCACTGGGGTTGGGGAGAGGTTGATTGGAAGGTACTAACTTATAGTTAGGAATGGGAAGGAAGCTCTGGTGAGCTATTGCAAAGCAGGGTTATGATGATGAAAGGTACATTTCAAAAAGCTAGAAGAAAGTATATTGAAGGAGTGCACTGGCAAAGTACTTCTCTGCCATAAAGCAGGGTAAAGTTCAGGTGTTCATAGGTAAATAGATGCACCTCGAGACCATAATGGCGAGAAATAAATCAGACACACAAACTTAAATATCGCAGTTTCTCTTATATGAGAAACACAAAATACAAATGAGGAACAACAACAACAACAAAGGGTAGATAGTAGGAAGGAGGAAGCTTTTTTCAAATGACAAGGATATAAGAGGTGGAGGGAGAAAAGGGGGTGGGAATGGGGAAAAGAACTTATAGAAAAAATAGAAGCAGAGCTTTGGTGAATGGAAAGGGGACCAAGAGTTGGAAGGAGTGGGGCGGGATGGAGGAGTTCGGGGCAGAAAAAAAGAACTAGAATGTGTCATGTCCATGAAGCAACTCCTCATGATTAAATGTGATCAGCGGGTGCTGCAAACACATGCTAATAGAAATATTTTAAAAATTTAAAAAATGTAGCACTAACCAAACTTAAACACCCTAAACACCACACAGCGCATGCATGTGTATCTTGGTATGCCCTGTGGCATCCCTTCGTGATGTACAATTTGCATGCATTTACATTTAGTTAGAAATAAAATTTTCTTTAAATAAATAAACATGTTGATAAGAATTAAAGAAACTACTTTGCCATATGCCATTTCTTGGGATAAATGCTCACTGCAGTGAAGACCAATTCTTTCATTGCACCTTGCCTGGAGAACAATCCATGGACTCAGATTCATCCAGGTTATACACGGCCCAGTATAGTAATGAGGCCTTGTGTATGAAAGTTCAGTCCTACTTCATATTCATTCTTTGTGGGCTTTGTTCTTAGGATATCAGTGGGGGAACCCAGAATTGTCACAGGCTTGTTTGTAGCAGATGGCTGCAGGAGGTTGCATGAAGCTCTTACATCCTCGATGAAATGAACACCTGCAGGGGACTACTTTGTGGTCCAGCATCTTAATAGGTGTTCATGTCTTTTTAGTTCTTGAGATGTGTCCATCTAAAGGGTCATTCAGGGTCTCAAAATAGTAAGTCCCTGCGGCCCAGAGAAGAACTGACGTGGTATGTCATGAGTCATTGTCTTGGTTACTTTTCTCTTGTTGCTGGGACAAAACAATTGATACCCAAAGCGAAGGAAAGAAAGGTTTATTTAGGTTGCAGTTTCTGGTTTCAATCCATAATCAGCTGTCTCTAAGGCAGGGTGGCATAGTACTGGGGCAGCACTTCAAGTCAGCAGCCAGCAAAAGCAGCCAGAGTAAAAAGAGGGATAGCAAACCTCTTCTCTTCCCTTCTAGTGTACGCAGACCACTCCTCTTCCAGGGTGGGTGTAGCACTCACAAAATCTCTGTGCTCTCCTTTGGCACAGGATACATATTCACAAAGGATTCTGGCTCCCTGCTGAGTCCCTTAGTTAAACTTCTCAACTTCTCAAGCTGACACAATGTATCAACCCTAACAGTCTTTGCACAGTTGGTATACCCTGCTGCAGAACAAAAGCCATGCTCCAAATGCTGCTTAACGTTTAAAGGGCTGTGGGGTTTCCTGCTTTTTCATCACCATGCCTGGTCTTTTGCAGAGTCCTGTTCTCTGCTCCTTCTCAAAAAGTAATGAAAGGGCTGTGCTCTCAAAAGTAGCTTATATCCTCCTTCCTTAGAGGGAAATTTTCCTGGAACTCTGTAGCACTTCCTCCACCCCTACCAACCCCTCTCCTGAGACACAGGTCTGCTTAGGCTAGGGCCCCTCTGCCCATCACGAATGCCACCTCACGTACCATTCCTGATTGGATCGCAGTTGCCTGCCTGAGTGCCAGGTTCATACACACCAGAAGATGAGAGGCCAGGGGTTTTTATCTTGGTACACTTGGAACCCAGCACAATTAAACTGACGTATAATGAGTAGTCCTGTGATTCTGATTCTATTTTTATTCCTTTTTCCGATTGTAGCACTCACCTGTGTAGTGTTGCACACCCTCCTCTAATCCTTGAGATTTAGCTAGACGCAACTCCCAACTTATGTCTGTTTTCGGGTTAGAAACCTTTAAACATTTAATCTCTCCGTGGTTTTATTTTCCCTCTGGTTTGAGGCGAGCGAAGGATGTCTTGCTGGAGACAGAGCGGCACCTTCACTAGCAGCACCCTCATTTGGAAGACTGGGGAACAAAGCTGGGGGATGGTTTCTCCCTGCACAGCTGCCCAGATGTTAGGAAAGGAACGGGCCGAGTCCTGGTGTGGTTCTGTGTCCTGTTGGAGATTTCTGTAGCAGTCGCGTGGAGCTCATGGGGTGGAGTCATCTTCAGGTCAGTTCCATTCCTCTGGGTGATCAGTCTAGGAGTGAAGAGACCTTGCTCACGGGCCTTGCTCCCCTGGGTGCCCTTACTCATATCCCTGGCAGCCATGTGGGTGGCATCGTGGCCCCTTGTCCTCCATGAAAGCGGAAAATATAAATTCTGGATTCCCTTCAGCACTCCCCGCCAGCTGCAGGGGCTGGTGTGAAGAAGGTCCAGGCTCTGACTGCATGGGTGGCTCCAGTGACACAGGGACCATCTCCAGGGCACCCACTCTCAGCTCTGGTGCGAACTCTACGAGGTCCCTCTGTCCTCAGGCTGCCCTTCCTCCGCTGAGCTGATGAAGGGTGGCTCCCTGTGGGCCGCAGGCCTGTCGCCTCAGGGAGAAGAACACCTGCTGTCACAGCTTCCCAGTGTGAGGACATGTCCTTCCCATTATCAGTGCCCAGGGTCACCTGTGCCCACAGCTCTCCTGTGAAAGCGAGAGGCCTGCCCCACACTGCAGTGCTCTTTGAAGGCCATATGTGAACCGGACACCCGATGCCCCCATGGTGGCATCTTACCAATTTGGACTCCTTGGCATTTTCCCCCTTCCTTTTGTGTCTTTGGGCATAACCCACAGATAACAAGAAAGCCTCACTGGATAGAGGGTGGCACGGATGTGCCAGTGGTGAACTGAATAGGCAGACTCAGTTCTAGAGCAATTTGTCCGGGTCAGATTTCTTTCATTCAAATTAAAGTGTGTTGTCTGAGACATAATACTTCAGATCATTGGTGTGAATTACACCTTAGAACTTGTGTGAGGAGAGAAGTAAATGCTCTATTCTATGTTATACAAGAAATATCTCTCAGGGCATATCTCCCCCCAAGGTTATAAAGAATGGAATTTAGGGTTCACATCTCATCTTTCTCCTCTGCATCTTCTCACTCCTGGGAATAGAGCTGGATACAGCTGGGTATCTAGCCAGTATTCTATATTTGAAAATAAATGCAAGGATGATAAACATTTTATCAAAACCCTGTTAATTTGGCCATGTTGGAACTTGTGGCACTGGGAAACCAAGCAGCCAGCTTGCCACTCTGGTAAGTGGCTGTGAGCCTACCGGCACGCGGGCTAAGAATCAAACACCCCTCCCACCCCGTTAGCAAGTAGGAGCCAGAGATCTGAGTATCTCTTGTGAGTTTTACTATGTGCAATATAGCAAATAAGGGGGATTTCCTTCTACCATCTGTTTGAAGGCAAATATTTTTACCACTGTTTTGCTCTGTTCTAATTAATGGTATTGCTCTATTCAATGTTCTGTTTTTTTAAGTTCAATATCTCCTTCTATTTTGCTGTACCTGATTGAAAGAATAACTATTGTGAAGAAAACGAGACATACTATTGTACCCATTACTGTTATCCCGATAACCTGTTGTGAAGTTCTGTACCAGTGTCACTACACTGTCTCAAATGACTTTGTTCCATCTTGTTCTGCTGTATTTTACTACCTTCAAAATAAAAATAAATAAAACAAAATAAAATAAAATAAAATAAAAAATACGTAACAACAACAAAACAGATCAGTAAGGTACTGAGCAAGCTGAAACAGATAATGGACTTAAAAAGCAAAAGGAGGAAAAAAAAGTGTTTTAAAAGATATAACTGCATGTATGTTTAAGTGTGTAGGATTGATAATCATGTTGCTAAGTTTTTGTTGGATCAGTGAACAGAACTGTTTGCAGCCTCACTGTTTGAATGTCCACTTTGTACGCTTTAATTTTGTAACTTGAACAACTATATCTAAGGAGACAATACATAATTTATCAACTAGTGATTTCTTACTGTTTATTTTTTTTGAACTTCTGTATTGTTTCTACCCTTTTCTCTTTTTGCTTTTTTTCCTCTTTAAATAAAATTTAAAAAATAAATAAAAACCCTGTTAATTTAATATCTTTGAGCTGTTTGTAGGATTCAAAATTGCATTCATTTTCATAGGTGATTTTTAAAAATTGTGTACTTTAAAATGTTTATAGGATTAGTGCTAAGTTATATACAGAGCCCACCAAAAAATAATTCAGCAATTCGCTGTACTATTACATACCTGGAAGCAAGTGACTGCCACTTTGAGGACCTTTTGTAATTAGTAGAGGCCAAAAGTAACATATTAATTTCAGGATATATCAATAAATTTACTATTAAAATGTTTATACAAGTTTTTCTTTTCCTGATATATATATTTTTTGGTAGACCCTTCCCCTCTCTCTCTCTCCCTCCCTCTCTCTCTCTCTCTCTCTCCATATATATATATATATCCTAATTTAGCAATTCGAACCTAAATTTAATAGGCAAATTCTTTGCAATTTAAGTTATCTCAACAGTTCCTATCCCAACTAAAATAATAGGTTACTTGGCAAAATTATATTTAAGATTTAAAGATTAAATTATATTAAAGATTGTTCTATGAGATTATGAAGGTATTAATAATGTTGAAAATAGGATCATTTTTTAGGGTATTAAGCCCCTTTCACCTATGCTTCTATTGCTGTTCGATTTCTAAAATGTAGGATTAATATCTTACCCCTTTTTGGAATCCTATTGGCTGGGGTACAATAATCAATCAGGTAAATGCTGGCAGAACTTAATAGAATAAAAGGAGTAATCTGGGTACCATTATAGCCTCCTTTACATATTTAAAGAAAATTTTATGAGAATAATAAAAGCAGTAAAATCCAACTTCCATTTAGGATGCTATTCTTCATCCAAGGAGGAGAAACATCTACCTCACTAATAAATAATAAGAATAAAAAATAACATTGGTAGGACACATACTGTGTCTGCATAATGTGGTATGAATTTTATAGACCCAGATGTCATTATTGACTTCATATTTTGAATGAACTGAAGAGAGTGAGTTCTGGGCTGAAGTCAGTGAAGACTGGAAAACAGTTGGGCCAGCCCATGGATTTTTAATAAGGACCTAGACCGGGGGGGTAGGAGACCCTAGGAAACTGACCCCGACGGTATCAACATGGAGATCGGGATACACGGGCTTCTCTGCTCCACAATGCCACCTAACAATCTGTCTGTGTATAACAATGTTATAAATGAAGAATTAACGTCGGTAATTATCCATTTGGGTTCAAGAGACCAAAAACCCAAGCCATGGTGGTCTGTACAGAAACGAGTCTTTGTATATCACAAAGTGGAGATTCTGGAAGTGTATGAGCAGCTACCAGCTTTGGGCTTTCTGAACAGGTGTCTTCTCAGTTCTCTTGTCCTTTCTCCTACAGTTACAAGGAGGTGTCACCCATCCTGGTACTGCATTAAGATTCAAGGCAAGAATAAGAAGGTAAAGGAGCTTAGAGTGTGACATGTCCGTGACTCGGTTTCCAGTGTTACCATTAAACAAATTCCCAAGTGGGCGCTGCTAGATGCAGAATGAAAGCTGCACTCTAACTTCATATGCCGAAACGCCAGGCCTCAGAAATCAGAGGATTTCCACGTCCTCCGCTGGGGCTTGGGGGAGCAGCAGCCCTCAGAGCTCGCCCTGACCTTGGAGGTATTTTTATTACTGACCTACTCGAGGGTTTGACTTGCACAGGCAGACTGTTGGTGTTATTCACTGGATATAGTCTTGGTTTTTCAAAAATTCTACTTATTTGTGATGCATAGAGTGTTATTCCCCAAAATACTAATATCCTAGTAAACACATTTTAATGTGATGGTTAGATCTCAGTAAATGACCAGCAGTGTGCTGCACAATATAGACTAAAAAGCCCAGAGACTGAATCTGATAAAGTCCCCCAGCCTTCTTGCAAGCCATGGCATGTTTTGCCCCATTGTCTGCATTTCGCTGTGGCTCTGGGCCTTTGCTTCTTTGTACACATACTTCCTGCCCCATCCTTCCTGCCCAAACGGAACTACGGCAGCATTTTGGGACACAATTGCACTTAGCTTTATTGCTGAATATGCCACATTATACTGAATTTATGGCTGTTTTCCTCCACATGGGTAAGGATAACATTCATTCATAATCATTCTTTAGAGCCATACAAGCTGTTTTAGGCACAAAAGACACTGTTAGTATTTGAGCAAGTGAAGGAATAAATAATAGTAATAAATGAACAAATAAAGTCACATCCAGCTTGTGGTCACTGGATATTTCTGTTCTAAGTTGGGCAAGAAAATTTGATCACCTCTTGTTCAAATGCATCTTTCAATCTTCCCAGGGCAGAGAGTGGATAATGAACACTTATTTGATTTCTGGCGTGTGGCTGGTGGGTATTCATTGTTACTTTAGAATCCCATATAAGCCTTCCTGAGATTCTTCACTTCAGATACACACATCATTTTGTTTTTTTACTCTACAGAAGAATGAGGTAATTGAAAAAAATATGGTGAATGGGTAAATGTAGAATGATTTATTACAATAAAAACACATTACCCAGAATTTTCCTCAAAATATTGTGTCACATTCAACATACTTATCCCATGGTTTTTACCATTTTCTGCAGCAGCTCTGGAAGTGCTTTTTCTTGAATATGATTTTTTTAAAATAATTTTTTAAATTAAATTCATTGATAGGACTTAGATATACACACGGATCATATTTGTGACAGGGAATTTGTGTCGATATATGATATATCTTAGTTATTCTTTTTTCCCATCCCCTACCCTCCTCTCAGCCCCTCTTCCCCTCCTAATTCACAAAACTTTGTTTCCATTTTATCCTTTTTCCCTCATTTTTTCTTTTCTCTTTCTCCCCTCCCACCCTGTTCCCCTTTCTTTTTGAACAACTTCTTCCTATTTCACAATATCTATTATATATTTTGGTTTTTATTTACACTTTCAGTTTCTCACAACAGAGAGACAAGGAAATATTTATAAAAGTGTGTCTGATTCATTTCACTTAAAAATATGGTCTCAAGGCCCATTCTTTTTTTTGTCATTTTTTTATTTTAAAGAGAATAAAACAAAAGAGGACAGATCTAAGCAGATCAGAACAGAACAATGTAAGCAACACAGCACTTCACAACAAGACAATTGGATATTAACAGTAGCTATCATAATGTCTCTTTCTTTGAAATAGTTGAGCTTAGTTTTACACACAATAATGTCTAACATAACAAAGTAGAATCAAACAACTCAAGAGAATGGAAGTATTCCAAGGCATTCTGAACCAAATAACCGAAGATGTACGATGGCTGCTATATTATCTCATTTTCCATAAAAATTTTGTTTTTACTATCATACATATTAAAATCCAGTAAGACACAACGTGATAGAACCAATGGTAATAGAACAACAAAAGCATGGTAGGACTTCAGAGCAAGATGGTATTAAATCAACACTGTCTGCCATATTGTCTTGTCTTCAAAGTAACTATTCATACAATCACATATATTAAAATTAAACAAAACATAATAAAACCATTCCAGTCAATGAATGAAAACATAAGATGCCAAAACAGTAAAATGGTGAACCATGATTTCCATAAAATCTTCTGTACGCTTACTTTTTCTTACACTAGGGAGACTATGTGGTATTTATACATGTGAGTTTGATTTATTTCACTTATGAGTATAGATTCAACATGCATCTATTTATTTATAAATATCTCATTGTGATCATTCTTTATAGTTTAGTACTACACTGCATACAAGTACCACAATTTTTTTTATCCATTCCTCAGTTGATGGGCACTTAAGTTGTTTCCAAGATCTGGCTATTACATATTGTGCTGCTATAAACATGGGTGCACATATATTACTGTGGTAAGATGTTTTCAGATCTTCTGGGAATATGCCTAAGAGTGGAATAGCTGGGTCAAATGGGACCTCCAACCCCAGCTTTTTGAGGAATCTCCACAGTGGTTGCACCAGTCTACACTCCCACCAACAGTGCAGAAGAGTTCCTTTTTCCCCACAGCCTCTCCAGCATTTGTTGTTGGTAGTTTTGTTGATCCTGGCCATTCTTTCTGGAGTGAGATGGAATTTCAGTGTTAATTTGCATTTCTCTAAAGACCAATGACGATGAACATTTTTTCAGATATTTATTTGCCATTTGTATTTCTTTATCTGAGAACTGTGTTTTCATCTCAGATGCCCATTTTTGGATTGGGTCTTTGAATTTTGGGGGTCTGATTTTTTTCAATTCTTGATAAGTTCTAGATGGAAGTCCTTTGTCTAAGGGACAGTTCACTAAGATTTTTTTCCCAATTTGTAGGTTTTCTTTTCACTTGCTGGAGATCTCTTTTAACATGCAGAAACTCTTTAATGAGATGTGATCCCAGTTATTGATTCTGAGAAGTATTTCCCGTGCAGTTTGGTTCTTGTTCATGAATTCTCTACCTACCCCTATGTCTTCAAGATTTTTACCTACTTTGTCTTGCAACAGATTTAGTGTTTCTGTTTTAATATTTAGATCTTTGATCCATTTAGATTTCAGTTCAGTACATGGTGATAGGTATGGGTCTAATTTTAGTTTTCGGCATATGGATAGCCAGTTTTTCCAGTACCATTTATTAAAGAGACTGTCGTTCTTCCAGTGAACATGTTTGGCCCCTTTATCAAAGATAAGGTGGTTGAGTGTGTTCATAGTTGTATCTTCTAGTCTATTCCATTGATCTTCAGGTCTGTTTTTATTCCAGTACTATGTTGATTTTATTACAGTAGCTTTGTAGTATAACTTCAAGTCAGGGATTGTGATGCCCCCTGCTTTGCCTTTGCAGCTTAGAATTGCCTTTGCTATTCTAGGACTCTTCTGGTTCCAGATGAATTTTAGAAGTGATTTCTCTAGATCTATGAGGTATGTTAGTGGTATTTTGATTGGGATTGCATTGAATGTGTATAACAATTTTGGGAGAATGGTCAAGGCCCATTCTTTTAGCTATAAATGTCTCATTTATCCTTCTTTATGGTCAAGTGGTACTCTACTATATAAAAAACATACATCTTTTTATCCATTCACCTGTCAGTGGGCATTTGGGGTCTTTCTAAGATTTAGCTATTACAATTTGTGCTGCTATAAACATGGGTGTACATGTATCACTGCGGTATGATGCTTTCAATACTTTTGGGAGGCTACCAGGAAGGGAATAGCTGAGTCAAACAGAACCGCTAGTCCAAGTTTTATGAAGACGCTCCACACTGATCTCCATGGTGGTTGCACAAGTCTACACTCCCACCAACAGTGGAGAATGGTTCCTCTTCCCCTGCAATCTTGTCAGCACTTATTATTGATTGATTTCTTGATGATAGCCCTTCTTTCTGGGGTGAGATGGAATCTCAGTGTTGTTTTAATTTGCATCTCTCCAATGATCAGTGATGTCGAGCATTTTTTCATATATTTATTTGCCATTGTATTCCTTCTTCTGAGAAGTGTCTATTCATGTCAGACGCCCATTTTTGGGTTGGGTTTTTAATTTTGGGGGGTTGAGTTTTTAAAAATTCTTTATGTATTTTACATATTAGTTCTTCATCTGATGAACAATTAGTGAAAGCTATTTTCCACTCTGTAGGTTGCCTTTTTACTCTGCTGGTTATTTCTTTTGCTGCACAAAAGCTTTTCAATAAGATGAACTACCAGTTGTTGATTCTTTGTGGTATTTCTCCTTTGCCATTTGTGTTTTGTTCATGAATTCTTTGCCTGAACCTGTTTCTTCAAAAATTCTACCTATTCTCTCTTCCAACACATTTAGTGCTTCTGTTTTAATATTTAGATCTTTGATTCATTTTGATTTTAGTTTAGTGCATGGTGATAGGCATGGGTCTAGTTTTAGTCATCAGCATGTGGAAAGCCAGTTTTCCAACACCATTTATTAAAGAGGCTGTCTTTATTATAGTGAATGTGTTTGGCACTTTGTCAAAGATAAGGTGGCTGAGTGTCTTTGTAGTTGTGTCTGCCTCTTCTATTCTGTTTTATTGATCTTCAAGTCTATTTTTTTGCCAGTATCATGGTGCTTTTGTCACAGGAGTGCTGTAGTATAATTTTAAATCAAATGTTGTGATGTCACCTGAATTGCTTTTATTACCTAGAATTGATTTTGCTATTCTAGGGTTTCTTCTGGTTTCAAATGAAGTTTAGGATTTTTTTCTAGTTCTGTGAGGTGTGCTGATGATTAAGATTGCATGAAATGTGGATAACAACTTGGGGAGTACAGTCATTTTCACTATGTTGATTATTTCTATCCATAAGCAAGAGCTATCTTTAAATTTTCTGATATCTTCTTTGATTTTCTTTATAAGTACACTGCAATTTTCAATGTAGAGATCCCCATTTCCTTTGTTAGATTGATTCCTAAGTATTTCTTTCTTACATTGCTATTAAGAAAGATAAGTTTTGCCTTATTTCTTCCCACAATATCAGAGTACACATTTTTCTCAGTGGCACATGGGATTTTCTCCACAATAGATCTCATACTAGCCAGTGGAACATGCTTATGTACATATCAAAGAATTGAAATTATAACATGCGTATTATCTGACCATGGTAAAATACATTAGAAATCAATGGTAAAAGAAATCATAAATACTATGTCAACACATGGAAATTAAACAACACCTCTTGAATAACCAATAGGTCACAGATGAAATTAAAAAAGAAATTAAACAGAACCTACAGTTAAATTATACCACTGATACAACATACTGGAACTTACAGGACACAATGAAAGCAGTCCTAAGAGGAAAATTAATAGAGGTGAACTCTCACATCAGGAAAGCAGAACACATTCAAATAAACAACCTAATTTTGAACCTCAAACTTCTAGAAAATAGATGATCAAGTCAAATACAAAGCTAGTATGAGAGAGGAAATTATGATCAGCACAGAAATTAATGCCATTTAGACTATGAAAACAATATAAAAATAAATAGTTCTTTGAAAGATTAAGTACAATTTAGAAACCCTTAGCCAATCTCATCAAAAACAAGGAAAGAAAGAACTCAAATTCATGCAATTAAGAATGAAAAGAGTAAAATCACAATAGATCCTTCAAATATCCTGAAGATCATCAATACTGACTTCAAGAACTTCTACTCTAATAAGGTAGAAAATAGAAGTAATGGAGAGATTCCTAGATACATATGAATTATCAAAGTTGAAGCAAAGGGATTTGAAAATATAAGTTAATGAAATTGAAAATGTAATTAAAACCTTACCAACAAAGAAAAGTCCAGGTCTTGATGGATTCATGGCTGAATTCTACAAGAAATTTAAGGAAGAGGTAATGCCATTAATCATCAAACTCCTTAATGAAATTGAAAGGGAAGCAAAACTCCCAAAGTCTATCCTGGAAGAAAGTATGACCCTACTACCAAAATCGGAGAGGGATCCAACTAAAAAAGAGAACTTCAGGCCAAACTCCCTAATGAACTTAGATGCAAAAATCCTCAATAAGATGCTGGCCAACAGAGTGCAGCAAATCATCAAGAAGATTATACAGCATGACCAAGTAGGATTCATCCCATAGATGCAGGGACAGTTCAACACATGCAAATCAATAAATGCAGCACAATATATTAACAGAGCCAAAGGCAAAAATCACACAATCATCTCAATAGAGGCAGAAAAAGTGTTTGACAAAGTCCAACACCTGTTCATGATAAAAACATTGGAATGGATAGTCTTTATCTCAATTTGATAAAAGCTATCTATGAAAAACCAACAAACAGCATTATACCTAATGGTCAAAAGCTGAAAGCTTTCACTCTAAAATCAGGTATGGGGCAAGGATGTCTGCTAACACTATTGCTCTTCAATATAATTTTGGAAACATTAGCCAGAACAAAGGAAAGAAATGAGTAAAGATAGGAAAAGAAAAAGTTAAATTATCATTGTGTGTTCAGATGTCATGATTTTCTACCTAGAAGACCCCAAAAAACTCCACCTAAAGTTTCTAGACTTAATAACCAGATTTAGTCACGTAACTAGATAAAAAGTCAACACTCAAAAGTCAATAGCATTCCTATACACAAATAACAAACGTGAGTGTCTTTAGTTTCACTGTCCTGGTTACCTCATATGAATCGATTAAAAATTTGTCCCTTTCATAATCAAATCATTTTGACATCAGGGAAAGGCAAGATCTGGTGGGTAAGATGGATGAGGACACTGTGCCATGTTTTATGAACTTGTCTTTCATTGGAAGATACTGAGCAACATAATTCATCATATTTTTGATTATGTCTCATGCAGACTCTCAGGAATGAGGAATCACAGAGTTGCTACAGAAAGTGTCAGGCAAGATGGGGTAAGTGTGTTTGAAGCAAGAAGGAGGATTCTGAGGGGAATTCATGGCAATGTGTCTTTTATTATAATACATTCTAAACATACATATGAATTATCAAAGTTGAATCAAAGGGATTTGAAAATATAAGTTAATGAAATTGAAAATGTAATTAAAACCTTACCAACAGAGAAAAGTTCAGGTCTTGATGGATTCATGGCTGAATAATACATTCAGGGTATATTTGAACATCCCTTGCTTATCTTAGGTCCACTTTGCACATTTCTCTTGTGGATATAACCCCCAGTAGCAATTCCTGGGATCTACAGTAGGCAGTATGCACATGGATGGAGATAGAAAGGTCACTGAGTAATATCTAAATATTTCTCCCTGCACAAACCAACTCCTGTTCATTTGGTGCAGAGCATCCCAGTGTTCGTTCTTTCTTTCTTTCTTTCTTTCTTTCTTTCTTTCTTTCTTTCTTTCTTTCTTTCTTCTTTCTTCTTTCTTCTTTCTTCTTTCTTCTTTCTTTCTTTCTTTCTTTCTTTCTTTCTTTCTTTCTTTCTTTCTTTCTTTCTTTCTTTCTTTCTTTCTTTTTCCACTTCATACTTTGTGTTTACTATGAAGAATGCTATCCTAGATTTTTTACAGGTAAAGGTTTCTTTTTTTATTTTAAAAAGCAAAACAGAAGAAAAGGATAGAAATGTTACAGAATTGCAAAAAAATAGTAGGAAATTAGCACTGCTTAATATATGCATATTGTTATTTTATAAATAGTTGTTCAGGTTACAAGGTATGAACATAAAAATGATCAATGAAACAATGACAGCACAAACTGCTCTTTTTGATGAACTAACAGAGATTAGTAGTATAGTTATCTATCATATATATACATATACATACATTTGTATATGTAGTGCTTAATTGTCTGGGAAGCAGCTCATTGGTAGGAAGGAACCAACCAACAGTGAATAATGCAGTTTTATGTGAGTTCTTTGTCACCAGATGAGCTGCATTTGCTTTTGCCAGACTACTTAACATATTTTAATTTACAACTCTAATTTTCTTTGCTTCTCTTTGGGGAGTCTTTGATTACTCATAGGCCTAGAATGGCTGAAGTCATACCTGCTCTTTACAGAAGTCTGTTCCTTTGCTTTCCCTGGCTGACCAGCTGTGTAGACAGAACTTCGGTACTGTTCCTCTTTCAAGGCACAACCCATAGGTGAACATCTCTTAGACTCACCACCTCCACTGCTATGTCCCTCTATTCCATACAGAAATTGCTTATGATAAGCTGATGAGCACACAAAAAATTTTCAAGCAAATGGCTCGTCTCTTCAAAACACCTGAAAAATATTTCTGTTATCCATGGTCATAATTTTATGGACATTTATTAACCCCTTATTTGTTGGCAACCATGAGACATTTAATATCTTATTTAACTTTCATACTTGAATCAAAAGATACACGTTCTGCACTTCACAGATAGAAAGGCTGATAAAATTTATCACCATTACTGACCAGACAATGGAAGAATTGGGTCTTTTTTTCCTGCCCATACCCAAGGTATCTCCTATTCTTGTCAAATTGTAAACATAGAAATTTATGATATATGCCTTCTGGGAGATAAATATGTAATTCTAAATATAGAAAATGATAAACACCTAAACTGTCCTCTCTAATTCAGACAAAAATGAATCTGTAGAAGAAGCAAGGAATAAAATCCAGGGGTGGAAGGGGTGGAAGACCTGCCCCTAGCTAGGAAAGGGAGTAAACTGGCTCTAAATTTCAGGCAGCTTATTTCCCAAATTTTTATCCCTAAAAAGATTGGAAGTCTGTGGGTCCATTTCTTCCATTTTCTGAACATCTGATTTCCATTTTTTGGTTGGGTAAAAGGGCAGTGGCCTTGAGTAATTCTCACTGGGCAGGATTTGGGGTTCAGGGCTCCTGTAAACTGCAGGCAAAGCATAGACTCACCTCTGGAGTTGCTACTTCCCTGTGGGACGTGCCTGGCTGAGCTTTAGCTCCAGTATCCAGTCCAGACTCTGGACAATATGGTTCTACTGGTAGACCTCTGCGGACACAGGTAGAGAGCAGAATGGGAGACAGGGCGAGTGAGAGAAAGGTTTCATAATTGTAGCTCCTAACTTGCTGCATGGGAATGTGGGAAAACTTTTTCAATACATTTGCATCCTTAGGCACCATATCTATAAGGGCAGTGGGTCTGACCAGTTGTTTTATCTACAAGGATTCTTCTTTTTGAGCATGAAAGGCATTTACTGTGCTATCACTTTTTGACTCTGGGCTAAGCTTTGGAAGCAAAGGCTTCACCCACACCTAACTCCTCTAACGGCCTCAGAGCTGTGGCTGACGACAAAGGATGACAACTTACTTGCTGCAGCCAGGCTACCTGCATCTGTCACACTTCTACAGTTGCAGCCATGCCGCACTTCTGGGAATTCACACTGTTCTGGTCCCGTCACTAGACCTAGAGGCCCCTGTGTTTGCCTTCTGGAAAATGTAGAAACTCCCTCAAAACTGTTCCCCAAATTGGCTGAAACTGGGAATCGTTTATCCGTCTCTAGCCAGTGGTCTTGTCTCTTCAAGGGCTTCTGGTCATTATTCAGATTTGTAGCCACTGCCAGGGTGACCTTTGTAGTCCTTGTAGCATTAAAAACAGCTGTGTATTGCAAGAGATGCCATGAGGCAGCACTGATTTCCAATTCTATGACACCTCCGAAGCATGGCTTTTCTCTGCCATCATTTTTCAAGGCAACAGAGCTGTGAAATGCTGCAAATTGGAAAAGGACTCAGGTAACAGTCCTGCAGAGACTCTGCTGCTCTACCCCCTGCAAACGGGGACATGCCTGCTGCAGAAGCAGGGAGAACCAGCCAGGGGTAAAGGGAGCTGCCTTCACCCCACGACACGCTCAGTGAAAACTGAGGCCACAATTAGGTGTCTCATGTTTTCATAGGAAGTAAAATGAAAATGATAAAAGAAACTGATTTATATAATTATTTTATAGTTAGCAAGCCTGTGTCCATTCCATCCCATCCCTTCTTTACTAAACTATATATCTTTATAGATTCAGGTTGAATAAAACATTGGTTTCAACTTCAGGGGGAAAGAAACAATTATGTTGACATTGATATTGTTTAGACTTTGCTTTTTCCCCTTTTTACCTCTGTCAAACATTGTAAGCATAAAGAGGTAGAAAGTCTATGTCAAGAATCAAATAAATTATCATTTTAGCAAATATCTATATATACATGGTAAAGTGCTATTATCAGAAATGGCTGCACCCTCAGTCCTAGCCAACTTGGCATCAATACCATTCATTTAATTAAAACTAAAGTAAGTAATTTTGCATTAATTATTATTGATGTTCATAGCCAGGACAGGGAAAGCTTTTATGCTTTTCACAAAGTAGTCTTAATCCATTGTTAGCCATTTATTAGTACCATTTGCCATTGTACTGTAAATTTTTGTTTTTCTTTTGTTTATATTTATTGTACATTAAATTTTTAATTCAAATCTATTAATTCATTCCTCACAGTTGCTGCTATATATTTGACTATTGGTTTAGAGATCTAAGTGTTAACTTTTGTGTTGTTACAACCTGTGATAGTTTCTCTTGTTTTAGGCTTAGAAAGTATTGGTCTACTCACACAAATTTAAAAGAAAAAGGTGATGTAATTGTACAGACACATGCCTATTAAAAGTACAATATTAGAACAGAGAACACTAAATGATCTATTTAGTTCAAGAAGTAGAAAAAAAGAAATAGGACAATATTGATAGTATTATCTGATTACATCCATCACCTGTCCCAAGAGTAAATGTTAGAATGTTTTCTGCTTGAGATTGCCTTCATATTGTCTTTGGCTTAAATTTTATGCATAACTCTCAGAGCCAAATATGGTTGATTGTGCCAATATTAGAAATTTATCTACAGGAATCAATTTCACCATCTTTCATGCCTTCGTTATCTAATCAACAGGACACTCCTCACCTATGCTGATGTAGATAACTGTGACTTATTTACTTTCACTACTCTATGTTACTTTATGTTTGGGTGGCATAAGTGAATTATATGTTTTAATGTTTTATTTGTTTTCCCCAATATGTTCCTATTGTAAAACATGTTGCTGGAAACACTGTATTAATCAGGACCCAGTTTAGAAAAAAACCTTGCCAGTGATAGGAACTGTGAAGATTTAATGAGAGAATAGTGAACTAATAAAACACTCTGAAATTCCATAGTGAATGAAAAAGGGTGCTCAGGAGTTGCCAGGCAGTGACCGAGAGCAGCTCTATATCTGAAGACAGAGGCCAAGGAGGCGGGGTGCTGAGGTTCCCTCCTCTCTGGAGAAGCCTTTGTTGCTCAGGAACGCTGCGCACTGGGAGGAACAACCTTGCTGGGCGACCTGCACGCAGCTGGGTCACTTCACTCCACCAAGTGGTGAAGAGGTTGTTGAAGGATTCAGGGTACGGCTGGCTCATGGGGGCCCCAGAAGCAAAGGCCAGGGAGCCTGTTGGACATCCACCTGCTGGGTTACCGTGCCAACAAGAGCACACAACAACCAACAAAGCACTCCTCTGTCCCAGGGATAGCTTTGCAAAGGCCTTCAGTTTCCCATTCTGGACAGAGCCAAGCTTGGAGCCCACTCCAAAGGGAGAAACTGTACAGGACTCACCTCTCTTAACTCAAAGCTGAATAAGACCGCGGTGGATTTTAAGCTGGGTCTAAATCACCCAGATCTCCTTGTTTGGCTCTCTGGCTCTTGAGGAAGAAGATTCCGGGTTGTGTATGCGTGCACATTATCATTTTTAAAAATGCTATATTTCTTCTCAGCCTACTGTTCTCCATAATGGTTGCACTACCAGGGTGTAAATTCCTTTTTTCTGTTTCCACAGGAGTGTGTGTGTGTGTGTGTGGTGGCCATTCAAGCTGGGGAGAGGCTCTAATAATTTTGATTTGCACATTGCTGATACCAAACATTGTTTCATACCTTTGCTGAATATTTCTATTTCTTCTTTCAACACACATCTATTTGCACCAACTGCTCACTTAAAATTGGCTTATTTGGGTGTTTAGCTGTTATTATGGTTCTCTATGGAGGAGGTTAGTGAGGGCTACTTAGTAACTTAACAACTTAGTGACATCTTTTCTCAAAAGACAAAGTAGGAAAGAGCCTGGGATTGTAGCTCCCCAATACCAGAAAAAAAATAATTTAAAAACTGTGAGCCAAATAAATCTCTCCTCCTTTAACTTGGAGGTGTCGGGTGTTGTCTGTTTTTTCTTTTTTTTTTTTTTTTTGCAATTTTTTTTTTTTATTTAAAGAGGAAAAAAGCAAAATGGAAAAAGGGGTAGAAACAATACAGAATTCCAGAAAAAAAATAAACAGTAAGAAATCACTAGTTGATAAATTACATATTGTCTTCTTAGACATGGTTGTTCAAGTTACAAAATTAAAGCATATAAAGTGGACATTCAAACAGTTAGGCTGCAACAGTTCTGTTCACTGATCCAATAACAACTTAGCAATATGGTTATCAATCCTACACACTTAAACATAAATGCAGTTATATCCTTTAGAGAATTTTCTGTTGCTCCTTTTACTTTTTAAGTCCATTATCTGTTTAGTTATATCCTGTTTCAGCTTGCTCAGTACCTTACTGACTTGTTTTGTTGTTGTTATTTACTTTTTAATCACCTTATATTATTCTGTTGCTTTGTTTTTGAGTTTCTCCTCATCCATGCCCCATGGAAGAGCTTTGGTGTAGTAGGGAGGTTTTTGGAGGCATTTTGTTACTTTGTTATCTACTTTTTTTTTTTTGAAGGTAGCAAAATACAGCAGCACAAGACAGAACAAACCCATGGGAGGCAGTGTAGTGAAATTGGCACAGAACCTCACAGCAGGTCACCAAGACACCAGCAATAGGCAAAATAGTACATCCCATTCTGTTCACATTAACTGTTCTTTCAATCAGAGCAAAATGGAAGGAAATATCGAACCTATAAAAACAGAATATTGAATAGAGCAGTACCATTAATCAGAACTGAGCAAAACAGTGATAAAAATATTTGCCTTCAAAGAGATGGTGGAAGGAAATCCCCCTTACTTGCCACACTGCATAAGTTCATCCTCCCAAGAGATACTCAGACCTCCGGCTCCCACTTGCTAACGGGGGTGGGGAGGGGGGAGGATCAATGTCAGCAGGCCCTAGCTGCTTATCAGGGCAGCGAGTAGGCTGCCTGTTCTCCCAGCACCCCAAGTTCCAACATGATGCAGAGCTCAGGAATCGCTGATAGTTCACGCCCTGGCACAGCAGCAGCGGCGTGTGAGTCCCCAGCCGCTTACCAGGGCAGCGAGCACAAGTGTTGTCTCTTAGTAACAGGCCCTGGGACCCACTTTGGGCTGCGCTTTGATTTATGTATATTTATTGCCCTTTCAGAGAGCTCTTCTCAGCTCACAGTTCTTGATTTCAGCCTATGTCATGGCGACATTGAGGCATGCACAGAACTTGTCCCTATGGGAGCACTGAAGCCTTTTTGTCAGGTGGGACATGGCGTGAGTGGAGTGGGGGACTGGACTTGGCCTTCCATGCACAGAGGGCAGGGAGGAGCCTCTTTGGCAGACAGAGCAGCCTAATAGAAACCGAGGAGCTTCCGAGGGGCAGCGCTCAGGACACCTGCACTTAGGGCACAGGGAGGTGGATGATGACCAAAGAGCACATCAACAAACAAACAAACAAACAAACCAAACCAAACCAAACCAAACCAAACCAAACCAAACCAATAATACAAGTCAGTTTTTGATGGACGTTCAGGTCAGACCAAAGAGTTTAGATTGATTTGACAGCAAGGAGATTTAGACCTGAGTTTTAAACAGATGTGTAAAATGCTGTTTGCGTTTCAAGACAGCATTTCATTCACATATCATAAGGGACTTAGAAAGACACAGGTCAGAGATAGAAGGTTCACTCTCACAGCTCTAAGCCCACTGCACACAAGACAGTGAATAACTTTCATAGTTTAGCTGACTGCAATGGGTACCCGAGTCCTTGTTGAGAGTCAGCTCATCACTTCTGCTTCCCAAACCTGTGGTTCTCACTATGTATGTGTGGACCCTTGATCAGAGGGTGCTGAGTAGCCTTGGCCCCAAGCTGACTGCTGCAGAGGGTTGGGTCGCCACTCTAAGCAAATGGAAAACAGGCGGGAGTGAGTCATGGCTGAGAAGGTGAGATAACGAGTTTGATCCTCCTGACAGCCACACCAGCCCTTGTGTAAACACATGATGCCACTGTCTGTGTATGTGGCCGTGCACGCAAGTGTTTCCAAAAGGGACCAGATGTGTATCTCTCTTCTGTGACAGCGCTTCAACCGGGTGGCTTTGGGCAGTCTGTTTTGGGCAAGAAAGGAAACACAAAAAAATGAGAGTCTGGAAGAGGCTTTGTAGTTTTTATTTCACTTAAAGAGAAGGCAAACACGAAGCTCTGGGGTCCATGGACTCTGCCAGAGTCACAGGGAAGCACAGAGCTGTGACCCAAGCAGACCGTTTGGCTGCAGGGGTTCATGTTTCCAACACAAGCTCAGGATCAGCAGAGCCTCCTGGGAGGGAGAGGTCACCTTTCTTCTGAGCACTGATTCCATCTCAGCACAGGGGTGAGACAATCCCTTCCTGAACGCTTGTTGTCAGTGTGAAGAAAGTGTGCAAGGCATGTAAGATGTAGCCTGATGTACACTTCTTGGGAAAGATGTGATCTCTATTATGGCTTTGAAACATTGCAGGGCAGTCAATGGTCAGGGAGAACCAAGGAATGATGGAAATCAGCAGTGTCCTTGTTAAGTCCTCTCCCATGCTTTGCACACACTTAGCCAATCTCTCTTGCTGCTTTCTGGTGCTGCTCTGGAAATTCTTCTTTCGTAAGTATTTTTTGCTGTCTGCCTTCATGTCCTGAAATCGACTCAAAAAGTTTTTGGAGTGTCTGTCAGATAAAACCATTATACCATGTCATCATCCACCCTATTCACACATAGAGCAACAAGTGACTTCTGGCTCATTCCCAAAGTTCAAAGGACCAGGAGAGGTAAATGTCATGAATCAGTTCAGGACACTGAGGTAGCCATAAGAGCTCAACTGAAGATATTCACAAAAGAGGACTTCAGAAAGCAGCAAGAAGAAACGGATGAATGTGTTTGACATATGGAGACATATTTTGATGGTGTGTCTTTTAATGTAATCTACTTTTTAAAAATTATTCCCCACAGGTTTTTTTTTTGTACTGGGACTTGAACTCAGGACCTCGCACTTGCCAGGCAGGTGCTGTGCCACTGAGCTTTATTCCTGGCCCTCCCCATAGATTTTGAATACACCTCATATATGTAATCTAGATCTTTGGAAGGAGAACATCTGTCTGCCAAACATGAGCTCCTCGTGATGGAGGCCTTGAAGAAATTCATGTAATAAGTTTGCCATGGTAAAGGAATAATGTATGTTGTGCCTGAATTATTCCATTGGATCTGCCTTTATCTAGCATCCTACAGTGAACCGGATTTCACTCTGACATGTCAGGTGTCTGAGATTTCATGCCATAGCTGATTTGTACTTCAGAAACAGATATGACTCTGGCATCCATTTCTCTGTCAGAATTCTTTTGACAAGGTTTTAAAGTGGAAGGTCTGATATTTAAAAGCAAAAACAAATACCTTCTGCACACACTGTGTACTACAGATATGAGGAGAATCCAAGTATCAAGATGACACAATTGCTAGCATCTAATAAAGCAAAGCTGTTATAAGTGATGTTTTCTTAACTTTCAGAAACCTATTTTTCAGTATGTGAGCATTGTTCTTAAGAACACACAGCAAGAAACATCTGCTTGGAACTTTGATCATGGAGTCCTAGTGGTCAGGAACCCAATGCCCTTGTCCATCCCACACAACTCCTAATTCTGAGCTGTTTCTTCTTTAATTTTAATTTAATATGCTAAGCAGGGCCCTGCCAAACACAAGGATCTGACTTAAAATCCGAAGGCATCAATATCTGTCCTTCATTCAAGTTATACTTCAGTGCAACAAGAAGTCAAAATACATGACAAATGAATGAAGAGTGGTGGCTCCAATTATTAAGGTTAAAAGCAGACATTTCTGGAATCAATACTTTGCAGATGGCAGAGAATTTTATGGTACTCAAATCGTGCTGGGGTGTGTTTGTGGTTGTGCATAGGAACAAATCTGCCGCCACAAGGAAGGGAGAGGAATAAGGATTATTTCTGGACAGATGCAGGGAAATGAGAATTTCTTTGCACTTTGTAAACTTTATCAAATATTAAAATAACAATGGCTAATTATTGTAAGTGTACTAGGTGCCAGGGTCTGTTTGCTGTGTTTACAGGTGTGAATACATTTGACCTTGGCTGTGTTCTTTATGGTTTCAGTATCCATTTTATAGCTGAGGAAGGTGAGGCACAGAAGGCTGGATAACTTGCCCCTGATCATAGGGTCATTTGATGGCAAAATTGCACTGAAGTTCAAATGATCTGGCTCAGGGTCCACTCTGCTGACTGTGATGGTAGAAGGTTACTTCTTGGAGGACATCACTTCTTGTTGAAAAAAAAAAAAACCTGTATTACAAGATACCCAACACTCACAATTTAACGGAGGAGCCAATTTAATTTGGCTCATGGTTTTGGAGGATTCAGTCCATGGTTGGCTGACTCCAAGGCAGGTACATCAGGTCATGGCATAGCAGAGCTCTTCACCCAAGGGCAGCCAGGTAGCAGAGAGAGAGAAGGGAAGAGCCAGGGGTAAGGATCTACCCTGGCAAGTCACACCCCAGCAATCATCTCCAGTCAAATCCCTGACAGTACATTCAGCCATAAACTCATTCACGAATGAACATGGGTGAATGTAGACCTTCATGATGCAATCACATTCCAAAAGCCCCAGCTTTGAACACATGAGGCCTGGGGGGAAATTTTAGATTGCGTCTCTAACCAGACACACACAAGTCCTGCAAGGCCATTTGCACTGGAAAGGATCATGGACCTGTGATGCCATCAAAAGCAAACTTCTGCCACTGTTTCTCCCACACCCCAGCCAGGGGCATCTTTAATCCATTTCCAGTGAGCATCTTGCTGTCAGATCGCTCCTATGGAACCAGACTGAGACATGTGACAGGGCTACCATGAGGACTTCTGGACTAGGATGCCATAAGATGGTAAGTCAGTCTTATTTTAAGCTTCTGGGTTTGTATACATTTAGTACAGCAGGAAGAGGAGACTGGCACATGGGGGCAGTGGGACCCCACCCACCCATCATCTGATCCCAATGGTACCCGGCTCTTCTAGGGCTGCCCTGCTGTAGCTGCAGGGCAGATGAGGAATCAAGCAGGGGGTGAACCTCAGTGTGGCCTGGTGTGTCTAGGTCAGCCCTGAGCCCCAGTGGGTTTTCAAAAGTAGCAGATTATTCCTGAGCTGAAGAGAGGAATGCATTCTTTTGACCTCTCTCTCTTTTTTCTATTAGTCTGTTTGCAGCCCGTAATGCTTACAATCCTCGCTTGGAGTTGGTTCCTGGACAGAGAAAATCTTAATTCCCTTTATGTCCCCAGTCCCTCCCCGCCCTCCTCCTGTCCCCTCTCTCCGTCTCTCACTCTCCTTTGCATGTGAGAAAGATCTATCTCCCCACTTCCTATGATCTAGCTTTTATTTTGTGCTTTACTTATGACTTGAGTTTCTCATATAAGAGAAATTCCGTGCTATTTAAGCTTGTGTGTCTGATTTATTTTATTTAATATTTAATCCTTCATCTTTAGGCTGAACTCCACACACTTTTGTCATTCTGTACCTCATGCCTTTCTCTCTTCCTCTCTGCTTATCCTTCAAGTTATTAACCAATTATTTATTTATTTATTTTTAAAAATTTTTTTCATACCAGGAATCAAACTCAGGACCTTGTGCATGCCTGCAGGCACTGTGCTGCTGAGCTCTATCCCCAGCCCTGGCTGACCATTTATTTACACTCAATAAAATGTTTGAGGAAGCCATTAAATCATAGAGAAATAAATCTGTATGCATCATGGTTGTGTAATAGGTGGAGCTTAAATACTACTATTTGCCTCCCTTCCACATACAAATATCCAGCTATCATTACACACTGCCAAACATAGCACCTTAATCATTTTTCTTCCTCTAACTTGCTACCATTTAACACTTTTCATTTAAAAAAGTCCACCCAAGCTAAATCCTCAAACAAACAAACACAGAGGAATAAGAACCTATACCTTCCTCTTCTTCCTACATCATTCCAAATTTTCTAATCCTCTTTAGCCCTGTTGCATATTTTATTTCCCTTTAATTTCTGTTTCCACCCCTTCATCGGGATCAATCGAATCTAATCTGAACTACTGCAGTGGGCCACACCTTGCGGTGCTTAGTTTACTGTGTAAAATATGTCAACCTGGCTAGGCAGAGTTCCTGGTACTCAATCAACCACAAATCTCAGGCATGTCCCCAAGGTGTCTGCAAATGCACCTGATGCGTGTAATCTGCCAATTTTAAATTATGGAGATGAGCTGAGTGAGGTGGCTGGGCCTGACCCTCTCAGTTGAAAGGCGTTTAAGAGAAGAACCGGAGTTTCCCTGGAGAAGAAACCCTGCCCGTGACTCGGCAGCATTCCAGTTGTTCCCCCAGGCCAACTTCCTTTGCTTCCTGAATGTGTCCCATCAGCCCTCGATTACAAAGCCAGCTTCTTGCATCCGGTCCCTCAGTACACCAGTCTCGTACCACTTCTGTCTCTGCCTGTCACTTTACTGGTACAACCAAGCTCACCTGTTTGCGTTGCCCCTGAACCAGAGCCCGTTCCTGCCAGGCTGGCCGTGGGAATCGCTGAGCGGAGTTCTGTGGTCTTGGCCTGGCTTTCAAAGCTTTACGTCTGTCTCCCAGCTGCAATTCTGCACCTGTCAATCTGTGTCCTTTCTGTGTTACCCCAGTGGATCCCTCAACCACCTGGTACCCTCCTCACACCTCAAGGTACCACCTGTCGTCTATTTTTTCTTTTGGTGTGATGCAGTGATGCAGTAATCTCTTCTCCACCTGGGGAACCCGTCCCTCTCTGCTCCCCCAAGGAAACCTTCCGCTTCCAGAACCCAACACACACATGCTCTCCTCTAGAATTGTCACAGGGCATGTGCTGTCTTTTCTGCTTTTCTCAGCCTCTCCTCCTCCCCTTGTATCCACACTTGCTATCACTCTTGCTGGAGTTGTAAACATTGCTTGTGACACTTGTTAGGATTTTCTTTTCTGAAATATGTCATTCGGTTTCTGGCAAGTGATGGAAAAGTGTTCATACTGGCAGAAGTTGAGCCCTCTGTGGGTTTGGTTATGTCTCTTTAAGGAGTGTAATATTCCATTTACATTGTTTTTATAAAACTATATAATGCAGTACATTTTCTTTTATATATTTATGTTTTCATTTCCCAATCTGAAGCCATTCAAGGGCAGCAGTTCCTGAATATGCTAAAAATATGCCTTATCAATGAAATTGGTACTGAGGATTATGTATATATATATATATATATATATATATATATATATTTGTAATCACCAATATAATTTTATTTATTTCACCAGTTTGAATCCTTGTACTCAAGATTTATGTTTGATTTTGATAAATTTTTCAAATGAGCTCTAACTTGTTATTTCTCATGTTCCAAAGTAAGAAAAATATTTGTCTTTATTTCCTATAATGAGATCTTCCAAAATTAATTTTACTGTATTAGTAAATCTCAATTATTTTCCTTTTAAAATTTGTTAAAAATAGTATGTGAAGTTCATAAGCCTTTGAGAGATGTTTCTAGAACCATGTTAGATCCAAAGATCTTAAAAAATGGTAAGCTACAACCGTGGCCTCCATTGCTGTGAATGTTGAAAAAACAGTCACTGCATATGAATTGGAAAATATAGCAAATGTAAAAAAAAAGTATATAATATTAGTTATAATCATATTTGATGCTTCCTTTTTGATGTTCACAGTTTGTTCATAAAAAACTGCACAAAAGCAAATACAGTACAAATACACATTTGAAGCTAATTTACTTATGCCAGTTACCTGCTTTGTGCCAATCCTGTAGGTAATTTCTTTCCATGATTAGTTGTCTAATATTGACTGATTTTTTCATAACTGCATATGGATGCTCCAACAAGCATTCATTGTAAATATTTTCTTCTCTGGACTTTCACTTAGTCTGGACCCATCAAAGTTAAATTTGGTTAAAAAGGCATGCACCTTTAAAATGATCTTATGCATCAGGCACCTTTCCTGCTAGAGATTTATGAAAATCATCTTTGACATTTTCCAGGAAGATTTGATGACATCTGTCTAGTATATCAATTGGTTAATACCTTCAGAATTATTGGTTAATATGAGTGTTTTATGGTTTTGATTATCAGTGAATTAGATAGTATTTATAGAATTATTGGGTGAGATTACTTTGGGCAATTAATTACATAAAGTTTTTGTCTACTCCATGTTAATTTTTTGTTTTTTTAAGAAGCTATTTATCCCTTGTAAGCATTTTCTCACGGAAAGTCTTGCTGTTTATTATTTCCCCAGTTTCCTTCTTGTTTGATACATTGCTCCTATTAATTTTTAATTGTTGTTTTACTTTTAGTGTGTATATACAATTTCCTTTTCCTTTGTGAGTCCATTCATTATTTTAGGCTATTTTATTTTACCCTGTGCTTTACCCGATCTGATTTGCTTAATGAAAATTGCAGCAGAAGACTTGGATTTAGAATAAAAGAATTTAGAACATTTTTTTCTCTTAGGCATAGGTAAAATTTTAAAATTTTGGGGTTTGTTGCAACGGACCTTATTTTACTTTATTTTTGGTTGTGTTCTTTTATTTGTTCACATTTGTAGTGCATAATGATTGCATCCATCATGGGGAGTTGGTTCAGGTGCACGGAACATCTTAACTGTTTCCATTTCCCATCCTCTTTCTCCCTTTCAGAAGGAATTTTACAAAGAAAAGATGGCATGCAGGCATGTATTTTATAGACTATCTCAAAAATTAAATCATTTATTATTTTTGAGATCAAAGTTTTATTATCAAACTAAATTGTAATACTCAGTGTGAAGATTATTGTAAGCCTAGGATACCAGGATACTTTGATAGAACCGTTGTACATAGCTTTTTAGGTCTTTGCTTTCCAAGTAAGGAAAGATGGAGATTTGGCAACAGGAATAGTGCCGACTCAGCGTTCCTCTGGGTGGTCCATTTAGCTACAAGCGGCAGCAGCAGCTGTGGTGTATTTTGGCCCTCAGAGTTTATCAGTATTATGCAGCTGTCGCCTCTCCTAAAGCAAGTGCCAAGGGGAAATAACGAGATTGTACAGAACTCCAAGAAGTTACAAACTTTCAATGCAAAAATCGCAGGGCTGGGAAAAGGCAAAGGAGAGGAGGAGAAATCATCCAAAATTCCACTCAGTCTTATTGCTTATTTACATAATATTACCTAAGTGCTTTGCATTCACACTTTTTCTTTGAACAATCGCCCTGTCTGGAAGATGCCAAAACCCAAGTCTGTGGCCCCCGGGCTGGCACCGTAGCGATAATTCCTGAGCACAAAGCGCGCAAAGGCTTTCCTGTCTCTCTCTAACCTGCGCTTCCCACACCTTTGATTGACAGCCACGCAGTGCCAGGCAAGGGGCGCTGCCTAGCACTCGGGGAAAATAACAGACAGGACCTCTCCGCTTTTGAATAAACACACCATTCAATACACATCAAGGCTAGTTAATTTCTCAGAGGTTCACTCCTGCCGTCTTGAGATAACGAGATGTGAAGTGTTTACTTCACTTCAGACTGGGTTGATAAAATTCTTCAGGCTTTACCGTCTTGGATGTGATGTGGACTTTCTACACATCACACATGCAGACAAATGCTACGGGGACTTGGCAGAACTTGCTTTTCCTGTTTCTCCCGTGAACAAGTACAGCACCATCTTTCTATTCCCACTTAACTGCTTTTATGACCAAATTAGGGGCTGAAACAAAAGTCTCCTTGTGTAAGAGGAGATTTTGGAAATTTTAGAAAGGTACTTTCGTCTTCCCATTTAAAAACAATGTACGAGGACATTGTAGTGTTGGAAGTCTTCATTCATCTTAGGGAGTGCAAGACACAGCCTGATTCTTCTTCAGCCTCCTTCTGCCTCCTACCTGAAATCCCATTTCCCCGTGCTTTTTCCTTATCTTAGGTCATGTTTATGATGTATAATGTTTACATTTGCTGTGAGTGTTGGTACAGGTACATGACACATATTAAATCATTTTACGTCTACTTCTACCCATTCTCTCTTTCATCTTCTGTCTCCTGGACCCCTTCTCATTTGCAAAAAAATCTATCTTTTTGCTTCCTTGTATCAATCCTTTATTTTGTTCTTTATTTTTACTTTGCCTTTCTCAAAGGAGAGATAGTATATGCTATTGAAGCCTGTGTCTGATTCATTTCACTTAATGTTGTATTTTCCAGGTGTATATTTTCCAACAAATTTCTTAAGCTTATCCTTTGTAACTGAGTAGTATTCTATTATGTATAGATCCTACATTTTCTTTATCCATTTTTCTGTTTGTGGGTATAGATAATATTTGTACTGTCTGTCCTTGAAATTAGAACATGCATAAAAATGTGTTTCTTGTATCAACCTAATTCCATATTGGTATAAAAGCTAATAATTCCACCATGAATACCATTTACTTTGCTAAACACCATCAGAAGATCCATGTAGGGAATGTTTTGGGAAAGCAGCCTGCATCCAGTGGTATCAATATTTCATGAAGTATTTGCCATGTTTAGTACTGCATTTTCAATGGAACTCAGAGAACCTTTGAATTTTAAGATAATTTAAAATGGCAACACTTGTAAGTAGGATGAAAATCATCAAGGTAAAATTCATGCCTGAGATCCTAAGGAAGTAATTGTTTTAGTATTACTGAGTAAACACTGTGATTAACAGGGTGATGTAATCTAAAACTCACACTATTAACACAAGGTAAAACTGACAAAGTATACAAAAAAGAAAAACAGGACAAATTGAAAAGCATTTTAACTTTAGCAGCAGCTAGTTAAAGAATGGAAATCATTTTTACAAAGGGCTGCATTTTCTTTTTCTTCCCCTTGGTTTTCTTCTGGGGTGCGGTGGGGTTGAGCAATATTATAAAATCTAACGTAGACTGGGAGTTGAAGGGAAGCTGTAATAGGACCCAGTCTGAACACATTAGAGTGGATTTTCTGCAGAATGGTTACCTGTTGAATTTTTATTCCCAAGTGGGCATTCTTATTTGGATCACAAACTTCACCATAATGGGGAAAATAAAATGGTCAAATGACTTTGTGGATTTGTTGGCCCTCCCTTCCCCTTCCCTCTCCTCTCTTCCCCTCCTCTTCCTTTCCCTTCTCCATCTTCCCCTTCTCTTCCTTTGCCTTTTCTTTCTCTCTACTTTTATCCCCTTCTTTCTTCTTCTTTTTTTTTTTTTTTTACCCAAGTACTAAAATGTTGGTCCTGAGCTACATCCTCAGTCACTGAATTGGCCAGGTTACACTAGAATTTATAATCCTCCTGCCTCAGCCTCCCAGACTGCTGAGGTCACAGGCATGTGACACATACACTGAGCCTTTTCTTGTTTGGGCTGCTGACTATCATGGCCACTACCAGACATAGCCATCCACTTAGCACTACGGGGGAAAATAAATTCACTTGAATTGCTCAGAGCATTTCTTTACAAGAAAGGAAATTTTACTTTTTATAAAAATTGAGGGTGTTTTGGAGATGTATCTGACCTCTAACAGGAACATTGTTGATACCAGTCATTCTTTCCTAGAAAAGTTTGTTTCTATCCCCAGAATTCAGACTAAAAGTATTAATAGACATATCGGTCTTGTATTTTTGGAAATGTATGCTTGAACATTTAGCTTTTCTATGCAGGGTTTCCTGCTTTCTTAGACAGCCTGTTGTTTGAATTAAGATATTTTAAAAACAGGAGAGTAATAGTATTGTCTGATAATGCTTCATTCAACTTACAGTCTATAGACCAATAGGTAATTCAGACTTTCAGATTTTACTATTTAAAATGTGCACTTCACAAAACTAAGGCTGACATCCACTGTTACCCCGCTGATGGATTGGGGTAGAGTACGTAGAAACCCTGGAAAAAGATTCAACATTCTAGATACCAGGAAGAACAATCATGACTCAAGAAAGATTAAAATATCCACAGTAAGAGGAATTTGAAAGAAGTGGATTTCAGCCCCCATGAATGACTTTTGAAGGGCTGGAGATTTCAGTAGAGAAGTAACAGCAGATACCGTGAAAAAACAAGGAAACCAGGACCAGAAGTGGGGCCGAACACGGGGCTGAATTCCTGGCATCCATGTTCAAACTTGGCTGGATGTGTTGTCTCTGTGGAGGAGAAAAGAAAGTGTTTTTTTTTTTTTTTTAAAATAGAATTTACTGCTAGTGAAATGCTGTGAACACTGTACAAATTACAATAAAGAACCTAAAATATTATGTAAGCTTTGGCTCATAAAGTGACAGCAGAGTTCGAGAGAACTGATGCCAACACTGATGAAAGTTCCAGGGTAGGTACAATGCTATCAGACAGCACCATTTGCTGCACGGAAGACTTCATGGGTTGCACATATCAGGTATTTTGTCCCAAATATGAAAAAGTGGCTCAAACATTGATAATCACCTTTTTGATTAACTCAAAAATGTCCAGTTGCAATTTTATACCTTAAGTCCTATTTTCCAAGTAATGCAACATAATCACTGGAGAAATCCTTCATTGTACTGAGTGATCTTAGGGGACATCTTGTAATTCTGTCTTTTGCACTTTATGAAATACTTTAATTCTGACCAGGAAAATAATAAATACAATAAAGAAAAATAAAAGAAATAAGTAAATGGTGGAAAACAATAATGAATTACTCAGCTACAATTTAGATGCTTTAAATATCATATAAAAACATCAATAAGTCTGGGTGAGTCTGCCCCAGGAGGAACAAGACTGCATGCCTTCGAACCTTAGAAGTGCAATGTTTTTCCCAACATTTCATATTTGTTCTACTTTTTCAGTAATCTGCTCTTTCTCATGTGCATTATTTTTACTATTTTTTTAGTTGTACATTCTTAAGTTATTTCCCTAGGAATTGTCCTAGAGATTGCAAATGTGTTTCCACTTATATTTAAATATAAATTGTTTGGATACCACCCAATGATGCAAGGGTCCTAGAAGAATTTAAATTACCTTTTATTTATTTATTTTTAATTTTTGATGGTAGTGGGGTATTTTGGTAAGGTATAACTACAGAGTCACTCATTTTACTTAATACTGTCTGGTTAGAGCTAACCATATAATTCACTTTTCTCTTTCTTCATTTATTCTTGTATTTTATGTTGGAATTGATGTCTAACCACCTGATGAATTTACTTTTATATCTCTCTCAGGGAAGATCTGCTAAACATAAAGAAATCTTATTGTTTTGTTCATCTAAATTTTTCTATCTTGTGTTCATATTTTAAGGTTCTTTATTCTATTTTATAGGTTTTTTTTTTTTTGGTCTTTTTGAGACAGTGTTGCTCTGTACAGTTTAGACTGAGCTTGAATTCATTTTGCAGCCCAGGCTGGCCTCAAACTCACAGCAATCCTGCCTCAGCCTCCTGAGTGCTAAGATTATAGGCATGTGCTACCATATCCAGCTGGTTATTTTCTTATTTATTTATTTATTCATTTATTTAAAGGAGAATAAAACCAAGCCAAACAAAACAGAATAAAGGTAATCAGAACAGAACAATGAAAGATCTACTGGACTTCAAAACAGGATAATTAGGAAATTAACAATGGCTCCCATAATGTCTCTTGTTTTCTTCAAAATAGCTGTCCATCAGACACAATAAAGTCCAAGAAAATAAAACAGAATAAAACTTATCAAAAGAATGAAAGCATATTTTACAGAGAATAAAACCAAACAAAATAAGACAGAATAAAGCCAAAATAGAACATTGAAGAAAGCAAAACAATAAGATGGAACAAAACAGAACGATATTAGATTTAAAAAACAAGACAGAAGAAAATTCCCCATATTTGATACATTGCACATTGTTACCCTCTTAATAGATGCTCAGACTACTGGCTTTAGGCCTGCAAAGTCAGTCAAACCATATAAGCATTAAGTTGTTTTGGTGCCTCATCTCAGCCTGTCCTCCCAATCAGCCAATGGCTTACGTGAGGTTGGGGGTAGTCTTCTTGTCTCCTAGCCTGTGCATCCCTTGGCTCATGGGAAGGGTAAATTGGCTTCTTGTTACTCTTCCCAGGCTCTCTGGCTGGCTCTTTGCTTTATGAAACGTATTTCAGTAAAAATTATGGAAGCTTCTATTTACAAAATAAAGAAAAATGAGCTTCCCTGGTTGAATGGTGCTGTTGGCTTCATGACACCTTATCAGTGCACTGAGATGAATGTGGTCTTGGGCAGGCAATTAACAATGAGCTGGACTCTGGGACACCTTTGTTTGTTTGGAACGTCTTGCCTTAGAGCCAACTTGTTTGGTGACATTAAACAGATATTTGAAAATACCAGGCACAAATCTGGCCCAGGCTCTAGCTCAGCATTGGTCACTACATCAAAGTTTTTGGATTCCAACACCGGACACAGATTCCTGGGTACCAATCAGAGAAGACAGGTTTTCAAAGACACATGTTAGCTCACAAAATCTGGAAAGAAGAATAAAAATGAATCATAAAGGATGCCCTGGAGGGGGGACATCATGGTTCTCCACATCGCTGGAACTTCTCACTCATGAACCAGGATACAATTGCTACAAGAGGTGCTTTCTGTCCCCCACCCCTTGTGTCTCATCATTCAAAATTTGAAGTCACAGAAGTTAAATTCTGAGACTTTGGAGTTGTAGACTTCTGAGAACTCATTAGAGCTTCCCTTCATATGTAAACAGTGCCATCAAACAACAATCTCCTCTTTTTCTAAAGCTTATAAACGATTATTTTAAAAGTTAAGTAATATGGGGTATAACCAAAATGAAAAATGGATGCTGAAGCCCCCAGACCTGACAGACCATACGATTGCTATCTATTTCTCTACACAGAGAAAAATGAAGTCAGGAAAATATGTAGCATGGGGTAATTTTTTTACATATGAGATTATACTTTATACTCTGCAATTTTTAAAAAGTCATTTGTATCAGATTCCAGTTGAATGAAACAACAGAACAGCTAGAAAGAGAAAGTTACTGGTACAATTCAAAGTTATAGTAGCAGACAACTTTCTACAGGTTACGCTTAGTGTTTTCCATGTTACCTTCAAGTTTTACCATATTTAACCTAGCTGGATCCATGATTTCTGTAGCTGTTCTTTTACATTTTAAGGAGTAGATTTAATTGTATTCAGGGCTTTTTTGTTTATTTCCAAATGTAATTTTATTGGCAAGGTTTTTTGAAAAATGATTCACAGAGAACATTTATGAAGATTTTAGGTGAAAAATCTCTGTCTTCTCATATTGTATGTTGGGCTCTACATCTATTTGATGGTAAATGGATTTCTGTGATCACATAATTCCTGCTGTCTTAGAAAGGCTCTTGGAGTCCAAATCTTCAAAATCTTGTTTAAAATATTCTTGTTTAAGATATTTTCCTATTTTCTGTATATTGAAGGAAAACATGACAGGGTACTATTTTTGAAAAACCCCTTTCTTTCTAATTAGTCTTTCTAAATTTTATCTTTTTGCTCAGACTGTCATGAATAAGACTGGATTGTTGGTGCTGAAAGTGATTTGCTTGGCTTCCTGAATTCTTAAATAATCCTCCCCTTATTCTTGCAGTTCAGCACCTCGCAAGGATGGGCCAGAGCGTCAATAGCTCTGTGTCAATATTCTCTCCTGGAAAGCATTTTGCCTCCTACTTCTTTATTGAAAGGAAAGATAATCTTATTCTATCTTCAGATTAATTTTTTCTTTTGTACTTGTTCAGAGGAAAAACAATTTTTATTACCTCTTATATTATATTGAAAGGAAAGATTATTTTATTGTGTCTTTCAATGGTTTTTCTTTTCCTTTTCCACTTGTCAAGTTCTTCCCTTCCAAGTCTTGCATGACTCAGAGTCCTAACTGTCCTGTGAGCTACCGTCTTTCCTTCAATTACTCTAATCTCGGGGCTCTTTTCTAGCATTCGATTTGATTATTTCCAGTTTAGTATCCATGCCAGTTATTCTAATTTCAACCTTGTTTCACTTTTTCCTAATGTATTTATTAGTTCTTTTCCGATTTTATCATGAACTTTATTTTGTTGTATTTGCTATTTAATGGCTATTTTTGTTTCCTTGTTTTTTGTAATTTTGCCTTTTTCTTCTTTGCCTCACAGCATGTCTTCCCTAAGCTGATTCAGTGAATTTGATGACCTCAGTAACCTTAGAGGACTTTCTCCTTTAGGGTGTTTTTACCCTTGAACACAGAAGTTTCCTGTCTTCTCTTCATTTCTTCCTCTTTGATAGACATTTGTGACCAAGGAATTGGGGCTGAAGTTCTGAGAAGAAACTCGTGACTACCAGTTCTTTGCTTCTTCTCCTGAGATTTTTTTTTATTTTAAAGACAAAACAAAAAAAGGATAAAATGATACAGAATTTCTTTAAAAAAGTAGGAAATCAACACTAGTAAATATATTGCATATTGTTATCTTAAAAGTAGTTGTTCAGATCACAAGATTTAGGAATGAAAATAATGATCAAACAATGAAAACAAAAACTGTTCTTTTGGATGAACTTACAGAGATTAGTATACAGTTATCTATCTTGTATAAGTATACACACACATGTATACATATATACATAGAATCTTTTCCCTTCTTTCTTTTCTCCTTTCCCATATCCTCATTTTTCTTTTATTCTGAGCACTTTCTTTCCCTTTCATTTTCACATTATTTATTGTACACTTTGGGTCTTATTACTCTTTCAGTTTTTTTTTTACACTAGGGAGACAATACCATATTTACAAATGTGAGTTTGATTTATTTCACTTATGAGTATGGTCTCAAGTTGCATCCATTTACCTATAAAACCCTCAAGTTTGTCCTTCTTTATAGCTAAGTAATACTACAATGCATAAAAATACTACATCTTTTTTTATTCATTCTGTGGTTGGTGGACATTTGGATTGTTTCCAAGATTTAGTTATTACAAACTGTGCTGCTATGAACATGGGTGCACATATATCATTGTGACATGGCCTTTTCGATTTTTCTGGGAGAATACCTAGGAGAGGAATAGCTGGATTGAATGGAACTTCCAGCCCTAGTTTTTTGATTAATCTCCATACTGATTTCCATAGTGGTTGCACCAGTCTGCACTCCCACCAACAGTGGAGCAGTGTTTCTTTTTTCCTGCAGCCTCACCAACATTTGTTATCATTTGAATTCTTGATGGCAGCCATTCTTTCTGGGGTGAGATGAAATCTCAATGCTGTTTTAATTTGCATTTCTTGAATAACCAGTGATGGTGAACATTTCTTTACATATTTATTTGTCATTTGTATATCTTCCTCTGAGAACTGTGTGTTCATCTCTGATGCCCATTTTTGGAGAGGGTCTTTGAATTTGGGGGGCTGATGTTTTCCAGTTCTTTATATGTTCTGGATATAAGCACTTGGAGGTATAGTTTGCTAAAATTCTTTTCCATTCTGTGGGGTTTCTTTTCATTTTGTTGGTGATTTCTTTTGAAGTACAAAAACTTTTTAGTAATATGAGATCCCAGTTGTTGATTCTTTCAAGTATTTCCCTTGCAGTTTGTGTTTTATTCATGAATTCTCTCCCTACCCCTATGTGTCCAAGATTTTTACCTACTTTGTCTTCTAGTAGATTTAGTGTTTCTGTTTTAATATTTATATCCTTGATCCATTTTGATTTTAGTTTAGTGTATGGTGATAGGCATGGATCTATTCTCAGTCTTCAGCATGTGGAAAGTCAATTTTTCCAACACCATTTATTAAAGAGGCTATCTTTTTCCAATGAGCATATTTAGCCCCTTTGTCAAATATAAGGTGGCTGAGTGTCTTTGTAGTAGTGCTTGCATCTTCTAATCTGTTCCATTGATCCTCAGGTCTATTTCTTTGCCAGTACCATGCTGATTTTATAACTGTGGTTTTGTAGTATAGTTTCCAGTCAGGAATAGAGATGCCCCCTTTCTTGCCTTTGTTGCCCAGAATTGTCTTTGCTATTCTAGGTTTCTTCTGTTTCCAGATGAATTTTAGGAAGGTTTTCTCTGGATCTGTAATGTATGTTGATGGTATTTTAATTGAGATTGCATTAAATCTGTATAAGAGTTTTGGGAGTATGACCATTTTCACAATGTTGGTTCTTCCTAACCAAGAGCAAGGACTATCCTTCCATTTTCTAATATCCTCTTCAATCTCCTTTTTTAGGGTAGTATAATTTTCAGCATAAAGGTCTTTTATATTCTTGATTAGGTTGATTCCTAGGTATTTCATTTTTTTAGATGCTATTATGAAAGGGGATATTTCCATAATTTCTCTTGTGGTGAGATTTTTGTTTATGTACAGGAATGCTATTGATTTTTGAGTGTTGACTTTGTATCCAGCTACACTGCTGAATTTGTTTATTACCTCTAGTAGTCTTTTAATGGAGTTTTTGGGGTCTTCTATGTAAAGTATTATGTCATCTGCAAATAATGATAATTTAACTTTTCTTTTCCTATTTTTATTCCTTTTATTTCTTCCTCTTGTCTGATTGCTATGGCTAATATTTACAGAACTATATTGAATAGGAGTGGTGGTAGTGGACATCCGTGTCTTGTTCCTGATTTTAGAGTAAAAGCTTTCAGTTTTTGTTCATTTAGTATAATGTTGGCTGTTGGTTTGTCATAGATGGCCTTTATGAGATTGAGGTACATACCTTCTATTCTGAGTTTCTGAAGGGTTTTTATCATGAAAAGGTGTTGGACTTTATTGAAAGCTTTTTCTGCATTTATTGAGATGATCATATGATTTTTATTTTTGGCTCTGTTGATGTGGTGTATTACATTTATTGATTTGCATATGTTGAAACATCCCTGCATTCCTGGAAGAAATCCCACTTGGTTGTGGTGTATAATCTTCTTGATGATTTGCTGCATTCTACTTGCTAATATTTTATTGAGAATCTTTGCATCAATGTTCATTAGTGAGAGTGGCCTATAGTTCTCCTTTTTGGTTGGGTCTTTCTCTGGTTTTGGTGTCAGAGTGATACTTGCCTCCAAGAATTAATTAGGGAGGACTGCTTCTCTTTCAATTTCATTGAAGAGTTTAAGGAGTACTGGCATCAAATCTTCTCTAAATTTTTTATAGGATTCAGCTGTGAATCCATCAGGACCTGGGTTTTTCTTTGTTGGTAATTTTTTAATTACATTTTTTATTTCAGTAGCTGATATTGGATTATTCAAAATTGTTATATCTTCTTGGCTGAGCTTTGGTAGTTCATATGTTCCTAGGAATCTGTCCTTTTCCTCTGTGTTTTTCACCCTGTAAGAGTAGAGATTTTCAAAGTAGGTGTTCATGGTCTTTTTTCTGTAGTAATTTCCTTCTTTTCAGTACTTATTGCATAGATTTGAGTTTTTTCTTTCTTTTTCTTGATAAGGGGGAGGGGTTTATCAATTTTGTTTTTTCTCTCAAAAAACAGCTTTTTGATTCATTAATTCTTTGTACTTTTTTTTAGTTTCAGTTGCATTAATTTCTGCTCTAATCTTTACAATTTCCTCTCTTCTATGAGCTTTGGGTTTGACTTGCTCTTCCTTTTCTAGAAGCTTGAGATGTAGCATTAGGTTATTTGTGTTCCTTCCATTGTTTTGATGTGACTATTTATTGCTATATATTTCCCTCTTAGGACTGCTTTCATTGCATCCCATAGGTTACAGTATGTTGTATCTGCATTTTCATTGTATTGCAGGTTTTGTTTCCTCTTTAACTTCATCTGTAACCCACTGGTTGTTCAGAAGGTTGTTGTTTATTTATGCAGGTTTTGCAAGCTTTTTTGCCATTGATTTCCAATTTTAATGTGCTATGATCAGATGTTATGCATGGGATAATTTTGCTTCCTTTGCATTTAGTTATGAATGCTTTATGGGTTAATTTATGTTCTATTTTGGAGAATGACCCATGTGTAGCTGAGAAGAATGTATATTCTGATGTGGTTGGGTGGAACACTCTGTAAACATCCAAGTCCATTTGCTCACAGGTATGATTCAGTTCTGTTGTTTCTTTGCTGACTTTTTGTCTAGTTGACCTATCTTTTTGCGACAGTGGGGTATTAAGGTCTCTTACTATAATTGTGTTCTTGTGTATTTGATTTTTCATGTCCATTAGTATTTGTCTTATTTAGTTGAGTGCTTCTACATTTGGTGTATATATATTTATAATTGTTAGTTCTTCCTTTTGTAGTTTTCCACTAATAAGTATGTAGTGGCCTTCTTTATCTCTTAATCCTTTTAGGTTTGAAGTTCACTTTGTCTGCAAACAGAATAGCTACCCCTGCTTTTTTCTGGGTTCCTATTTCATGGAATATTGTTTTCTATCCTTTGACTTTTAATCTATGAGTTTCTTTTTGAGTCAAATGTGTTTCTTGTATACAGTATATTGTGGGATCAAGAGATCCATTCTGCCAACCTGTTTCTTTTGATAGGTAAGTTGAGCCCATTTACTTTATCCATATCACTGCTATCTACTGGCTTGACTTTGTCATGTTGTGTTCCTGCTCCTATTGTTGGTTTCCTGCTTTTCTCCCTTGTCTAATTTCTTGTCCAGCCTCGTGTTTTTTTTCTGTTGTTGTTCTGGACATTGTGGTCATTTTTATCTCTATCTAGGATGTCTTTCAGCATTCTTTCTAAGGTTGGTTTGGTGGACATGAATTTCTTTAGTTGTTCTTTGTTATGGAAGTATCTTGTTTCTCTGTTAAATTTCAAAGACAGTTTTTCTGGGTACATCGGTTTGGGTTGAAAGTTGTTTTCTTTTAGGGCTTGAAATACTCCACTTCAAGCTCGTCTTAACCTGAAAGTTTGCACTGAGATGTTTGCCATGATTCTAACAGGCTTTCCTTGATAGGTGAGTTGTGTCTTTTCTCTAACAGCTTTTAGTATTCTGTTTTTATGCTGTATGTCTGAGATCTTAATTATATGTCTGGGTGTAGGCTTATGTTGGTTATGACTGTTTTGTGTTCTATATGCCTCATTTATTTGTATATCAGATTTTTCCCCCATGGTTGGGAAATTTTCTGCCACTACTTCTGTAAACAGCTTAGTTATGTCCTTTGTGCTGTCACCTGTCTCCTCATTGGTGCCTATTCATCTTACATTGTTTCTCCTGGCATCATCTTGAAGCTGCTGGGTTGTCATTTCATGCTGCCTTGTTATCTCCCTAAGTTCTACCCATTCATGGTCGCTGTCTGCGATGCTGTCCTCAAGGTCCGAAATTCTATCCTCAGCTTCATTTAATTGGTTTTGCCAGCTTTCAGTACAATTTTTTGTTTCTTGGATATCTCTTTGAATTTGTTTCATGGATTCTGCTTGTTTTCTGCATTGTTCATTCAAAGTTTCAATCAATTTTCCACGCTTTTGTATTTATTTATCTATTTCTTCTCTAGCTATGTTAAGCAACTGATTTACTAAGGTTTTTATTTCTGCCTTTGTATAAGACATTACTTGTAATTTGGTTTCCTCTATAGCCTCATGGATTTGTTTCTTTACTTCATTTGTCATCTTTTCAGAGATTTCTGGTGTATGACTTTTAAAGTCCTCTTCTTCATTGTTGTCTGTACTTGCTCCTGATGGACTGTATACACATGTTTGAGATTGCATTTTGCCTTTTCGGTTAGTCATTTTCACCTTTTGGGTAAATATCTGGTCTTTCTATCCCAACAGTCCTTAGTGTGAGTTTTAGGGTCCTACTGTGGGGGTGATGTTTGTCAAATTGCTGGGTACCACAATGAAGAGGAGATCTAGTCACCTGAATTCCCCCTACAGGGCCTGTTGGGTGAGTCCTATATTCTTTCTGGGTTAACTAGCCTAGAAGTATTGATGTAGGGCAACTCTTAGTTCCTGCTGTTGTCATATCTTCAGGTTGTTGCAAGTCACCAGATCTTCCTGGCTATAGTGTTTGTGTCAGCTGATGTCCTACTGTGTCACTAGGGGTCTCATAAGCTCTTTTAATTTTCTTTAAATTGTAGAGGGGCATTATTGGCACACTCCTCAACCTGTCTGATGTTCTCTCTGTGTGTGGGGAGATTACCCACACCCTTGCCAGGTTCCCCAAAGTCTTACAATTGGAGGGAATTTTACTTCCACTACTATTTACCCACTGCAGACCTCTATTTTAGGGGCAAACTCAACACACTGACTGGAGCCTGTTAAGATCATCTGTTTGGGTGATGGGTTCCCGAGTCTCTCATCCAGCCAGCATGGCAATCCACTGTAGCACAAGGTTCCTATGTTCCCGGTGGAAGGGCGGGCCCAGAACCGGTGGTCCCAGGCAGCTTATTCCTGAGGTATGCTTCTGCTATGTTGGTGATGCCTATTGATGTGCAAAAACTTTTTAATAAGATGAGACCCCAGTTGTTGATTCTGTAAAGTGATTCCCATGTGGTTTGCATTTTGTTCATGAACTCTTTGCCTACTCCTATGTCTTCAAGATTTCTACCTACTTGTGTTTTACTAGATTTAGTGTTTTTGTTTTAATATTTAGATTTTTGATCCAGTTTAGTTTAGTGCACAGTGATAGACATGGGTTTAGTTTTAATCTTCAGCATAGTGAAGGTCAAATTTTCTAGCACTTTTAAATAAAGAAGCTAACTTTCTTCTAGTGAATGTGTTTTGCCACTTTGTCAAAGATGAGATGGTTCAGAGTCATAGCTGTGTTTGCATCTTCTAATCTGTTCCACTGATCCTCAGGTCTTTTTTTTTTTTTGTCAATAACATGCTGATTTTATCACAATAGCTTTGTAGTATAATTTCATGTCAGGGATGGTGATGCCTCCTTCCTTGCCTTTGTTGCCCAGGATTGCCTTTGCTATACTATGTCTTTTCTGTTTCCAAATGAAATTTAGGAATGCTTATCTCTAGATCTGTGAGGCACATTAATGATATTTTGATTGGGATTCCATTAAATCTGTGTAACAGTTTAAGGAAAATGGCCATTTTCACAATGTTGGTCTTCCTATTTAAAAGCAAGGGATGTCTTTCTATTTTATGATATCTTCTTCACTCTCCTTTTTTAGAGTACTGTAGTGTTCAATATATAGATCTTTTACATTCTTTGTTAGATTTATCCCTAAGTATTTCATTTTTGGGGGTGCTATTTGTAAAATGCATTATTTCCATGATTTCTTTCTCAGTGAATTTGTTATTTGTGTACAGGAACACTATTGATTAATGGGTGTTGACTTTGTATCCAGCTATACTGCTGAATTTGCTTATTAACTCTAATAGCCTTTTGATGGAGTTTTTGGGGTCTTCTATAAAAAGTATCATGCCATCTGCAAATAATAATAATTTAACTTCTTTCTCATTTCCTAGCCTTATTCCTTTTATTTCTCTCTCTTGTCTAATTGTACTCTCTAACATGTTCAAAATTATATTGAACAGGAGTGGTGACAGTGAACATCCTTGTCTTGTTCCTGATTATAGAGTGAAAACTTTCAGGTTTTGTTCATTTAGTACAATGTTGGCTGTTTGCTTGTCATAGACGGATTTTATCAGATTGAAGTAAAGAATTTCTTTTTCATGAACATGTGTTGGATTTTATCAAAAGCTTTTTCTGCATTATTGAGATGATCATGTGATTTTTGTCTTTGGCTCTGTTGAAGTGGTATAATATATTTATTGATTTCCATATGTTGAACCATCCCTCCATTCCTGTGATGAATCCCAGCTGGTCATGGTGTATAATCTTCTTGATGATTTGTTGCAGTCTGTTTGCTAGTATTTTATTGAGAATTTTTGCATTTATGTTCACTAGGGAGACTGGCCTATATGTTTCCCTTTTCTGTTGGATTTTTCTCTAGTTTTCACAACAGAGTAATACTTGCTTCCAGGAATGAGTTTGGAAGAATTGCTTCCCTTTTAATTTGATTGAAGAGCTTGAGGAATACTGGCATTAAATCTCTAAATTTCTTGTAGAATTTAACTGTGAATCTGTCAGGACCTGGGCTTTTCTTGCTGGTAAGATTTTAATTACATTTTCAATTTCAGTAATTGATGCTGTTATTCAAAATTTTTACAACTTCTTGATTCAGCTTCAATAATTCATACTTTTCTCAAAATCTGTCCATTTCTCTATGTTTTCCATTATATGCAAGTAAAGATTTTCAACGTAGGTGTTGATAATTTGAATTTCTACAGGATCTGTAGCAATTTCAAACTTATCATTACTCATGAATTTGAGTTTTTCTTTCCTTTTCTAAATAAGGTTGGTTAGGGGTTTATTAATTTTGTTTAGTCTTTCAAAGAACTCATCTTTGATTTGTTAATTCTTTTTATTGTTTTCTTAGTCTCAATTGCATTAATTTCTGCTCAGAACTTTATAATTTCCTCCCTTCTAAAAGCTTTGGTGTTGATTGACATGATTTTATTTTTCTAGAAGTTTGAGATACAGAATTAGGTTGTTTATTTGTACTCATTTTGTTTTCTAGATGTGAGAATTCATTGCTATATATTTCCCTATTAGGACAGCTTTCATTGCATCCCATAGGTTCTGGTGTGTTGTGTCTTTTTTTCATTTAACTGTAGATATTGTTTAATTTCTTCTTTAATTTTATCTGTTAACCCATTGGTTGTTCAGAAGTGTGTTATTTAATATTCATATATTTATGCAGGTTTTGCAGTTTCTCTTACTATTAATTTCAAATTTCACTGTGGTGAGATAACATGTGTGTTTCCTGTTAAATAACTTGCTAATGATGGGGGGAGGGGATTTTAGAAAACAAAATGAGCGATACCCAAAATATTTCTTTTCTTTTTTGCAATTTTCCAAAGATTTCTGAGTTCTCTCCCAAACTTTGACTTGCAGTATTTAGCTGGATATTATTGGCTTGGTGATTATTGATCATTTTATCATATATCTGGACAAGAAAGTTAATGAGATATGTTTACACTACCAAATTCACAAGAATAATTTTTACATCGTGTTTTTTCAAACATTAACCTTGATTAGAGACTTCTTTAGAAATTCCTGGTTTAATAAACTATGAACTAGGAACATGTAGAATCAATTTGTAGTTGTTTGCATAACCTCAAATCCATCACTTAACCTCTCTGGGATATTCCTTCTTTATATATAAAAAGAAGAGTTGGAATTATGTGTTATCTAAGGCTTATTCTAATGTTAACATTCAATAATTCTGCACTACTGGGACTCTATATTTATGTAACTATATTTCCCTTACACTGGCTCTGTAAGAATGATTCTCTAAAAATATCATTAGTCACAGACACTCCAAAAATGTCCAAGAGAGTTTGAAAACTGTTTGGAGAACTAAAGTCTAACCTGTTCTTATTAAATGAAGCATTCTTGTCTAACACACGCAAGAAACAGTTTATTTTCATGCTTTTTTCCCTATAATGGCCCAGATAACTAACCTTTATTTTATTTCTGGTTGGGCCCAAGAATCTAAGGAATATGCTCACCCTCCTTCATGTCCTTGTCTTTTGCTGTAAGGTCATAGTTTTCTTGTTTTGTATTTTCTTCTGGTACAAATATCCAACTAGATGATTTCACTCTCAAAACAATGATTTATTTTAGTGTGTGTGATAGTTGATTTTATGGCTCATCTTAACAGCAGACATGTGTTTAAACATTGTTATGGTTGTTTGTGAAGGTGTTTCTGGGTAAAATTAGCAATAAATCTTTGTGCTTGGAGGAAAGCAGCTTGTCTTCCCTAATTTGTGGATCTCAGCAAGTCAGTTGAGGCCTGGAAAACAAAACAAAAACAAAACAAAACAAAACAGACTAGCTTGAAGTAGGGACTTCACTAGCTCAAGTGCTCTGACTTGACCAATAACATCAGCCCTGGCCTGGGCTCCAGCCTTGGTCTCTGTTGCGGGTAAGTCTTCAGTCTCCATAATCACAGGAACCACTTGCTAAAAATCCCCCTGTCTTTCTACACGCACACAGTTGAGAATTCGATTACTGTGATGGTTAAACTTGGACAAACTGATTTGCTGTAGGATCCACTCAGGGGACTGGTGGAGCACACATCTGGGTGCGTCTGGGTGGTCATGAAGCTCTCACCTGGGGGTCTGCATCTGGTTCTTGCCCCCCTCCTCCCTCACATGGCTTCCCTGCTCTGCTCCCCAGCCATCATGAACCGAACAGCTTTGCTCCCCCACACCCTTCTGCCATGATGCTCCTGCCTTGGATCAACTGATCATGGACTGAATCCCTGGAAACAATAAGCCAAATAAATCTGTCCTTCAAATTGTGGGTGTCAGGTATTGTGCCCCAGAAACAGGAAAGCTGACTAACACAAACACAGAATGCTTTAATTATTGAAAGAAAATAAGCACATCTATGGAAAGAAGATTGAATTGAAGCAAACAATATTTTTGAGGGTGTGAGGGGTATATGAGTGGGTTAGGAGGGCATAAAATGAATTTAAGTTTCAGCAGGAAAGAAAAAGATTTCTTTTTCTCTGTTAAAGTTCTTGAAATTAATAAGGCTGCTCAGCATTTCCTGTCATCTGAACCCACTTTTTATTTAGCACCAGGTTTTGACAATCCTCCAGGGTCACATAACCAACCTTCTTCCTGATGAGGCATTCCAGAACCTAGACTAGATACCATTGAAACCGACTCTTCCTAGCAGCCAGCTTTGTCAATAGCTGTGCTCTATAATGAAATTAAAAAAATAGGAAGTTTCTCTCCTAAGAGGTAACTGACAGCTGGTTGAAGAAGCCATGGATAATAGCTTCTCTGCTGTATCTTTTCCTGCTGGCAAACTAGATTGTATCCTGTACGGATTGGCCTCCTTCCTTTTTTTTTCATAAAGATACTGTCTTGTTGGAGTGGCCTCAGGTAGGTTATATGAATCGTACACTGCACAAGTCAGTTTCATGCTTTTGCACACAATCATACCACATTTACTGATTCTTTTCTTTCCATCATAGTTGCTGTGAGAATCATTCTCCCTGTAAGACAGGTAGGATGGAAATGAAAGAATTTTCTGACTACATAAAATTCTGTGCATATTTTCCCAGCCTTAAGTAATCTAATTTTATACAGTTATGAAATTAGAACGTTATTGATCAGATGAAGACAATGTTTTAAAAGTTATTATTCTCGGTATATTAAATAAGATGTAGAAATATCACATGCTAGTGTGTATGTGGTTGTGTACAAACTGGGATCACATAGACCAGTAGCTCCTCATTTATCAAAATGCCACAGTTCATGTGTACAGGAAACTTTTGGAAACAAAGTCTTTTATATTATGTGAAAAGTCTGTATGATACCACATGAAGGGAATTTCTTCTGTAGCTAGGACAGGAGCTAGTTTTTGAAAAACAGAGAGGTATAAGGCACTGTTACTCTGAATCAATAATTCTGGAAATTGTGCTTAGCGAATAACATAGGACTTTGACTTCTCACAGTAGGCTTAGGATCAAAGGAGAAACAACAGCATTTTTAAGTCTCTGGCAGCAGTGTCTTAATGAAGAGATAAGTTTGCCATCAGAGAACAAAGACTTGAACTAAAACTTTGCTGCCCTTGTATTGCATAGGCAAGAATATTCAACCTTTCTAAGACTCAAAGTCACGTGTGCAACCCTGAAGAGTATAAAAAGAAAATAAAAGTTGTCTACACTTGTGTGGCAGGTGGACTCTGCTGCACATTCTGTCCTTGCTCCCTGTCCTTGAGCCCACTGTCTTGTCTTTAATGTGTGTATCATTACCCACTTGCAAGGTCTCCATCAGGGGTCCACAGGACCCCACACCACAGTGCTCTCCTGGTATCCAGCCGAAAAGATACGGTCACTGTGCCTCAGCTCTATTCCCCATCTCTCCCTCAATGCTGCTTGCTGGGCAGGGCACTGGTGAAAGAAATGAGACACTTATTTCTCTTTACTAGTGTGTTCTGGACTGTTTCATGATGCCTGGGGTGTGGGGAAGAGAAGGCAACTCTCTTCCTGCTGCTCTGGGTAGTTATTGGATAGTGACTGTTGTGTCATAGCAAAGGGTTTGTGCAGTAGCCGGTGATAGATGCACCTCCTTTCCTGAGTGCCCAGAGCCCTCGGTATCTGCCCCCGAGGCAGAGGCTTTGGGTTGTGGCTTCCCCATCTCCCAGGTCGTGGCTGTGAAGCAAATCCTTGAATTTCCTAGTTTTGCTACTGGACTCAGGGCATGTGAGCTTGCCACGGGGCTGTTGATCTTCAAGTTGGCCCTCATTCCTGGAGGTGGCTAAATTTCTAACTTACTGATTTGAAGCACTGAATTCTAAGACATCCTTTTCTACATAAATTTCTCTAGGGTTTTCTATTTTCTGTCTTCAATCCCTAGTGATCCAGTATTAGGATATTAGGGGAATATCCTGCTCTTCAGACACAGTGACAATGGCGGGATGCCATCAGTATTTTCAGTTTTCCCCTTATGTGCAACAACAGAAACTTCACCTCTAATGGCCCAAAGGACACTTTACAAGAAACAGCCAAGTGGATCCATTAAGGTGATTGCAGGATGCACGACACAAAACAGAATAAAGAACTAAAAAAAATAATATGGTTACAATGTTAAGGTTCCAGTTACCTTTTCAGATGAGATTAGAAAACAACTTCTTTCAATTATGGCATTCATTTAATTACGTGGCTCCCGAATGCCTTTACAAGGGAAAGAGGCTTTGAAAATTTGATTGTTTTAGTACAAAATTCAGACGGGGTGTATATTTTCCATAAATAGTCCTTGATGAATTAGCAGAAGGTGCACTGGGTGAGATTACACAAGACCTAAGCTAAAACTGACATCACCCAAGGTGTCTCTGTCTTCATTTTCAAATGGGAAAGCAGATTTTTGTGTTAGCTAGGGTGAAAAAAAATTGTCATTATGAAAAATATTTAAAGAGACATACTTCCAAGATTTCTGGTTTGGTGTGAGAAAATATCCTTTCCTATACAACATTTTATTTGCTGAGGATTACCATATCTGCTTCATCTACCAGCAAATTTCTCTTTCCTTTTGAATCTAAATTTTTTTGTATTGCAATTTATACTCATATGATTTAACAGTTCATATTTGGGGTACAGTAGTGTGCAATGATATTCCAATAGATTATGAGTTATTGATTTTTCCAACTATATAGAATGCATTCTCTTCAGGGAAATTTCATCCAGGGTCCTGTCTGCTTATATCAGTGTGATTGCTGAGTGCTACACATCTCTAATACACACATCTGCGTGCCTGACAAATGTGTGTTTTCAAATGAAGCAGGGAATACTTGGCTTTGTGAATATTTTGTCGTTTGTCTATTCAGAGTCTAATGAATTTCTTTCTAAAAGGGCAAGGAGACTCCTTCTCCTGAATGTTTGTTCTCAGTTTCCACTACACAGATTTTTTTCATAGAGGTATTTATCTGCTCATTCCTCTGATAAAGACCAAGATACAACAATGTAAAATTCATTTTAAGTCCATATAAATTATAAAGTTAAAAATGCTTCTCAAGATGCAAGTGCCTAAACCCCAGAAACCTGATTCTCTGGAGTGAGGGCGTGACAACTCCCAGCTGTTCTCTCTCTCTATTACTCTCTATACTTCTCTCTCTCTCTGTGTCTCTCTATGTCTGTCTCTGTCTCTCTTCCTGTGTATCTGTATCCATGTAGACATCTACAGTACATATATCTAAAACTGAATGTCATCTCAAGGGCTCTTTCCAGCCTTGAAATTATATGGTTCCAAAAATAACTCACTCTATGAAAACTGCATGAAGATCATTTGGTCTCTTAGTCATAATAGCTCCTGCACGATATTCATAAATGAAGTGCCCTCTGTAATGGCTTTTTCATATTATATAATAGCTTCCATATACTGAGTGCCTATGACACGTCAAGTACTCAGCTCAGCACTTTACTCATATTATCTCTTTTAAAGCCATTGAATTATCGCAATAACTCTATGATGATTTATTTCCATCTGATGGATAAAGGAAGCAAGAATTCAGAGCATAACACAAATTTTAAGTGGAAGAATTATATTTGTAGTTTATTATAATTGATTCTACTTTCTACGCTAAGTTCCATGTGTTAAACTCATTCAAATTTCTTTGCAATTGCATACGAATGTGTTAATAGATAACTTTAAATTTCAGTTACTTTTTTTCCAATTTAATGGTCTATTGTAAAGCTTTAATTTGGTTTGATCCTACCAAGAAAAGAATGGATTTTACACTTTAAAAATTCACCTTTTAAAAAGTATTGTTTATCAAGTCCTCCATAAAATTACTCATGCTTTTTATATAGAAAAGTTATAGAATACAGAGAAGGTAAAAGAAACAAAACTCCCATAATCCAGCTAAAAGATGTCTATTTAGTAATATTTCATTTGAATTACCAAAATAAGCTGAAGTTATAGGTAAATGTTTACTCTTTTATTTTTTCTAGTGAGTCACGTATTTTCCCTACAGCACACATAAGATAATGCAAGAAAATAGCCTACCTGTCAATTAAGAGAGCTTTACCAAGTATGGGTCTAGAAATGATAATGAGATGTAAGGCACCCTGCGCTGTGTGCCTGAGGCTTAGAGACCAGCAGGAGTGGGACCCCATCCCAGCGGAGCGTCGTGGCCCCTGCCCTCTGTCCTTCCATCCAGGAGTGATCACAGGTCCTCAGCCGTGAGACTTGCTGTGAGCCCTGCAGCAGTCTAAGTGTCCCAGAGTTCCCACGTGTGAATGGTGCAACCTCCTTCCCCAGATGTATTGGTGAAAGCAAAGGAAAACAGATGGAATAAAGGAGAACGGCAAAGTCTCTGGATGGCGAAGTCACATAGTAACTAAGGCTCTAGAGACCTAGAGGTCAGTGTAAAATCCCCGAAGGGGGAGGTTATCTCCCAGGTCATCTGACCAGTAGGACCTTTAGGGCAATATCTCCATTTGGATCATTCCCTTTCTGTGAGGCGGAGTGGGTTTGCATCTCTCATTCCTTGAGATTATTTGAGGTGCAGGTGATGAGGGCAGGTGGACAGGAAAGGAGAAAGTTTCTTTGGAGAGAAATGACAGCTCACTGAGAAAGTCATCAAAGAGAAGTTTGAAGGTTTTTTTTTTTTCCCTTGGTATCTGGAGTCAAACTGAGGACCTTGTGCTTGCCAGGCAGGTGCCGTGCAGCTGAGCTACAGCCCTGGCGAAGTTTGAAATTCTGACGGAAGAAAAAGGAATGGTGTAATCACTTTTTTGAGTTTGTCTACTTTTCTGTGTTGGGTCATAATTATAAAATATGTTAACTTTTCCTTTCTAATACCACACTTGCTGGATTTTGAGCAGAAGAAAAGAGAAAACAAAATAGAAGAGCAAAACTTGTAAAATGGACATACTTCAGAAGTTTTCTGTTGCAAAAGGTGATACAGGGTTAAATGCCAAACTTTTAGAAGTCAGTCTCTCAGTGGTCTGGACGGGTGCACTCTCTAGGACCCATTTTATGTTTAAGATCCACCCGAAATGTGAGTTGGACATTTCCTGTTAAAATGAAATGTGACTGTGATTAACTCGTCCTCTTCTAAAATTGTCTTTCTTCTGTTCTCTAAAACAAGAGACCGCCAGTTGGATCCAGACATCTGCCCTCTGAGTGAGGCATGTTATCTCTTTAGAGTCAAAGGCCTCTATGGGATTTGGGTCACTCCACTTTTCCTTTCTTACTTTGCCAGGAGCAGATCTGTCCTCCTGACTCTGGTCGTCAACTCTGTCATCACTGTGAATGAACCCTGTGGTGACATCACAGAGATCAGGACCGGAAGCTCGTGTGAATTTCCACCCAGGATCTCTGGATGTCCCCACGATGGTCAGGGAAGTCTCCCCGTGTGTGTGTGTTGGGGGATCCTGTTGTCTTTCTTTGCAAGGTTCCTCACTGCTCTTGTGGTTTTGAAATCTCTTTTTGTCATTAAAACAGCTCGTTGTCTTGCGGCTTCTCCACTTTGTGCTTTGTGTCAATCTCTAGAAGTTGTTCTGCTCCCTGCTGTCTCATCTGGTCAACCAGCACAAATTCTAAGAATTAACTAATTCTAAGAATTAACCAGCATGGTGGCCTAGGCCTGTAATCCAAGGTCTCCGGGAGGCTGAGGCTGGAAGATTTATTTCATGTTTGGGTCCAACCCAGGCAATTCAGTAATCTAGAGAGATGCTGTCTCAAAATAAAAAAATAATAGCAGGTTGGGGATTGTAGCTCAGTGCAAAGCCTAGGAGTTCAATTTCCAGTATAGCCAAAAATTAATTAACTAATTAAATTATTAATGTTCTTGAAAGTTGAGCATGCTGAAACTAACAGAAGTTAAGGGCTTGGTTTTCAGCCCAGAGACCATAGTATTGTCTGTTTTCCTAGATGAGATATGTTGATTAATACCTCGTAGAATTAGCTCCAGATTTTCGCAGCTCCACTAATTGATATGAAGTCAGAGCTTGGGGCTATATAATTAGGTTTGTTGCAAAATAGATGCCAGGATCAGCTTTATGATTTGATTGGTTTAAAACCTACGTACACTCATTTAATCCTTTTGAATTAGACTTGGGTGCCAAAAAATTATATTAGCTACATCTCTGCAGTATTATATCTCAAAGACAGTGTTCTTTTGCAGTCCTTGAAAAAAATTATGTGTATCCAAACCACAGTAACCCCAAGCTATCCAGGGATAATAATTATTTTCTTGTTCATTTATGAAATATATTGGACATTTTTAATACTTTTACTTTCCCTGGTGATCTTTTAATTAACTTGGGTGCCATAAATAATTATAACTCTATGGCTATTGTGTAAGACACTGAAATCTACTCACTCTTCTTATAAAGTTAGAAAACTGGAAAGTTTTTATGCAACAAAGGAATGACAACAAGAAAAGTTACTTAGCATCTGCATGTTATACTGTTCTGTGAGGTGATAAGCAGGTCATAGGACCAACATAACCTTCTCCAGAGTGACACTCTGGAGGACTAGGGAGAAGACTAGGTATTTAAGAACTAGAAATTAATTATGAGAAAAATTCAGGATGTGATAGTAACCAAGCTACTATAATCACTTACAGTATTTAGTCACTCTTTTTCTGTCTCTCCTGTCTCAATATATTTAGACGACATACATAATAAAATAAGTAGGATTTACACAGCATTGCTCTTCTTAAAGTTTATTTCCCTGTCTCCCTCTCTCTCTTTATTCTATTAGTTTTTAAACCACACACTTTACATAAGTTTTACCCTTTATGTTTTACTCTAGATTTTATTGACTTCCTGCCATCAAAGTCAAACAGATCCATTTCCCGCCCATTTTCTCCTGTTATCTTCCCTCCTCTCTGGTATGTTTGATGGTTCTCGTTACACAGTTTTAGATATTAAATTGGCTACCTCTGTAACTTCATGTAATATTCACAACAACATGCCTAAACATGTAGATTGCTGTGCTATCGGCCTAGACTACAGTACTCATCCTGCTAACTTGGGAGACCGGTAAAGCCAACCATCTTTTGTTCCATTTCTCTATTTCCCGCTTTCTGCCAGTTATATATTTATATTCCCCCCATATCGCCAATTTGCATTTTTATAGCACAGCTAAACTTCCTGATTTGTCTTCAGATTAATACGAAATATAAAAAGTTTTCACAAACTTTACATTATTGTTGTCAGAATCATACTTTTTCTGGACAGTTGAGTGGTGTCAGATTATATTTCTGAACTTCAAGTTCCAACACCTACAACAAGGGTGATAATGATACTTGTAAATCACAGAACCATAATAATATCTTGATCAAATCCTTTGTTTCTTCTCATACTTTGTCAAACAGTGTATAAAAGAGTATATAAACAGTATATAAAATGCATACATCATCTTTTCTTTTGAACCAAATGTGCCTTTGAAACAATAGCTTGCCTTCTTTTTCCTGAAAGGTGCCTACAGAAAGGTGCAAGAATAAAGTTTTAAAACTTTTTCCAAGATAAATTCCAAAGGTTTCTTGTACCAAATGCCACAGAAAATGGATTGAAACTTTTGTATTTTCATATCCTCACTTCCTAAGTTCAGTGATGGATAACTCCTTCCCATCTGACTTTCAGAGAAGATTATAGTTTTTTCTTGAAGATGCTTTTCTCATTATCTTCAGTGCATAAATGGAGACTAAACAAGCCAGAAAACAACTGGAAATCAAGTAAGCTGGAGGGTGTTTCACTACCAATTCTAGGATCTGGAGTCTTCCTGCGGCTCCTCCTCCAGATGGGGTAGAGGCAAATAACCTCTCTTCAGTGGGACTGCCAAACTCGAGCACATCTTCTTTGCCTTTCCTAATTAAGCTTCTGTATAAACTTCCAACAAGGAGGATAACAATAGCGGAAGAAAATACCAGTGGAAGAAGTTTGTGCAGGCTACAAATAGGAAGTTGCATTTATCGTAATGCACTTCAATGTGACCTGTGTATCTAGATCACTAAGAAAGGTTCAAATGCAGAGAAATAGAGAAAATAAGTAAGGGCATCTACTGATATTCACTTCATAACAAGTATACAGATAAAATCAAGAATAATTAAAGCAAAAGTAGATCAAGAAGCTGAGAATTTCATTAAGCAAATCGTAATTTCAGTACTTGTCAATCTTATCCTGGGCTTTGTGTTGTGCAAATATTAATTAAGATGGTGTATAAATGGGGGGTCGGATGCTGGTTCCCTGAGCAATGTCATTTGACTGTGCTTACTTTGCTGCAAGACGATGCCCTGACTCTGTTTCAAAGCCTGGCTTTATATCCTGACTCATCAGCCTTCGGCTCCCCCTCCTCTGATAACCCACTTGAGACTCTCCTGCTCTTGCAGCTAGTGAATCCCTTTTTGGCACCTGATAGGTCCGTCCACAGTGATCATAAATACTGTTTAGTTTTGCTCCAAGCCTGACTCATTAGGAGCTAGGTGAGCTGAGTTCATCCCCTGGGCGATGGAAAAATAAACATGACAGAGTTTCAGATGTCAGCGAGAAGACATGAAATCACTCTTTGTTTACTTTTGGAATCATCCATTAAAGTTATCATATCATGATCTCAATGAGTTCATAACAGCTTTCAAAATCTTATTTTGTGTCCTTTACTTTTATTTTTTAGGAATATCATTATCACTTAGCTTTAAAATACTCTAATATCGTTGAAGTTAAGTTTACACAAATCTGATAAAGAACAATTTTCTGTAAATGTGAAAGATAAGAACACTCATGAACTGACTTCAATTTTGAGATCTTTCTTTGTCTTTTGGATTTAAAAATCCTTTCATATATGAATTGCATCTAAATACCTGTTCTGCAAAGCATCTAAAAATGTATGTTTTCAACTCTGAATTTAGTGTGTGTGTATTGGAAAGTAGAAAGGGGTAAGTTGGAATTGCACAAAGAACTTCCTTTTTAAAGGATTTCACATTTTTGTTACTGAAGCAACCCACTAGAGCATATCATGGGAAAAGAAAATTTGCCCAACTGTGCAGACTGGAGACATCTGAAGCTTGTTATGTTAAGATAATACTGACCTCCATCCCCCGTACCAGTGGGCACCATCTTGTGTAGTTTTCACATTCCAGCTGGGTTCTCCTCCAAAGTCTTTTCTTGGAGTTGTACCTGATTCTATTACTAGTTTCCATCTGAATCCACTGGGAAATTTTTCTTTTGTTTCTTGGTCAGAAATCACTTGGTTCTGAAAGTCTTGTGAGACAACATGGCAAAGAACAGAGTGAAGGGCACACACTGCAATGACAAAGAAAAGACTGCATAGAGTTGGCAACTGAGAAAATATATTTTAAGTGCCTTTTAAATAGTAATAATAATAATAATGACATAATTTGTGATCTTAGGTGTGTTGTCTCATGGGTTTTAGGTTGTCATGGTGTGTATCTGCAAAATGGATCACGAAATCTCTAATCTGGCCCCAGAAAGATTGTAAAATCAGCAGCACTTGAGATATTGATTGCTATCTGTGTAGTCTCAGAATTTTATTGAAGTGCTCTACACACTGCAGTTGTAAAATATCTGTCCAATCTGGAGATAACTGCAGTGAATTGTGAAATATAGCCTCTAGAACAATTGAAGAGATCTATTGTGCACTCTCTGCCTCCTTCCTCCATTTTGACCTTAATCTTCATCTCCCAAAATTACACATGAGAACTCATAACTGCAGTGGAGAGCTGGTAAGACTTGCAAACTGTCACCCTAGGAAGAAGAGCACAACCTCCTCCTGGGCCCATTAAGTAAAGATAGCACAGCAAGGACATTGTGGGTGTCTTGTCATACAAGAATGGACATTTTTCAATCTTCAGGGCTGGATGCTTGCTTAGCTTCAAAAACATGCTAAATCTCATTAACACTGCCCTAGAGCCAGAAGACATAGAGAAAATGTTCAGAAAAATTTGACATGTGTCACCTAGAATGTAGGTGAGTAATTGAACCAGCTGAAAAGTATTTGAAAGGGAGAGGCTAAAACAACCCCAGGTGGCAGATAAAGATCAGTCTGTCTTGTGCCTTGTGGCCGAAGGACTAACTTAGGATTTGGTAGTCTTCATCTGTCTTGAAGATTCCCAAAAGAAGTACAATCTGTTCATGCGAGACTTTGACTGTAAATCAGACTGTAGGGTGTGCCCCTCATCCGGGACCTTGAGCATTCAATTATAGTGTAACTAGAAGTGTCAGCTTCCTGAAAGTTGCTTTGGAATCAACGTCAAGCCAGTGTCAACCAGTAGACACCCACACTGGGTCAGTGTTGTCGTCAGAGTTTACTAGGAAATGTATTTTAATACAGGACACATAATTTATAGGATTATTTTGTAATATTTACCCAAAGAGTCAAATGCAGAGTGTGGGAGATTGGTCCACACACTGGAGACCCAAACAATCCAGCTGAGGGTCTGAATTTCATGGCAATGTCCTGCATGAGTCCAGCTGGAGGCCTAGAGCCCATCATAATGTTTCATACAAGTCTGTATCAAAGATCTGCACTGGTAAGGCCCAATGGTCAGAGGTGGAAATTAAAAAGTCTGCACCAGTGAGATAAAGGATCTGTGTCAGCCTGATGAAGGACCCGCACTAGAGCCGGGATAAGAGCCAGAGGGTCTCTGAAAAGAACCACAGCCATCCTCAGGGACAAGGACTGCAGCTCCTCAATAGTGAGTATGGTCAAATTCATATCAGGAAAATCAGCAGCATACCATCTTCTCCTCCAGTTCCACTTTTATGCTTTTGGCCACAGTCCTCAGGTGGATCCTCCATATCTAAAACCACACTAAGTCAGTTCTGCTGGATGTTACAAGTTGGCCATTAATTAATCCACCACAGTCAGCCTCCTGAGATATGAAAAAGAACTAAAAATATGTTAGCCTTCACTTAAGGTTGAAAGACCTAGAAGAGGAAAAGAGACATTACTGGTATACCTACTGTGGCAGATTTGTGAGATCATGACCAGTCTCCAGAAAGCAAGTGAGGGTGGCGGTGTATGTAGAGATTTTGAATTAGATCTGGGACAAAACATGGTTTAGACATGGTGCATTAGTTACTTTTCCCTTGTTGCTGAAACAAAACACCCAATACACAAAATAAAGAAAGGAAAGCTTTATTTTTCTCATGGTTTGTAGAAGTTTTAGTCCTTAATAATCTAGCTCCAAAGCAGGGAGGCATGGCAGAAGCAAGAGTTCATGATGTTGCAAGACCCCAAAAGGAACAAGAACAAGAGAGGGGAGCAAGCCTCTCTTTATCCTTTATATTGTAAGCAGGCTACCCGCCCCAGAGTGGGTGCAGCACTCACACTATTTCACTGCCCTCTCATTGCACAGATCCAGAATGTTTGCAAAGTGAGGACCCTGACCTCCTGCTGAGTCACTTAGTTAAGCTCTAAACTCCTAGAGTCAACACAACACATCAACCATTATAGCATCCTAGAATGTAAACAGCCACCCTAGGGCACATCCTCTACACTCTAGAATGTAGAACTACTGAGTTCTTAGTTAAACTTCTACACTTCTTGAATTGACACAGTGTATCAACCATTACATATGGCTTGAATCATTGACATGTGAAACTAACACACTGATATAAGACTGTTATGCCTAAGAGGTTGAGTGATGGAGAAGAACACATTTGAAGGCTGCAGGGAAATAAAATTATTTCTTGTTTAAATCACATTTAAGTCAAACTACTTAATCATGCTCATAGTAATTACTAATACTGCTGGAATTTGGGAGGAAACATGGAATAGATGTTAAAAACATATATGTTAAAAATATATGCCTTTGGCAGCTCCTTAACTAACACCATAAGGGAATAAATGTTTCATCAACCACATTAATCTATGCTGCCTTTGTATCCCATCCCCATTCACACACCACTCTGAAAAGGGGAACTGGCCAGAGTGGTGATTTTGCTTTTGTGGGAGTTTAAGATTAAGTTCTACACAGCTGTGTTTATTCCTAGCCAGGTTAGCATGCATTTTCAGGAATGAGTAGGTGAAGCAATTCAAATCTGAGATGGTAAATGCAAGACAGAAATCCTGGGAACACAAGGTGAAAAGTGACATATGGTAGTGAGCAGGAGTAGGGACTACCCTGGAATCAAGAGGGTCAAAGGAAGAGGCATATGATTATGTATCTTAAAAAGAAAGGCTAAGCACATAGGGAGGCGAAATTATGTTTGTTGGTCAGGATTCTCTAGAGGAACAGAATCAATAGAAAAAAATATATATACATATGTCATTATGCATGGGGATTTATTAGGTAGTTCACAGAATCAGGGCAGAAGAGTTCACAATGGCTGTCTACAGGCTGGAGTGCAAGAAGATGAGGCACAGACCAAGAGGGACCAAGTATGCAGCACCAGTCTAAGGTTCCAAGGCCCAGAGAGTGTCCAGTGTAAGTCTGTATTTAAGGCTGAACTTATGGAGACCTATGTCCATGGCAGCCTCAGGAAAGACCCCACCACTGGAAACACCTGGAGCCCTTCAACACAGGCCAGCTTCCCCCTTCTTTTTCTTTCTTTTTTTTATTTTGATTGGACTATTTTAATAAAAGTTTTAATTTTTTAAAATTTTATTTAAAGAGAGGGGGAAAAAAGCAAAACAGAAAAAAGGGTAGCAACAATAAAGAATTAAAAAAAACAGTAAGAAATCACTAATTGATACATTACATATTTTCCTCTTGGATACAGTTGTTCAAGTTACAAAATTAAAGCATACAAAGTGGACATTCAAACAGTGAGACTGCAGACAGTTCTGTTCACTGATCCAACAAAAACTTAGCAACATGGTTATCAATCCTACACACTTAAATATACATACAGTTATATCCTTTAGAGCACTTTCTTTTCCTCCTTTTGCTTTTTAAGTCTATTATCTGTTTAGTTATATCATGTTTCAGGTTGCTCAGCACCTTACTGATCTGTTTTATTGTTGTTATTTACTTTTTAAAATTTTTTCTTATTTATTATTATTTTTCATTTTATTTATTTAAATTTATTTATATGTTTATTTTTGAAGGCAGTAAAATACAGCAGAACAAGACAGGACAAAGCCAATTGAGCCAGTGCAGTGAAATTGGTACAGAACCTCACAGCAGGTTACTGGGATAACAGCAATAGGTACAATAGTATATCTGGTTTTCTTCACAATAGTTGTTCCTTCAATCAGGTAGAACAATATTGAAGGAAATACTGAAATTATAAAAGCAGAATATTGAATAGAGCAATGCTATTGATCAGAACAGAACAAAACAGAGATAAAAATATTTGCCTTCAAAGATATGGCAGAAGGAAATCCCCCTTATTTGATATATTGCATATAGTCAAACTTGCAAAAGATATTCAGATCTCTGGCTCTCACTTGCTAGTGGGGGTGGTGGTGAGATGGATGTTTGATTCTTAGCTCGCGTGCTGGTAGGCTCACAGCTGCCCACCAGAGCAGTGAGCTGGTTCCCTGTTTTCCTAGTGCCCCAAGTTCCAACATGGTGCAGATCTCAGGAAATGCTGATATGGTTCTCACCCTGGGGTGGCTGCGGCTTGGGGGGCCACAGCCACTTACCAGAGTGGTATGCTGGCTGCCTGTTTTCCCAGCGCCCCAAATTCCAACATGGCGCAGATGTCAGGAAAGGCTGATATGGTTCTCACCCTGGGGTGGCTGCGACACCTTTCTCTTTTTACTCTACATATTTATTGGTTGGAGCCATCAACAGCATAGAGGGTCTTCTTTTCTTAGTTTGCTGGCCTCTCCATCATTCATCCATAACACACCCAGAACTGTATGTTACTGTTCAGTGAGGTGAGTCTCATTCTGATCAAGTTAACATTTCAGGATTATTGAACACAGTGTCTTTGGGATGACCTTGAATATCAGTTATACTTGTGACTGAAGATTGTCACATGCATAAGATGGGAAAAGCCAAAAGAACCAGGCTTGAGAAGCTCCTTCTCTGGGCAATCGCACCTCCTCCAGTTATGAGCTCAGCGGTGAAGAGTAAGCTAAGCTTGATTAGGGGAAGACAAGAGAGTCATCATACCAGGATTTCTTCACTCTCAGAAGGTGTCCAGAACACCCTTGTGTTTCCTTGAGGAGTCTCATGGATGCAGAGTAATAATGAAATAAAATGAACAAAACTTAAAGGTGAGTCTGAAAGTCCTTGGTGAATTTCATGGATTTCTGAAATCCTTAACCACCACTCAGATGATTACTGCATTGGGAAACTAGGTGCAATGTCCTCGATCATTTAAGCTAGACTCAGATGAGCTCAGCAGTTCTATTTGTGCACTCAGGGAAATGTGTTTCTTGTTGTTGGTTTCATGGTTATGGTTTAGCTAATCCAGTATGATCTGAATCACAAAGTCAGAAAAAGCTACATCTGATAATGAAGCTACCCTCTTTTCTCATAATGTCTCTTGGGTGGTCCATCAGCATGCATGGATTAGTTACACATGAATGATTTCTTGTTAATCACATCACTTCTGTTCCATTATACATAAATTTTTAGCCATTTTTTGATATGAAAAAAAGAATTAGGATGTAGATCTCTCAAAGAATGCAGAAAAAGCCTGGAAAATTTTACCGGTCTGCATCTGTCTCTATCTATCATCTATCTATCTATCTATCTATCTATCTATCTATCTATCATCTATCAATGTATCATCTCTATCCATCATCTGTCTTTTTCATCTATTTTCATCTATTTTCTATCAAAGTCTTGATAAAAATAAAGATAAATGTTTGTTTTGAATTCTGGTGTTAGTAGAAAGCAGGTAGGACATAAGACATGGGTCAGAGATAAATCTAGGAAGGAGGAACAAACATATAATCCTGAAGTAACATAATAAAAATGCATTACCTTTAGATGGTGAATCAGGCAAAGAATGTCAAATTTTCTGTTTCAGTTTCAAAAAAGCTAAATGATTTTATAATCATAGCATTGAAATTTCCAATAATGTATAGGTTAAACAAAGGGAAACATTTAGTGAGCGTTAATAGTATAGCAAATGTTAATATTTTCAATGTACTAAATATATTTTATAAATTACTATTTAGCACACTCTTTATGAGATAATTAATAACAAATACATGTACACATAGATAGCCAAAGTTTCATTGCAATTACCTTTGTGTTCCTTATTTTCACAATTCCCTAAATCATGATTACAATAGAAAAACCTATATAGTATCTATCTCTTCACCAAACTGTTTATCTGTCTATTGATATTTATCAGAAAAGCTAAACAAAATTCTTTAAGTAGCACAAAGGATAATGTTGATAAATAACATTATCAAAGTCATAGCAGAAATATCACAAAAAAACGTACAAGGTAGGAGAAAATATTTGCAAACTGTATATTTAATAAGGGAAAAAGTTCAAAATATATAAGGAATTCATATAAGCCAATAGGAAGACAACATATAAGCTGATACTAACAAATAAAAAGTAAAAAGATCCAAGGAGAGATTTTGCAAAAGAAGACGCACACATAGCCAACAAGTGTATGCAAAGGGAGTGCTCAGTATTGCTATTCATCAGGGAAATGCAAATCAAATCTGCAAGTTCCACAAACTAACCCTTACCCAATGAGGATCTTCAGAATGATGAGATATAACCAGTGCTGGGGAAGGAGTGCTGCAAAGCAAAGCCTAACACGTTAGGTGAGGATGCAAATTAGTGCAGTCATTATAGAAAACTATATAGATTCCCCAAAAAATGGAAAGTAGAACTACCATATGTTCAAGCATTCCCAGTACCTGGCCTATATCCAAAGCAAAGGAAATCAATATGTTGATGAAATGTCTGCCTTCCTGCATTCTTTACAATATTATTCATAAGAGCCGAGATTATCAGTCAACCTACAGGTCCATCAATAGGTAGGGTATGCATACACAGTGGAGTAGTATTCAGGCTTGAAAAACAAGGCCATTTTGTCATTTGTGTCACACTGGATAAATTCATGAAAATAAGTGAAAGAGGCCAGCACAGAAAGACAAACACTGCACAATTCATCTATGTGTGGAATCTCAAAAAGACCAAATTCATAGAATCAGAGAAGAGAACTGTGGTGAGTGACACTGAAGAAGGAGAGACTTGGGTGAGATGTTGGGTAAATGACAGAAATTTTCAGTTTGGATAAATGAATTCAAGAGATCACTTGTGCATCATGGTGACAATTTCTAATAACTATATTCTCTGACGTTTGATTGGAATCTATCCTGAAAGTTCAAAGAAAATTATTACAGTAAAAGACATATTGTGGTAAAATTCCCTCAAACTCTTTTCCCTTGCTTCAAACACACTTGTCCCATCCTTCTTGACGCTTTCTGCAGCAGCTGTGGAGTCTTCTTTCCTGAGGGTCTTTAGCAGGTATGATAAAAAAATTTGGTCAGTGATGCTCTCGAGTACCATTCAACTGAAAGGCAGTTCATAAAAATGGGACACTGTGTTCTCATCCACCATAGTCAAAATGACCAGGAGAGGGAAACATTTTGAATTAAGTTAAGACACTGAAGCAGCCAGGAAAAGTGAAAATAAAGACACTTCAAAAAAAAAAAAGAGGTAAGGTATCATTCACATTGATTAGCTCGATTCAATCATTCCACCACATATTTATTTTAAAATACATTATATACTAGAAATACATACAATTCGTGTCTGTTAAATTTTTAAATAAAAAATAACTGACATGAAAACCTTTCTCTTGCTATTTCCTTTTCACCTGATCTGAATGACAATATACGCAACATGGGTTTTCAACCTTCTCCCGATCTTGGCAAACTGGAACTGGTGGCGGGAAAGAGACTTGAGCAAAGTAGGCTAACAATCTTCTATGATTGTTGCCCTGAGACCAAATTCTTCCCAGTAAAGCGGAACTCACTTCCAAGCCCATCATCAAAGAAAACTAAATATAGAAGTAGAACAGATGGAGATCAAAATATTAACTGTGTGTTGCAAGCAGAATGAAAAGATATTGCTTCCACCCAGGCCACGGGAGAGGGCTTTCTAATCCTCCCGCCACACCACCCAGCCTCGCCCTGCAGGCTCCTCCTCGGGGGGCCCTCCCTGGCTGGAGAAGCGGTGCAGGGGGAGAAGACTGTGGAGCACTGTGGGGCCTCTGCAGTCCCTTTCTTATCTCCCTTCCCAGCTCAGCCTCCCCTTCCCTCTGCAGGAGCCTGAGGAATGTGGGTGTTTGGAGGGAGGCCAGAAGTAAGTGCCCTGCATTTTAAATCTCATGCTGACTGAAAGCCCACCTTTTATATGGGAATTTCAGGGCTATTGGTTCTTCGCACCATGTTCTCTACCTTTCTGAAAGGAGGCAGAGATGAGATGTGATGCATGATTAGAACTGGTTTCTATCCTTTCATGAAAAAGATGACTTCGTATTTTGGGATAATGCATTGTTCGCGCATCATAGCTTGCTTTGAGGGATAGACTCATTTTTACTGCTGTATTATAATCTAAGATGTAAAGTATTAGAGTTACTTATCCACTTAACCCACTTGTTTCCAGCTTATGTTTATTAATTATTTTAATTATCAATAGTGTTATTTATATGCATACATGTATGTATCTAGGCATGACAAAAAGTTGGTTTATGAGTAATCGGACTCTTTCAAACGGCTTCTAAAATGGTTCTCTCCTCTTGTAACTCGCCAGCATTTGTGAAAAGCCACGTGTGGTCCATTTTCTGTAATGCTGATTGTGATCGATCAGGTTCTTTTTAACCGCGTTAGGAGGTGTGTGCTTGCAAACCTTGTCAGCGAAGTATAGCAACCTTTCTAAGGATCTTGTAAGGCTCTGGAAGAATGCATCCTGCACAAAAGTTTTTTCTTTTATCACTTCATCGGCCGAGACTGCTTGGTTCAACTGTGCCACGTGCTGGAGGGATGAGGTCGACTTGGATTGGTTTGTAATGATCGCGGTGATGAAAACTGATCTACATTGCCAGATTCATCTCTGCGTTACCATGGCATCTGAAGACCAAGTGACATCCCCCAAGGAAGCCTTCATTAAAAGACACTAGAGAGATGCAGTACAAATAGCCAAGTTCATAAAGCCAAAGGAAGGTCATGGCGGCAGAGTTGAGCTTCCCCAGAGATGGATTGCTGAGGACAGGGCCAGGATCTCCAGAAGTGATCTGCACAAAGCAAGCAAGGAAGGAGTTTTGGGACAGGATGGCTGCAAAGGCAGACCTAGTGTCAGGGGGCATCGGACAAGTGCAGAGATTGCCTGTGTGAATGGGCGTCAAGGCGAATTGTTCTGCTGTGTATGGGCAGAGCAAATATATGACATGCAAAATAAACCAGAAGTTTAGATGAATTTTAAAAGCAGTACTGAATCTAACAAACCCATTTGTAGCTAGGCTTGGTGTCATGTGCTTTTGATTCCAGTGCTCTGGGAAGCTGAGGGGAAAAGATGACAGGTTTGAGCTCAGCACAACTCAGTGAGACTCCTGATTTTTTTTTTTTTAAAAATCCTATATACATATAATCTTTTCCCTTCTTCAGATAGATAACTATACTACTAATCACTGTAAGTTCATCAAAAAGAAAAGTTTGTGTATTCATTGTTTGATTGGTCATTTTTTTCATGCCTAAATCTTATAGCCAGACAACTACTTCTGAGATAACAATGTGCAATATATTAACCAGTGTTAATTTCCTTCCTTTTTTGAAAATTTGTATCATATCTATCCTTTTCTTTTGTTTTTTTAAAAAAAGCCCTGAGGCTGTACCTCAGTGCAAAGGCCTTGAGTTAAATCCCCAGTACTGGGAATAAAGGAGCTTATAGTAAAGAAAGACTAATCTATACTTATGAAGGTCCGTCGGATTCTCACTCGAAAATATTGCTTTTTTATAAATAGTAGTGCTTTGTCCAAATTTTACAAATAATAAATATTTATATTAATTGCTTTCATAAACTCTCCATTGTTTTTTTTTTTTTTTGGTACCGGGATGGAACTCACGACCTCGCACTTGCCAGGCAGGCGCTTATGCCGCTGAGCCAAATCCCCGGCTGCTTCATAAACTCTCAAAAAAAGTAAGATGCTCAGTCTTATTAGATGGAAGAAGATTTCCATCTCTTAAAATCTGAGAACTACCTTTTTAAAGATTGACTGTCTATCCCTTTTAACTAAAAATTTAATCCCTTGTTACTGCTGTGTCTGCTTTTCATCCTACCTGGTTGTTAAGAGGAGGCTGATCACTTTTTCACGATCCAGTGATACACTCAAGGGAGTGGAAGAACGGGTATGCCAAATGCTTTCCCAGATAAAATCCTGGGAGAGCAGAAGCCAGGATTCACATGGATAATGTAGCAAAAGAAGGGAGGTAAATTAAAGACATACTCATTTTTCTCCCTAAGTATTAACTGGTTGGCTCAAGGCATACATATCACAGGCTGTTATATACTCTGGTTTGTGCGCAATGTGATTTCAAATTGCAGAAGTTAAATCTTAACCCTGAAAAGCCTGCGGCAAGTAACTTAACTGCTCTCTATAACCTTTTCCACCTGTACACCAGGACTAATTCTCACCCTTCACTGGGACCTAATTAATCTTTGGATCTGTACGGTAGAGACAGTATTAGAGCCAGTGTAGAATCAATTGCTTTGATAATTTGGATTGATAGCACCTGCTATTGAGGATATACTTGTTTGGAATATACAGATATTTTGTGCCACAAAGTTTCTGCAAAACTTTCATCCTTTCTTATACAAATTTCTGTGTCCCTCATTCATGGTTCCTCTCTCTGAAGCTTTCTGTACCCACCGTTGACTGCAGCCTAAATACATTGAATGTAAATTTTCAAAATGGACCATTTGTCCAGTTGAAGCTCTATGCTCTTCTGAAATGTCTATTGATATCTCCTGTCCTCTTTGTCTTTCCGGGAGGTGAGTCTCTGTGCTCTCTGGTCTATGCTGTGTATGGTACTTGCCCATTCACAGGTAGCAGCTGCCTTTGCCACCAAACCAAGTGTCACCACCTCATGGTGGTGCTTTGATCTATAGGGTCCCTATCTGCTTAAAAATATCAGAAGGAGCATATCTAGCCTTGGGGGAATTAGAACCCACCCATGCAGCAGGAAGCAGAATAGTGTGTACAAACCCGGCAGTGGTTTATCCAACAAAGCTCTCTTGCTATGATATTGAATCAAAGAGTAATTGCAATTTCAAGGCTTTCCCCCTCAGTACATGATTCATTAGGATCTCAGTACTCTTTATGAGAATTGGCCAAATCATACATTATCCTTACAGAGGGTACAAGAATTTCAATAAGAAAATCAAGATTAACAGACATAGTAGATAAAGTGACTTGTTCAATGTAACAGGGAGGGAATCAGTCCTAGCTACTGATTTTCCCCATGTGGGACCAATCAAGACCAAATTGTGATGTTAGACCAAAGCGCAACCAATGAGTGGGGTAATAGGTGTCATTTCCTTGAATTTCTCATCACAGAAAGCAGTGGTCTATAATTGCACCTAGCTCAGAGGAAAGGATGCCAGGGAGATTTTCTAACAGTGGCGCCTACACCTCACTCACACTGTGTAAACCGAGTCTCACAGGTTCACTGTAGATGCAACCTCATCCAGCACCCTTTTCCTGCTTACCTGGTGCCCATCAGCTGCAGAAATGGAGTTGGTGGCAAAGTGGCCTTAGGGTTGGGATGAAGGGGACCACTGTATAGAACTTTGAAGTCTGTGTTTGCCTGCTGGGGTGGGGTGCTTGCATAGGCAATGCTAGGTGTCACAAAGTGACCTTGGAGAGTAATATTTGATTTCCAATAGTAGCTAGCTTTAATAATCTGTTCTACTATGCCTGGGGAAACAGTTATTTTGAATTTCTTTGAGTCATCCTCAAATAAGCAGATACCTACAAGAGGAGGTTGTACCCTCAGATTTTAGAGGCATGTGGTGTTATGGAAAATATAAACAAAATATTTTATCCACCACTTGTTAGTCCAAATGATACACAGAGTGAGTAATATACATTAAAATAAGATATAATGTACTGCATTTCTTGGGGGAGCTCTCTTCTCCTCCACCTGTGATTGCTGCCTCACAAAACAGCAGACTACCTTACAACTTAGGGCAGTTGCTGAGACATTTTAATGATCCTCATAGCTCCATCACAGAAATAGCCAAGTATGAATGTACGGAAGATGGTTCTCAATTTTGTGCTTCCAGCGAATCCTGCCTGCATGAAGCTAAACTTGTCTTCAACCGCACCTACCTTAAATCTTTGCCTTTGCCGTGAAAGTCCACATGTAAGAATTGGGACTTGAAGCTTCGTCCTGGAATCACCTCTGCAGCCCTTGTGTTCCAGGACTGCCAATTCTCCTTTTTGGCTCCTCAATTGCTATTTGTTGCCCCTGCAGCATGGCCAGACCTCATTCCCAGGCCCTTATAACAGCAGAGACCCTCATGTTGAGGCTTTTCCATGTATGTCACTGTGTACTTTTTGTCTGTCTCTCCCTGAGTGAGAATGGAGACTGCTGTATCCCTGGAGAAATAGCTAGCGGTAGATGTTTCTTCTTGAAAAACCCAGTAAACGAACTGCTCATCCTCGTATATCGAGCCTGTTTTAAAACTTGGCACAAAATTGTCGACTGGTGCTTTCTGAATGAATAAACAAGCATAATTAGATTTGGGGATTTACATTTGTGCTGGTGAAACACCGGTCTTGTGCCTCTTCCCTCTGATAGTATTTTATGCACGCATGTGTTGCTGTGTAAGTAATTATACTTATATACAGCTTCTTCCTGGGAGCAAGTACAGTGTGATTCATCTTCCTGTTAGCCCCTGGCATTTCTCACCAGCCAGTACCATAGCAAAAGTAATGCCGGGATAACTTTAGGAAAAGGGCAGAAACAAACCAATAAATAATTTGTCCAAGGAGTTATTTTTATTTTTCTTTTCTAAATGTACTGATCAATACATTAGGGATTAGCAAGTATGCATATAGGCAGAGCCGATCTCGAATTTTCTGTCAATTCTAATGGAACAGATGCATTTTTAAACCAGTCAAATGATAGAACAGGAGGAGAAAGAAATTTGCAATTATAGAAAGATTTGATTAAGCCTGAAGGGGATGACTCAAACTGCATTGAGTGTTTTTATTGAATGACTGTAATTTTAACTCTTGTGCTTGATTTGGGTCCCTTTATTCTAATGAACCAAGATGCTATGACTATTATGTAATTGCTTGTCCCATAATCACTATACCCAGAGCAAGTCTGTACGTGATATATACAACACTGAGCCAGGCTTGCTAAAAAATGGTTTAAATGTTAAATCAGCTGGTGAGCATTTTCCTGTATGATTTAGAAATATTAGTGACAAAGAAAAGTGGGATTATCAAGCAATGATAAACTAAGAGACATCACTTCCATTTTTTGAGCACCTAGCATATTTCAAGCTTTGGAATTTACATCTATTACCGTTAAAAGTTTCAAATTTGTAAACTGTACAAATATCTACTTAAAATTATAAATACTTATGCATACAACGACTCTGGCAAAATCAAGAAAAATGTGATGGGAGACAAGGAATAAGTCAACAGTTCACTAATGATAGTTGCAGAGTTCAGCACCCCACTCTCATTAATTATTAGAAAAATAGTTCATCATAACCTACTGAAGAGAAATAAACACTACCAGCAAAGTCTCACATCATCACAAGTGGTATATTCCATTTACATTTTTAAAGAGAGGAAAATAATGTAATAAAACATTTGGACAAAATATGCAAACAAAAGAGGAATTACTCTTAAATAACTGTGATTGAAATAACAAAAGAGCTTCTAAATTAACAGAAAGATCTATAGAATATTAAAAGAATTGATTAGACAACAAAGTCTGTTAAGAGTAAGCAAAGAGCTAAATTGGAAGGAAAATACTTTTTTGGAGAATTGAAGATATTTTGAATAAAAAATAAGAATGGAAATTAAAAACGATAACATGCTGGAGAGATTAAAATCATCAAATGAAATAAAATTTAAAAATGAGAGTGAAATTATTGAAATGAAATGGTAGAAATGCAATGCAGAAACACTACACACATATTTGATGATTCTGAAAGCAACAACATGTAAAATTAAATGGAGAAATCTATGTAGAGATCGAATACAAAAGTCATCTCTGAATTACGGTGTTCTCTATATATGCAGATAAATGGGTATATGGTATCTCAGAAAATTTTGGTAATAGTAAAGCTTATCTTTGTAAAGACACTGGCCTTAAAAATAATTCTATTTGTATTCAGATGAAATTGTCACTACCTACAAGGTAGGAAAACTCATCTGAAACCAACTTATTCACAGCAATAGTCAATAATAGAAGGATGTAGCATTGTCCATAAAATTCTCAGGGACAGTCAGTATTACATGGACTTTTAAGCTATCATTCAAATAGAAAAAAAAAAGGCACACGTGTCTGAAAATTCACAAGAGTAAAAGAATCTAGTGCCTTTTCTTACAAGTATAGAAAGGTTTCAATGATAAAATCCAACACACAAGGTAAAAATTAAATAACAAGCTTTAAAAAATGATTTAGGGTTGAGTTTTTGTCCAATCAAGCATTTAGAAACCAGAAAAAAAAATACAGGGATTTCTGATAATGAACAGAAAGTTAATGTAAATATGTTTATCTTTATAAAATACTGTTTTTGTCTGCCTTCATATTTTGGTGACCTTAGTTTCAAGTAACTTAATCATAATGTCCATAGGCATGAATGTATTTTTTCTGTTATTACATATTTGGGATTTCGTGAGTTTCAGACATCTCTCTCATTATATTCCTATCCAAATTTAGCAGATTTTCAGACGTTAATTCTTTAAAACATTTTTTTCTGTGCATTCTCTACGTTCTTTCCCCTCTTCATCTGAAGCCCTAGTGACCTAGTGATTATATCTATGCTATTGTCCCCCAGCTTCCAGAACCTATGTTTATTATTTTTGGAATTATTTTCTTCTGATATATTCCTTAACCTATCAAGTCCATTCAGTATGCATTTATTTTATTATTGCATTTTTTTAACCTACAAAATTCATTCCTTTTGACATCTTCTTCCTTAATTTCATTTCTTAACATGCTCTGAAATCACATTGTTTCAGCTGTGTTTTCCATTTAGATACATATGGAAGAGTTGCTTTAAGTCTTTTCTGAGAAACTCCGGTGTCTTCACCATCTCATCATTGGGGAGTGTCCACTTATTGTCTTTTACAAAAGTTGAGATCTTTGTGATTCTTCCTATATGAAATATCTTTAGATTGGATCCTATATATTTTCAGCATTATGTTACAAGACAGAAGATCTTGTTCAGTACTACTAACTTTAACCTTTTTGTCAATCAACTGGCCTATTTCACTTTCTGTGGACTGGCATTCTGAGCTTGTATCCACTTTTTTTTTTTTTGAGGGGATGCACTGAGGCTCCAACTTAAGGCCTCACACTTGCCAGACAGGCGCTTATGCCACTGAGCTATATCCCCCACCCCTTGTGTACGCTTTCAATGCCTTTCCAATGCAACCGAGATGTTTCATTGACTACCATGGGGCCTGGCAGGATGCTGTCATCTTCGTTCAGTTCTCGGCCTTTGCAAGGTGACTGTACCCACAAGGCTGCCTGTGTAGCCTAGGGATGGACCTAGTATCTCCAAACCAGCTACCCAAGGTTGTGGTCACCAAACCTTCCACCTCTGTGGTCACCGTGTGTCCTCTCACTTCCTGGGCTCTCCTTTCTGCTCCACCCTTGCCTTGATCACACCAGGCTCCCCGTGTCTCCTCTCACACATGGCCTGAAGCAATGGGAACGCAGGGCCACCCCACTCTCCTCAACCCACACCTCTAACTGAAGACAGCTTCCTCCCTCAGATTTTCACAGTGGTACCCACTGGAGGCTCTGTTTCTGTCCAGCATAATGCCCCCATTGTCTGTACCCACAAGGCTCTTTCCAGAGCTGTTTCTCCATCAGTGCCTGCTTCCACTTCCTTCCGTTTTGATTTCAGCTGGCTGGAAAATCCAAGGAGAAAAGCAGACTGTGAGTCTCACTCCAATGTCTGTGATGTTCAAGCTCCAGTGTCCCTTGGTCCACTTGCTGCCATTTACTTTACAGAACCCTCAAATAACTGCTTTGGTGTTTCTTTCCTGATTCATACGTACATTCAGTGGGAAATGTTGGATAAAGTGGGTCTCCTCCTCCTTCTCCAGAATCTGAGGTCTAGTCATCACTTCTGAGAAATATCTTATATTTAGTGTATAAGTCACATTCCTGTCACTGAAACAAAATACCCCACATGCACAGTTGATTATGATTATGGTACTGGGAATCAAACTCATGACCTCGTACTTGCCAAGCAGGCACTGTTCTGCAAAGCTGTGTTGCCGGTCCTATGATACCCACCATTTAAAGAAGGGGATGTTAGATTTGCTTATGGTTTCAGATGACACAGTCCATGGTTGGCTAGCTCCATTGCAGAAAAGGCCTCGTGTAAGGGTTTGGTAGAAGAAAGCTGCCCAGCCCATTGAAGTCAGGAAGCAGAAAGAGAAAGAAGGGAGGACCCAGGGATAAGAACACACCCTTCCAGGCCACCCCTCCAAGGAGCCACCTCTTCCAATCAGGCTGCTCTTCCAACAGTGCATTCAGCCATGAACTCTTCCACAAATGAACCCCCTGATGAGCACAGCACCCCACCTATGAACACTGGAGACTTTTGGGAACACTTCAGACCTAAACGATAGCACTGAATGCTGACAAGCCTATCCTTCTTAAAAAATGAAACCTAGTAAGCAAGAGTGATTATACAATTAATAAAGAAAATTTTTCCTAACATACAAAGTCAAATGCAAGGTTCAGGAAATTTTCCTAGGGTTGAGTAATATGAGACAAAGGAAGTCAAATTTTGGTCCTATGTTTCTGGAAACGAAAAAGCTACATATATCTTCTTATTTCAATGACACAGAAACAAAGTCACTAATAGAGACCTTTAAATTGCATTCTTAGCTTTTACTTAGTGTCTTCTTAATTTTAAACTCCTGACACTCTTTGTTTATAATGCTATGTTTTATGAGTCCTTTGTTCAATGCTATAAGTGATAAATATCCAAAAACTTTGCCTTCATAAAAATCCTTACATTTTCTAGAGAGTTTATTTTCTTCCTTTAGTCAGAATGCAGGAACTTCATAAATGTACATATCTCTGACCCTTTTTTTTTTTTTTGGTACCAGGGATGGAACTCATGACCTTGCACTTGCCAGGCAGGCTCTTGTGCCACTGAGCTAAATGCCCAGGCCCCATTTTCTGTTTGTTTTAAGGAAAATAATGCAAAGTTAATACTAATTTGAGACATGTACTATGGAATATGATTTTAGTGTTTCTACTCTAGACTTCTATGATGTATTTTATGATACATGCAAATTTACATGACTTTAGCAGATACATTTAATCTTCTTCCAACATTTTAAAAGTTTTATAGACCATACATAATTATGTATAGATAAAATAACATTGTTTATATATTTCCAGTTTTCTGATGATTATAGACATCTGTATGATTCAGAAAAATGATCTGTTCAAACACAAAACACCACATTATTTCATGTGCAAATTTGTGTTCTAATGAAAGAAAAATCAATTTATATCATTTTTAACTATTTTCATATATGGTCTCCAATTATGTTTGAATATATGAACATGTAAGCTCATTACACCTCTCCTCAGCCTATTGATTTAAAAGCTAAAGCACAGGGCTGTCACAATTGGGAAGTTTGCTTGAGAATAACTTTGGAAAAGCACAAAAAATCAAAAGTTCTCCTAATTAGTCCCTTAGAGAACCATTAGAACAAACAAAAGTATAAAATTTTAACCTCCCAGGTGTTGTTTAATAGTATCTTAATAAAATGTTATGTGTATTCCAATAGTATCTCAAAGTGATTGCACTCGACTTATTTGGGTTATAATCAGGAAACTGGCAAAAACAGACCGTTTATATAAACATCATATAAGAAGTAGTGCTCACAGAGGTGACTGACCCAGTTCTATTCTAATTGGGTTTATTTTTCCTCTCTCTTTGAGTCTCATTCACTACATTTCTGTTTAACAGCATTTTAAAAAATTTCTCTGAATAGAAATATGTGTGAAAATTGAAATGAAAAATATTTTCCCAGACCTTGTACACCATTGCATATTCAGCTTTTATGTTTAAATGCAAAGTCCAGTGTAGGTGGTTTGCAGTGGGAATTTAATAGTCGGATTCTTTACCATGCTTAATTTGTTCTCAAGCAAAGTCTCTGACAGCAAACAAAACAAGTAGATCTATGAACACACCAGTTTCTATTTCAACCTTTCCCTTAAATATAGAGGCCATTTATGAGAAGGAGGGATGGGATGGGAAGACGGGCTTGCATGCTGGCAGGAGGGCCTGGTGTCGGCTGAAATGGCGCTGTAATTGCCTAATTCTGTAGACTGCCTTTGTCAGGGGGGAAGGCTGTCCAAATTGATCAAAGGTTTCCATGACAGCCAATCTGGGTAATTTGGGCTTTCCACAGCAGGGATTTTAAGAGTCAAATTATTTTAAAAATTACCCAGTTTCCCAATGCATAGTTAGCTCCTCACACGTTAGTTGTTAGAATGTGAAGATGACTTCTTTATAAAAAAAAAAAAACCCAAAACTATGGAAAATGCTTTCCTCCAGGACCATTTGTATGTTGAATTCTATGTACCGGGTTCCTCAGGGACTTTTATTAGCAATCTGCATCTACACAGAATTGAATTCTAAAATAATTATGTCTGTTATTGAGGCGTTTTACAAAAGTAGACAATGCTCTTTATTTTCTAATTTGTGAAGAATAAAATTTATGCATAGATTGAAATGGAAGATTGTTCCAGCAATGTTAATTTTTTATGCATTTTTGTGGATACTGTCTGAAGCATTATTTTCTTGTCCAGGACTTAGCCAGGCTGCTCCCAACTCCCAACTTAGTCACAGTGAGCTGCAATTAATGTTTGAATTCAGCAAAAATAATTCCTTCATGAAATAGAATTATGGAGTAAGGCTATGATTTTGGCTCCAGAGGATGCAGTAGGGCTCATTTTCAGGGGAGGTCTCTTCTAAAATCTTCTGGAACTTGTTTTCTGGATAGGTCTTACTTTCAGGGGAATAGAGGCACATGCAGTAGACCCCCAGGAATGGGGTCTGGGGGAAAGGTGCTGGCCAATGTAACTGGAAATGAGTGGGTAAGTTGTCTCCCTCCAGGGTGACATCCCACATGCTGCTGCATACACCAGGTTCTTAGAACCGAGCCACCCAGCACGTGGAAGGCAGATGGCAGGAGCCTGTCTCTTACTGCAAGAGCGGAGTCCACAGTTAACACAAGTGGAAGGCAGGAAGGAATTATGCCATAATGGATTCAGTGAAGAAATAAATATGCCAAAAATGGTCACTAGCACTGGTTATCAGGGAAATGCATATCAAAAGCATGATGAGATATCATCTCACACCATTTAGGATGCATATTAACAGAATAAATGGCTGGCAAAGAGGTGGAGAAAAAAGGAACCCTTATATGCTGTTGGTGGAAAGGTACATTAGGATGACCACTATGGAACACAGCGTAGAGGCTCCCCCCAAAACCAGAAGCTGAGCTCTCATAGGACCCAGCTACCCTACTCCTGGGTCTGAAATTAGAGGAGACAAAATGACCATAATTTACAAACATAAGTTAAAAATTGGTCTCCTTGATCCTCCAAAATATTTCACAAAGATTAATAAAAAATCATGTTTATTTCTATTTGGGAGAAAAATATACAGTGTGTAAAATTGAGGAGAAGGAACATTTAGTAACTTTACAACTAGGAAATGTAACAAACAGTGCTTTAGCTCACACTGAGAGCCATGAATTGTGGTGATATTTGTGCTGCCCATGTGACGGAGTGGAAATGGCACTTTATTTCTGCGATCTTTATCCCCAGTCCTATTACTACGTTTGTAGCACGCAAATTCCAACAGAAGGAAATTCTATCGTCTGTGGGGCTGGTGTTCCTCAGAATGGTGAAGGTACCAGCTGTAAAAGAAAACTGGGTAACAGTTACAGCCAGGAGTAGCAAACAAAACCTGGGCCAATGACTTCATGTAAATGGATTCCTGGAACAGAGAGAGGACATTAGGTAAAAACTAAGGGAATTGAACAAACTATGAACTTTAATATCCTAGAAGTATCTTTCTGTTATTTGTGGCAAACCACCAAATTAAGCACATGATCCCCAGTAAAGGGAACAATGGGTGTCACTGTATAGGAACTCTTTGTACTATCTTCTTAAGTTTTCTGCAAATCTAAAACTGCTTTAAAAAGTAAATTCTACTGAAAAATCACAAAATGGCCATGCTGGAGTATTTTCTCTGGCACTTCATTCCAGCTCTGTCTCACTTATTCCAATCCTATTTCTGTTTCCTTTCTTTTAAATTTCAATAATTATTCCATAGGGCTAATGGGAGGAATAAAATCTCACAGTGTGGTTCTTGGTGCAGAGGAGAAGACCAACAATCACTCCCATATCCAAAATCTCCTTACAGCACTTTAGAGTTAGTCTGGGGGCCACAGAGGAAATCAATTTTCAGTTATACTGAGACCTAGACGTTGGATGATGTGGTATCCCAAATGTATGTACGATATTGTATTTTATTTATAAGCCAATTTCCTTTTTATTATATTTAGGTATCAAAGTTGCCACAGTTAGCTTTTTCAAAAATACATGTAAGTGTATTTTAAAGCAAGCATTTTGTGAGCACTGCTAGGCATCTGAAGACTATAGACAGGAGAATACATGTGTTATGATTTTGATCTAAAATTTTCCCCAAACTCTTGTATGTTGAGCTGGGGCTTTGGGAGGGTGATGAATCACGAGTGCTGTGCTCATGAGTGGCTTCATCCCTGAATGATCTCATGGCTGAGCGTGCAGTGAGGAGGTGGGGCCTGATTGGAGGTGGTCCCTGGAGTGTGGCCTGGAAGGGTGCACTCTTATCCGTGGCTCATCTCTTCTCTCTCTGCTTCCAATCATCACAGATGAGCAGCTTTTTTCTGCTGCAACCTTCTGCCACGATGTTTCTGCATTGGAGCAGCCAATGGACTGAACCCTCTGAAACCACGAGTAAAGATAAACCCTTTCTCCTTAAACTGTGGGTGTCAAGTATTTTATCCTGCCAATGGACACACTAATATGCATAGCTCATAAAATATATTCTGGATTTAGGCAGATCTGGATTCAAACAAAATCGTGCTTTTTTTTTTTTAGCATCTTATGCTTTTGATGAACTTAAATACTCCTCTGAGTCTCAAGTTTTATTTTCTTCATCCTAAAGAAAATTTTTGCAACAGTGCAAAACATATGTGAACTAATGCTTATTGGGTATATAGCACATTCTTGGTATTACTGGCTACATGGTAAAATGATACTATGCTATTATTCACACACTGATTTGTGGATTATAAATTTTTCAATAATGTTATAAAATTGCTGTATATTCCAAATGTGGTAGCGAATCTGAGAGCCATTGAGTGTTTTACTTTGATTTCCCAAACTAGATAATAATTATAGGAATAGAACCAGTTCATGGGTGAAGCGATCTGTCAATTAAAAAGAAGCACCATTTACATACAAAAGCATGGAGAAGAATAAGAACGGGCCGTGTATCTTTTTCCCAATTCTGTGTCTTTTTTGATAAGAAGACTGAGGCTCTTCATGTACCCCAGCTGTGATCGAGAAAACACACAGGAGCTTTCTCTGTTGTGTGACTGCTGGAATCAGTCTCCTATCATCACAACTTCACCGTGGTCACCAAATAAAAAGTGAAACAGATACAGAGGTGTGGAGGTGTAGGCACACTGGTGCACCGCCTCAGAGCCTGCAGGGGAAAATTTCCCTGCTCCAGGGAACAGGATTGTTAACAAGGAAGTTTCCTAAATTTTTAACAGAAATATTAACTTGTGTAACATATTTACACTCAGGACACCAACAGCTGGCAGTGTGCCAAAGTTGGATGTGTGTTTTTTCACTGTACGTTGTATATGTGAGCTCTGCTGCTATTAACATTCTCAGCATAGTGTATGGCAAAACACATAACCAAGCTTGCTGTTCAGCATGCTGATCTGATGAAGGTAACTGCAGGAAGCCAGTGCGTTGGCAGGTGCCTGCATCTGGCGGCCCATTTCTAACGAGAGCTGCTTTCCGACTCCTGGCATTCGAGTAATTCGCGTTGTATCACAATGTGTAAGAGAGAAGAAAAAATGCTTTATCACCACCAGTGATGACTGGGGGCTTCTGAAAAGTATTTTCATTGGAGACTAGAGCTTTCATGTTTCATAGACATAAATCCAGGAAAAGAACCATGTTCTCATCTCGAAGGTTTTCTCCTCCTTGGGAAAGCTCCACACTGACTCAACTATATGAGCCATGTTAGCTGTCCAGGCACTGATGGTTAAAGATTAGTTTTATGTTGCAAGCAAAGTTGAATATGCAAGCTCAGATGAGAGAGAGAGAGAGAGAGAGAGAGAGAGAGAGAGAGAGAGAGAGAGAGAGGAAATCAGAGATGATGTCTTCCAGATGACAGCTTTCTGGATGGGATCTGAAGCCTGCAGCAAGAGAAAGTGTTCATTAACATTCAGACGACATGTCATTTTGATTCTTGCTCCCTAAGCAAGCTAATTTGGTCTGCAGCCAGGCTTCTCGCAGTGTGATGACAACACAACAAGCCTCACCGCCTCCCTTTCATTGCTAATGACTCTTTGAGTGACAACCATGGTCTCTGAGCCCTGCGTGACTTCCCACCCCTCTGGGCCAGCAATGTCAGAGCTGCCGCCTGGGTGCAGGCTGAGCAGCTGTGGCAAGGACAGTCCGTGGCTTCAGGACATCGGCTACTGTCACCCTGCACACGGCCACACCAGTGCTCTCGCACATCTCCAGCACTCGTGTGTTCTCAGAATAATGTCACCAGGACAAAATTGACTGTGCTGGTAGCCAGGCATGGTGCACACACCCACCATCCCAGAACTCTGGATGGCCGAGGCAGGAGGGTTGCACGAGTGAATCCAATCTGGAAAACTTAGGAAGACCCTGTCACAAAATGTAAACAATACGAAAAAGAATAGGGATTCTGCTCTATGCAAAGGTCCTGAGCTCAATCCTTAGCAGAGAGGAGAGAGAGAAAGAGGGAGAGAGAGAGAGAGAGAGAGAGAGAGAGAGAGAGAGAGAGAGAGGAAGAAGGAGAAGGAGGACAGAGAGGAAAAAAGGAAGAAAGAAAGCAACTTTTGGTGTCTTCTACATTCATTCTTGTCTACGAGGGTTTGTGAAAGACAGAGATTACCATCTCGCAAGATGAGCTGGGTCATTTCCATTCAAAGCCATGACATCTTATGTGGTCTCATTTAGATATTATGAAAATTTATGAAATTAACACAGTACTGCTCAGAAATAGGTCTGTGACAGTTTATCCTCCCTGCCTTGAAGATTTTCCCCACAACTTTCTCTCCCATCCGTTCTCCCTTTGGATACACTGTGTCTAAAAGTAACCAGTGATTTTTGACTGTGAAGCGCAGCAGACTTTTCCTGCTTTGCGTGTTTATTTAGAGTGACGTGGAGGAAGGATGCAGCTTGGACCAGAAGGAGACAGACAAGATGATTGCAGAAAAGAATGTAATAAAACCAAAATGACAAGACCTAACTTCAAGTATCGAGGGTGTGCTGCCGCTCTGGGATTTCAGGAAGGGAAGGTCACTGGGGGGAGTTTTTGTTTTCTTTTTCTAAGTTAATCTCTATTAACTTAGAAACGTTAGAGTTTCCCACAGTGGAATTAGCCTGAATGTCTTCTGCAGTAAGCTGCAAACTGTAGTGCTCTCAGACACCAGGCCATCTTCACAAAGGATGCCTAGATCTGGTTCCATAAGGCAAGCACTGACAGCAGCTGGAGGGTTCTCAAGCCATGCGACTTTACAGTTACCCGGACGCATCTTAAATCACACCGGTGGCCCCCAAGGCAGAGATTTGGGTTCCACTGGTCTGGAGTGGGCCTCAGACCACAGCTAACTGTCAGCCAAGGTTAGAGTGAGTCTCCAGGTCTTCACAAGGTGCACTCAGCATCCAGAACATGACGCTAGCTAGGAAGGGATCTTCTGCAGAGTGGAAGGCATCATATGACGGAGATGCATGCACACCCGTATTTATAGCAGCACAATTTGCAGTAGTTAAATCTTATAAGTGGCCTGCATGTCCACCAACAGATGAATGGCTGTGTTGATACGCAATGGAGTGCTACTCTGCTGCAGAGAAGAATAAACCTGAGTTATCCTTTTGCACGAGAATATATACACTTTGTCACCATTCTCATTAATGAAACAAATTGGATACAGAAGCTCAAATATCCCATGATTTCTCTTGAATGAAAAACCCAGAGTATTAAAAAAAACCAACAAAATGAAAGACAGATATGGAGAAACAGGGAAACAGATCTTCTGCAAATGGGAAGTGAACCAAGAGATGGGGGAGGGGAAGGTAGCAGAAGGGGCCATGGAAGCATTAAGAGGTGTTTTGTCCACCGAGCCTCTCTATACCACGCCACGTAATCGTTACCTACTGCAAACACAGACTGGTAAAAATTTCAAAGATAAGAACATAGCAGAGAAGACTGACACCAGCTGATTTCTAGAGCCGTCTCCCGCTAGATTAGTCTGGTACTTTTCCTAGGTGCCGCTTTGGATCAAGCGGGAAGCAGTGGATGAGTCTGTAGCGGCTGTGGGTTCCGCAGGCAGCAAAGCAGCCTTGGTGCAGAGCCCGGGGAGGGGCGGCCTGATGCAGTTCAGACCCGGGTCCTTCATCGCTTTGCTGGAGACACGAAGATCAGCAAAGACTTTCGGTATTTGCCTCCAAGACAGACTGCGTGTGACAGTTCTGGGTCACTTGTCTTCTCCAAGAAAGTGATCTTGGTGGGGATGGCACCAGTGCCATGGCCCTAGGAAGGGTGACAGGGAAAGGGTGATGTGGGCATCCACTTACCTAGTGTGCTAGAAGCCCGGGGAGCTGGGGCTCATTAAAATCACCCAAGGTCCTGTCCCCAGTGACTGGAAGCCATCACTCCCCACACAGCAGGGAAAATCCTGTCGTTGGATGACAGGGCCATGATGGGGACCTTGACAGCTCAAGGGGCAGCAGGTGCATGGGTTGTGGCTTCTTTTCTCTGTATCTGTGCGTTCCTTGGACTTCGTGACACCAGGTCTTGGGGTCATCCCTGCTCTCCCTTTGTGGTTGCCTTGACTGAGAACTGTGGTTTTAATTTTCTGGGTCTTCTTAGTGGCTCTTTGGATGTAAATTTGCATTAGGCCCCTTCTGACAATAGGAGAGCCGGCGTGAGCTGGCGGGGTTCCTGGGTCATCATTCCAAATTCATCTGTCTGGTACTGCGGCTTTCTTTAAAGCTAGATGACTTGCAAATGCATTTATTAAGTCTGACCTACTTTTTAAATATTTAATATTCCAGTTTGGTTTCTCCACCACAAGAGCAGCGTTAAGGTCTTTGTCCTCCTGCCAGTTTTTCAAGGGTTTGCTATTGGTTCAGATAATAAGAGGCTGTACCAAATCACTGTCCCCTGCACCACTTTCAAGAGCAATCTTTAAAGCAATTAGCAGCTTGCGAGATCTTGCTACTTGGACACCTCAGAGGACCAATGTGCATTTGTTCCTTAGGAAAATTCTCCTGTTTTTCTGCCTTTAAATGTGTGACTGCTGTGACTATAAACATGAAAACAAAACCAAAAATATGCAGAGACCCATGACAGGAAAAGTGTCAGGAATAGTTTTGTTCAGACTTATTTCTTTCATCAACAATTATTCCGATTTGGAAAATGATAAAAAGTAGTCAAAAGACAGCTTATAAATTATTAGTAGCGGGGAGAAATAAAAAGCTGGGAGAAGCAGAAAGATAATGAATGATTTAACTTATGAAATTTAAGCCATACTTGTAGGGGTTTGTTGTTTAGTTACTACAAAAGGTACGTTAAGCATACACTAAGAATTCAATGAAAGTATAATGAATGAAGATAGAAATAGAGACAAATAAGAGGTAGAATAATTTGAAACTAGGATTTGTCAACTCAGCCTCACTGGGATTTCTAGAGTAGAATTCTAGATTACATGGAATTCAAGTTCCCTACTGGCTTAAGTAAAAATGAAACAGGATAACATGAAATTAGTTCTGTATGATGGAGCAAGAAGTCTCACATAAGTGTGGTTGGTTTTGATCCTAATTTCACTGTGAGTTCGTCCAGTAGATCTAAGTAGAGAGAATATCTGTGATGGGAAGTACCGCACTGGCTGATTTGTCAGTAGTAAACATGATCAGTGGGTGCACAGGGTTGAGAAATACGTAATCGGTTCCTGTCTCCAGCTAGGCATAGACTCGTAGTCGGTTTTGGGGACAGAAAGCAATCAGACGGTGCTCAGCCTTTTAAAGCCCTCTCAGTCTAGCTCTCCCACTTACACAGCAGCTGCAGTCCACGATAGCAGAGGAGGCATGGGGAAGGGAAGGTACTGGACTCAGTCACTCCAGCACGGAATGCTGAGAGCCAGCTGGGATGCTAAAAATGCTTGGAGACGGTTGCAAAAGACACTGTTTTTTATCACCAGCAGAATTTGAAAGCACCTTCAGCTAGCTATGTATGGAAAGACAGGGACAGTAACTCCCATGAATAACTTTAATCGAAGAGATTGCAAGATACTGGCACATCTTCAAGTCCTGAACAAATGGAATAAAAAAAATACAGAGATAAATTAAGAAAGCTACAATTCTTAGGCAGGACTGAGCCCTCATGAAGAGCCTACTACTCAAAACAGCATAAATTGACAGGGTCCCATATTTAAATTTTTTCGTTAGTCCATATTTACAGTACATAAGGTTCACATTTCTTGTGTGGAGTTGGTACAAGTGCCTGACACATGTTAATACCCTAATAGGTTTTATGTAGTAATATTTTTTACAATGAGCTTATTTAGTGCTCTTGCTCTTTTGCTGTTTTTATCAGCCTTCCCTCAAAGCCTGCAAATGGTATGTTATTCCCAGCCTTAGGTGCTGTCCATGTGACCCTTCTACTCTTTAAAAGATGAAATATTATTACTTCCCTTTTATTTTATTTTAAAAATTTGAACAACTTCCCATGCATACTATGAGGCTTTCTGCTTAGGTAATCACAGTTTTTGAGCATAGGGCCCTTGTGACTTTTTACACATTACCTATTTCTGTTTCTTGTCTCTCACATTGGCTGTGACATCTAGAACGATGTTGAATCACAGTGATGATAATGGAACAGATTGTTTCGTGCCTCATTTTAATAGGAATTCCGTTGGGTCTCACATTAATTAGGATACTTGAAACCAGTTTGCGATATATCCCATGTATCATAGTGAGCTATCTCTTTTGCATATCAAGTTTACTGACATCTCCTTTAATCAGGGAAATATTTTATATTTTAAAATTAATTTTGCTGCCGCTCAAAAGGACTGGATTGATTTCCATTTCTGTTACTTAGATTAATTGCACACATTAACTAGGAAATATGTATTAATATTTTAGGAGAATCAGAGGAGGGTCTGTATGTGTGTGTGTGTATGTGTGTGTGTGCGCGCGCGTGCACGCATGGGTGTGTGTGCACATGAACGTCTGTGTATTTACAGTCTTTGTACCTCAGTCTTTGTAATATTTGGCTTTGGCTGTGTATTGGTCAGCTTTTGTGTTGCTGGAACACAATACTTGACGCCCACAACTTAAAGGAGGACGGGTTTAATTTGGCTCATGGTTTCAGAGGATTCAGTTCATGGTTGGCTGCTCCAAACAGGAACATCATGGTGGAAGGGTGTGGTGCAGAAAAGCTGCTTGGTTCATGGCAGCCAGGAAGCCAAGCAGGAGAGTAGTGACAGAGCATGCTGAGGGACGGGGCATGGTTTGCACCTCTGAGATCCACTCAGACACACCCAGAAGTGTGTTTTACTAAGCCCTCCAGCAATTTCCAAGGCAACCAAGTTGACACAATGAAGCAGAACTACCACAGGCTGCTAAAAGATCATAGTGTGTGAATTTAACAACAGATATTCATTTTACACAGCTCTGGAGGTTGGAAGTCCAGGTCAGGCTGAAGAAAGGTTTGGTTCCAGGTGAGGGTTGTTCCCTGACTTACAGGTAGCTAGCTTTTTGCTGCCTCCCCATATGGCAGGCAGGCAGGCACAGAGGGGTCAGGCCCTGTGTTTATAAGGGCACAATCCCATTGGGAATACTCAGCCTTAAGAACCTGATCAACCCCTTCCTGAAGCCCTACCTCCAATATTACCACACAGGATGCTACAAAATGAAGAGAGGGGCACAGACATTCTACTCATAATAATCTTCTCAAAATCATTGCTTTTTTCCTATGCTTTAAAACTCAGAGTACTTAAGAAAATATTCATCCCCCAAAGCCTATGTGTAACTCCTAAAATATATGGATGAAACAATTTTTTGGAGAGTTCTTACCATTATTTTACATCCCTCCATTTCTTAGCTATATTTCAAATTTATTAACAAAAATTTTATATGACATATAAGTTATAAAATTTTCTTACCTGTTAATGTTCTACAGAGTCATATTTATATTTTCTTTCTTGCTGAAGTTTCTTACTTGTGTATTTTTCAGTAAAATTTTTAAACTTAATGTGTCAGAAATTTGTCAGTCTTAGATTTGTCTGTCTTTTCCTTTGTCACCAGCTGTTCTGCCTATTTTATTTTATTTTATTTTATTTTATTTTATTTTATTTTATTGGCACCAGCAATTGACCCAAGGACCTCGCACTAGCCAGGCAGGCACTGTACCACTGAGCCATCTCCCTGGCCCCTTCCACCTGGTTAATTTTGATTAACTGAAATCATCACAGGTGAGGCCGTGGAGGCAGGTACTCTGGAGTTAAGGGTGTGAGGCAGGCTCCTGTGCGTTGCTTTGTGAGCTCTCTGGGTGCAATGGAACAGAATACATTGTACCGTATGTGTGGGAAACAGGCTTATCACCTATGCATGGGCAGCAGTGGACAGAGGAAGTTTGAGCTGTCCCTCAAGGCCCAGGGTGCTGCCCCAGAGAGAGCACTGAGAAAACCCACTTGCATGGAAGCTGAGGGGCTCGTAAGGCATCCACCCTGATTTCTGTACGTCAGAAGTCCCTGAATCCACCAGGCGAAGCTGAAAAGGGCACCCTGTTTTCAGAGGACAAAGGCTGGTGGCCAAGGCACCATTTGCCCCAGGAGGGTCAAATGCAAGGGCTGCTTATGCAGTTACTCCTCCTCCTCTCCTAGTGCTGCACACTCTGCACATCTTCAGCGCCCTGAAAAGCACAGGCAGAAAAGGGGAGCCAACCCTTGGCTGTGACCAAAGCCACCAGGAGGAGCATCCTGTGACAGACAGGGGTGAGTCACAGGGCCCCAGACAGCAGAGCTCTGTGTATCTCTGATGCCTCGTGTTGCGGGTTGGAGGGAGGCTTCTCTGAGTTGTCTTTACTCCAGAGACTCCCTGAGGTGCTGGATTTCTGTCACACTGCAATGGAGTCAGCATGAGCCATGGCCCTAGCCCCGTGAGCTTCGAGTGTGGTGCTTATTCTGCAGAAGACACGTGGCCACACTGGGTTTCCGAAGAGCTCCTGGGGAGTCACCCACAGACACCTGGTCACCCACAGGATGAGCACTAAAAACCAGCTTCACTTCACTCTTCTGTTTTTGAGCTGGCTGATTAGTTCTATTTTTAGTGTCTATTAGGTTTGGCAAAGTATTGCCCAAGCCTTGCTCCCAGTTCATCTCTCACAGTCTTTGCTGTTTTCTAAATATTCTGCACTTGCTTGATTTCCTCTTTAAGCCCAGTCATAACCATTCAAATCCAGTGGTTATACTTTTTTGCTTGTTGATTTTAAAGGGTTATTCTATTGTATTGTGTTTCGCTTTATTGTTTTGGTTTTCAGCTATAATTCTATCACCCTGGCTGCCAACATTTGCTCTCACTTGGGTAAAAGGTCTTACCTTTCTAACTGAAGCTTCGGTGAGCTTGCATCCCGGTGTGTACACATCAGGAATTTCACGTTCCTGTACCTACTTATTCTATGCCATTCCAAGATGCTGTCTACCTTCTCCGGAGATGGATACAAGAGACAATAGAAACCAAGGCCATATATATTTCATGCAGGAAGATAGGAGACCAGGGAGGATTTGGAGATAGGGGAAGACAACTGGTTTTTACACCCTGCGCTTTCGTCATTGCTGTGGTTTCTAGCTAGAATGCTAAGCATGAACTGATAGGAGACCAGTGTTAGGAGATGAATGAATGGTTTATGAGGCCTACAGCTGACTTACTGTTAGGCTGTGTGACCTGCTTAAAAGAGGGGGGCTACTGGGAGTGAGGCCTGGAAAGGTTCATCTCCTTTCTTTTCCTCTCCTTCCTGTCCAGGAGACCAGGAGCAGCTCCCTCCGCCAGGCCCCTTGGCCATGCTGTCACTTTTCTGGAGTCAGCTGATCCTAGTCTGAAATGCGAACCAAAATAAATGCCTCTTCTTTTAAGCCATGGATATCAAGTGTTTTGTCCCATCAACTCGGGAAGTAACTAGGGTAGCCATGAACACATCTATTGTAGCACTCGGTAAAGCAAACACGGGAAGGAACGCACTGTTGCCCTTACTGTCCAACGGGGGGATCGAGGAGGGTGGTGGGCGTCTGCCTACAGTCACACCGAAGGCTTTAGAGCTCTGGAGTTCGCTCACTTTTGTGTGACTGTTTCTCACTGATTTATTTTCTCCCTCTTTTCTACTATTTGGGCCAGGGAGCCTGGAAACTGGGAAGACAGAGTTGAGAGATAAATAAGTTCCCCTGTCTTTATTTTAGTTCTGTGTCACACTGGGGACCATCTTTTCCTTCTTGTATAACTCTGCCCCTTTATGTTTTGCTTCATTCTTATCTTCTGGGCAACTGGACTTAATGTCTTTATTTTCCTGTACTTCTTTTTATTCTAACTCTGCAGACACACCTGCTCTCCCTGGGCTTCTTGTCGGATATTCCTGTGTGTTCTGTCATCTCCTGTTCTTCCTGCTGCCTGTATCCCATTATACTCACGGCGATCGTGTGTGCATCATCCTCAGAACACTGCCCCCTCCTCTAAGTTCTGCATGCATGTGTGAATGTATGGAAATAGATGCATGTGTGGATCCATCTAATGTCCACGACGGAACGTCACAAGTTATCTTTCATATTTCCCTGTGGGTGAACACACCAGGACAGTCACACACTCTGCTCAACCCTCTCTAAGCTTTGGTTACAAATCCCTTGAATTCTGTCCCTCCCTTCATGACCTTTATTGTCGATACATTAGCCTTAATCAAGTATGTTTCTTCCTTGTCACCCTGAAAAACATTGCGGGCTTTCTCTTTACAAACAATTGGTGCTTCTTCTCATTCTTGTCCCTGGAAGCTGAAGAGTTCTGTTTTAAATGGAAGGGAAACACATCTGTGATTCCTGTCCTCTGGGAGTCTGAGTCAGGGCGTTCACAGGTGGGAGCCCATATTGGGTAACTTACTGATTTAGGGAGACCCCATCTCAAAATTTAAAGTTTAAAAACAGAACTGGGAATGCAGCTTAGTGCAAAGGTCCTGGGTTTCATTATATGTGTGCTTAAAACCTTTACAAAACAGGCAGTAGGTCTATAGATCCAACGTATTCTGTATTCTTTTTTCTAATTTATTTAGTTATCTACTCATTACTGTGCTGATCCTATGGTGAATGCTGCTACTTCAAGGATTATAACATGATCTTACACTTAGCATTCATAATTACTATCATTGCATACCTCATCACTTAATATCTATCTTACCCCCCCATTGAGATGTCCCAAGAAAGATAGAAAGGACCCCATCTTATTAACTTGTGTATTTCTAACACCCAGCCCCTAAGGTCCGACATATAATGTGCAAAATTATCCATCTGATAGAAATTATCTGAACTATGTAGAGGCCACATAGAAACACCCAAGAAAGCATGTTGGATAATGAAACCATCTTTTAAGAAAAGGAACCTGTAGAAATTTCATGTTGGGCATGATGGCACACACCTGCAATCCTAGCGCTCAGAGGGATGAGGCAGGACAGTTTCTGTGAGTTAGAGGCCAGACTGAACTGCACAGTGAAACCCTGTCTCAAAAAAAAAAAAAAAAAGAAATTTCATGACAGTCACTTGATTGATATCCAGTGAGTCTGAAAAGAAATTGTGTGAATTTCTAACCAAAAAGCCCTTGATGTGTATCGAGCAGAACACTCTCCCTGTCTTCCTACCCCCAGTCAACACCATCATCTCCCCGAAGTTTTTTTCAATCTCTTCTAGTTTTCCCCCATGAATCCTAATGCATTTTGTTTCCATCCTATCTTCCTGTCACCTCAGAACTTCATGGGAGCAAAGACCTGCCTTTTGTACTTCGCCTCCCATTTCGTACATATTAAATAATCACTGAACCTCTACTGAATAAATAAACATGCTCAGGACGATTTATTACAGAATGCTACATATCAGTAAGTGACCAGACACTGTCCGAAATAAAACTGAGGGCATGCAGACCCGCCGGCAGATGCCATGCCTGGCAACCTTTTATTCTATTCTGCCCCACAGTAAGCCCTTTGAGCCCCCATTCCAACACAGGTCAGGAGAAACAGGAGCCTCAGAGCTCCTCCTCGGCGATGGCTGATTATGCTTCACAAATCCTAAGACAGCTGATGGAATTAAAAGTGCACTCGCCTCATAATTCATTTTTATTTACTGGAAATTTGGCTTGCTACCGGTTTAATACTGCATATGATTAATTATGCCATAAAATGTGTATGCCCAAGCTGACGCCTGCTCCTGTTGGGGGGTCATGCCTGCTTTTTTTTTGCATTCTATGAAGGGCTCAAAATGATGCCAGGAGTTAAGATTCTTGTGATATTTACATAAATTTGCATTTTCATATAATCCTATTAAATTTGCATAGGAAGTGCATCTAATTGGAAAGACAATAATATCTAATCTTAGGATCCTTCAAGAATTGTAACTATTTGAAGAAACTGGGGAAATCTAGGAAATTGGCATAAACCACAAAAAGTAGATAAAAATATTGGACATGTTAGCTTCTCGTTGTACGAGGATTTCTATTGGCCAGATTTCCCCATATATCTGATCTCATTTATGTAAGCACATCGGGGTGACCCCAGCCTTGCCAGAGGAAACTGTGCCGGTAGGGGTCGTGTGCAAGGGTGGCAGGAAGGTCCGGCAGAGTCCAGCGTGGAGGCTGCAGGGAGGGTGCTCCTTCAGCTCATGCCTGAGAGGTGCCCAGAGAGAGGCCTGAAGGATCGGGAGGCCGGGAGGCCTGGGGTACTCAGGGGGAGCTGCCCAAGTCCACCTTCGTCTTTCTCTGATGTCTTCAGCCCCGCTTGTCTTAGTCTCTCTTCCTTCCCATCCAACGCATAGCCCAGACATTAAGAAATTCGAGGGGGGCCCTGTGGAATGGGAAGGGGGTCTGAGATGGGGAGCAAGGGGAGGCGAGGGAGGGTTTAGTCTAGATGGTCCCCCAGAGCCTCATGTGATCATAGGCACAGTTCTCAGGAGGGCGTCAGAGCCGCCCTGATATTAGGAGGTGGGGTCTGGTTGGCAGAGATGGGCCACTGGGGTGCAGGCTGGGAGTTACCCCTCCCCTCCCGACTCCTCCCTTCTCCCCTCCTTCCTGTCTGCCAGGCCATGGGCTGCTCCCCTCCCTGTGTCTCCACCACGCTGTCCCGGCCTGGAGTTGTTAACTGACATATGAGCCAAAATAAACCTCTCCCCCTCCAAGTTACAGGGTCGGGTGCCTTGTTCCTGTGTCAAAAAATGACCGACACAGATGCAGTCAGTGTTTATAGATACCAATTCCTCAGGATGATTATGACAGTTGTGTATCATATACTTTTATCAATGAAAATATTAGAAACAGAAATGAAAGCTGGCCACTCTCTGGAACTGCCGCTTTGCAAGGAGGGTTTTTATTTATTTATTATTTATTCTAATGGACAGTGTCACAGTTTCGTGTGCCCCCCTTACACAGATGCCTGCTCATTATCGCTGGGCCCTTCCTGGGTTAGTGACCATGCTGGTCAAGTGCACAGAGGGCCCTTTCCTAAAACCCCTTTTGTGTCTCAGAAGGACAGAGAGGTCCAATGGAATCAGAGCAGAAAGCTTGATTTCTGGCAGCACGAGAGCCAGTCCTTCCCGTGGCTGTGAAGTAGCTGAGAGTCCCACGCTGGGTCAGGCACCAGAAGTCACCATGAAGACGAAGTCAGAACAGGAGCGCTAACTCTCGGTAAAGAACGGAACCTTAGGGGTTACTAAGAACCCCCACACCATTACCCTGTCTGCCTGTTATCCACAGGCGCTTTACTCAGTGCACTGCTTGCACATCCCTAAGCCTTTGGATGAGTCACGATTTCCTAGGTGAGCAAAACCATGCGTAGAAACATTCTGTAAAGTGTCTAAACTCTCGTGGTTAATATGTGGCCTGACAGAGATTCCCACATCCTTTCTTACATTCTAAACTCATTTTAAAGTTCAATCCTTTGTATGATTGGCAAGCATTAGCTTGAAGAATTGGGAATCTGGAAGTATTTATGAGGTATGGTTAAAAACTACAATGAAGCTGGGTGTAGTGTGCTCACCTGTAATCCCAGCACTCTAGAGGCTGAGCCAGGACGATCAGTGCAAGCTTGAGGCCAGCCTTGGTTACAAAGTGAGTTCCAGGCTAGCCTGTACTGCACAGTGAAACCTTGTCTCAACACGAGAAAAAAAAAAAAAAACAAAAACACAAAAAAACTACAATGAATGCTTAAAATTAAATATATATATGTATATATATAGACATGTTGCCATGAATCCCCCTCAAGATCCTTCCCCTCACTTTGATTACACTCATCCATCACTCTTGTCACTTTCTGCAGCAGCTCTGCAAGACCTCTTTCCTGAGGGTCTTTCTTTCCACTGTTGTGGCTGCCTTGATGGCCTGAATCAATTGAAAACATTTTCTTTTCATGGTCATTTTAGCTTTGCCAAGATTCAGAAGTCACTTGGTGCCGGGTCTGCTGAATAAAGTGGATGAGGACACAGCATCATGTTTCTGCCTTTCTGTTGGATAGAGTTCCACAGGAGCATTCATCATATTTTTGATACTGTCTTATAAAGACATGCAGGAAAGAGGACTCCAGAACCGCTTCAGAAAGTAGCAAGAATAATAAGAAAAGTGTGTCTGAAGTGAAGAGAATTTCCTAGGGGGAAATCACTTCAATGCATCTTTAACTATCATATATATTTTTAATTTAAACATTCTCTGTATTTTTTATCACACCTCTTAGATGTTAAGTCTTGAATCCTATCACATACACTATGAGTCTCAATTTTCACACCTGTCAAGTAGAAGAATTGAAGCTCACCTCACAGGTTGCTGTAACTAATGACAACTGTAAGTCTAATAAATAATGATATGAAAGAATGGTATGCACATATTAAAGATGGGCTGTGACTGGTCTTTTCTTTGTTTCATGCAAGCCTTTCTAAAGGCAGCATTGCTGATTTGCTAGGTGCCTGGTGAAATCAGGATAATATTGACAGTCATTGTTGAGCATTTTTTCACAATAAAATGTAGGGATTAACCATGCAGTCACGACACAGGAGCTGAACAAATACTTGCTGCTCTCTGCAAACATTTTGCGCATGCATCAAGAATACTCACTATTTCGATGTTTAGCCACCTAATCTTTCTTTCCTTTTTCCTCTCTTGTTGTGCAGTGAATATAATGTCCCCAATTTTAAGAAGTAAGAGTAGTTATAAAATATTGATTGACTCATCAACACAATACCATTCACTCCTTACTAACTACATAGTGCAGGAGGTTTCATGCTGTGATATAAAACATATAGCTTTATGTTTCACTCTGTCAGGAAAATGTAGCAATGCTAGAGTCAGAGCTGTCTTACAATGCCCTTCATTCATGCACAGCGGTGCTGCTACCAGGAAATCATCCTTGCCGCATTCTGTGAGGCGTGGAGGGATGGGTGGATTTTATGGCTCAAAATGTGAACACAGCTCCAACCATAGTCATGGACTCAAATAACCTCACTGATTTGTTTCCTTTGAGCCTTTATTTTTTATTCACTGTTAAGTGTCAGCCCTGGATGTCCCATATTGCCTTTCTGTATAAGTGTCAACTTCTGCCTAATGGAATATTTTTTCTTTTTCTTTTTTTTTTTTGTTCACACTACAAGTGGGAAACATGGTAGCTCCTTTTTATAATCTAAAGGCTCCACTAGGTTTAGCTCAGTTCAATGTGACTTAAATGCTCAATGAGTGAGATCTGATTTGAGAAATGTAACCCTGCGGGAAATAGAAACAAACACCCCTGGTTTCAGGATAAGGCTGGTGCCAATCCCACCAAGGTAGCACGGAGAGAGTTGCCATAAGAGATTTGCTATTTCTGGATGACTGAGAAGTGACATGAGGGACATGGGGGAACAGAAGCCAAAGGTCTAGTAAATCGATGAAGATTTTGTTCTTTTCCAGCCATGGAAACACTTTGAAAAATTTTTACGCGTGTTGACATTCAGTTTATACTATTTGTCTTTTCATTTTGCTTTATGTCTGCATTGCATTACTACTTTGATGTCGAGGAAGAACCTGCATAAAGTAATATGCATGGATTCTCAGAGCGTGGCTGAATAAATTTTGCACATAGGTACATTCATGAAAGCTGCCACTCATGTTAAATTACAGAACATATCTGGTGACTGCAGGAAGTTCTTCCTTGGTCCCTCCAAGCACGAGCCTTCAAAGTTTATACCTTTTTTTCCTTCCATCTGCATAGGTTAATTTGCTCATGTTGAACTTATTTTTCTTGGCACTTTATCTGTGAGACCCATCTGTATCCTTTCTGAAGCTGTAATGATATCTTTTGAACCGCTGTGTTGTAGATGGTTTTTATGGATGCTGTAGTGGGTGAGCGGTCTAACAATCCTCATTATGGTTGATGCATGAAGAGTAGGTCAAAGGAAGAGGAAGCAAAAACAGAGCTTGAAGTCTCTTTTGGAAGCTTTTGCAATAGTTTGGGCTGGATTGGAACTGCTGATGCAGAGACAGAGAAAAAATGGGACATCCTGAGAAGACCTAGGAACCAAAGTGATATCCACAGTCAGGAAGCAGGAAGTGGAGAATATTCCTGGGATTTTTCACCACACAGCTGAGATGAAGAATCTTGGAAGAATGTCTGATTCAGTAGGAAACCACTGGGTTCTATTTTGGGCATAGAGTGAGCACCTTTGGTACCTAGGGCTGTCACAGGGTTGGCAGGACTGTGAGACACAGGATGTGGGTTCAACACTCAGCCACCTTCCTTTTGGGGGAGTGGATGACCAGTGACGGCCTTCCACGTGATCCTTATGGTGTTCTGCAAGTGACCCCAGGACCCAGCTCCCTAGAAGCAGAGAAGTGAGGTTGTGATTTGTCACAGCTGTGGCACCTCTTCAAAGCCAGGCCTCACAGAACTGTGGCCTTCTTGTCCAAGCTTAAAGCTATCAGACTTATCATGTTGGAACCATGCTAAGGCCAAGCTTTTGAGATGGAAGAGAAAAGCAAACACAAACCAGCAGTTATAATCAGCAGCGTTTTATAACCCTGAATTTCACTCTTAACATTTATTCCCTAGGCCGGAGATTTAGCTCAGCAACATAAGCAACTGCCTTGCAAGTGTGCAGTCGTGAGTTTGATCCCCAGTACCCCCCCAAAAAGTATGTAGATCAGAAATACTACTAGTATGTTACATGTCAAAAATTTTCATTTATGTGTGCATTGGCTGTGGGCAATAAAAAAGCTAAATTTAAAAATTTATTCCTTGAATTCATATCGCTAAAGCAAATTTTTGAAATAGGAAAATGCCAATCCATCAGTCAGTGAAATTTATCTTCTCATTCTTTCCAGTCTTTTAAAGAAAATTTGTATTTTATAAACAAAACTCATATGCTTTTGGATTGTACTATTTTCACCTAACATTAAAGTTTATCATCGTTTTCATGTTCTTTCTTCTTTCTTTCTGGTATTGGGCATTGAACCCTGGTCCTTTCCTCTGACCTACACCCCATGCCATTGTTAAATGTTTTTAAATTTTGAGACACAGTGTTGCTGAGTCACTAAATTGCCCAGGCTGAGCAACTTGTGACCCTCCTGCCTCAGCCTTCCAGAGTGCCATAATAACACTTGTGCACTCCTATGCTTGGCTCGTGCTCTTTCTCTATCTCCCAAGAATGTTTTAAAGACCTCACATCATTACAAGGATTGAAGGTCCATTAGCTCCCTGGCCAGCCTCCTGCACATGCTCCAAGGCCCCCTTTCCATAGCACACATGCCCAGCATGGAAGAAGTAGGATCTCGCTGGCCAAAATGTATCTTCTCATCTTCTTCAGCACCTCCCCTTTTTACCCATGAAACCGCAGGTCCATCTGTGATTTGTGAGGATGACTCTTGAAATCTGTCCAGATTCGGAGTTCTTCCTGCCACTGATGTGAGCTCAGCTCCATTGTCTGCCTCTCTCTACTGCAGCCATCTCCGCCGCAGTCTCTCCATTTCCTTTTTGGTTTCTTCCATTTTCTCCAGAGTTGCCCTTGTAAGGGAGAAGCCAGTCTGCTTCAGCTTCCAAACCATGCAGTGACCTTCAGCAATCTGAGAGGAAAAGGGGGGTGTCACAGTCTCCTCCTGGCCCTCTGTCCTTATTTGTAAATACTCCAGTGTTTTTCTTCCAACTCCCCACACATTAAGCCATGCAAGCAGACATTTTTCCACCATGGAGGGATCTGGCCATAAGTGTGGCTCCGGGTCCCTTCCCTGGACATCCCCAAGATGCTGGCCTTGAAGAGTGAATCTTGGATCCACCAGGATGCTTCCAGGACAGAGTCCTACATCCTGAGTTTGGTAGTTTACTCAGTGCACCAGAGTGGGATTTGTCAGGTCCTACACCCTGACCTATGCAACCTGTGCCCTTCAGTGGCTGGGAGAATCTCACCGAGCTCCCCATGTGCCCTAGGGCAGCTGCTGTGGCTCCTGACTGCAAACTCACATCCCACCATCCCTCTGGGGTGTGTGTGTGTGAAGGGGGCAGGTTCTCAGGGTCCGTGTCATCCCCGAAGACCACATGTATCCCTGGTTGACTCTTTTTCTTCTAGAGCCAGCTATTTGTGCAGCTTGTGTGACTTGGGTACAATCCTAAGAGACTGCACAGAGCCCATTTTACAGGAGGCCACTCAAACCTTGGTGATGACAAGGGTCAGATTAATCATTGTCAGTGGTCACTCAAGGCTCAGGACAGTAAGACTCTGCTGCTTGCAAGAAACAATTTCCTGAAACCTGCAGGTGTTCCCAGAGGACTGAAATTATGGAGGTGCAGACTGGGAACCTGCTTTCAGCTGAGCCAGGAGGTCCCTCTGCGCACTTCCGCTTGCCTTTGTGGAGCCGAAGTTTGGCCCATGGACACAGGAGCGTGGTCCAGCCACACGTTCAGGAGTAAGAGGTGCTCCGTGCTGGTGAGCTGCTAGCTCTTGCAAAGCAAAGTCTCCACACAGTGGGTGTGGCTCACACTCTTTTTTTCATTTAGTTATTTATTTTGCATTAGTCCGTGTTTGCAATACATCATGATTACCTTCCTTGAGGGAGTTGGTACTTGCACATAACACATCTCAACTCTTTTATATTCCCCTCTCCTCCTCTCCATGGCCCCTTCCTCTATCTCTTGGTCCCCTTTCCATTAGCAAAAAAAAAATCTGTCTCCTGTTCCCTCTTATGTATCTTCTATTTTGCTCTTTAGCTTATTTATCCTTTGGGTTTCTCATATAAGAAATTGTGAGCTATTTAAGCCTCTGTGTCCAATTTATTTCACTTTGTGTTATGGTCAAAGTGCGTCTGTTTTCCTACAAATGACTCGTTTATCCTTTATAGCAGAGTAGTACTTGGTTGTTGTGTCTAAACACCACATTTTCCTTATCCATTCACCTGTTGATGGACCTATACGCAGCTTCCAAGATGTAGCTACCAGAGTTGTGCTGCGACGAAGTGGGTAGGCATGGATGACCATGATATGATACCTCGAGCTCTTTCAGGAAAACACCAAGGAGGCGAATAGATTCAGTGACTCATATGCTTCAAATGAAACCAAAACAGACTGGCGAAATGTCAGCATGTGCCATGAGAGAGAATCCTGACGATGCTGTGATTCTCTAGGGTGCTTCTCCCACAAACGCTAAGGAGTAGGTTGAAATGAAGGCAGTGGGTTAGTGCTACAGTCTAACCTATGTTGAGTGCAGGCTACGCTCCCGGCTTAAATGACCAGCAAGAAAGGAGTTAAAACAGGAATCACTATCCTGGAGTTTGGATTTTGGCCAGAGTAGCTGAGCTGAAAACTCCAGTAGAACTCATTGTGAAATGACGTTGTGTGCAGTGTATGTGTGCATGCGTGCATGTGAGTGTGTGTGTGTGTGTGTGTGTGTGTGATATAATGGGAACAACCACTTGAGACCCACATTAAATTGATCACATAGATACATGTCTGTCTGTCTGTCTGTCAAGCACAGTTTTACCATATTTTCTCTGCCCTCTTGCTTTTACTTCAAGGCAGAAATGGTGGGTCTGGCTGGCCAGTAACAAATACCAGCACCCTGGCCAGTCATGGAGCAACCTCGATCTCCAGTCTAGACACTGCCTGGGCTTACCTCTAGTCAACTCGGGAGGCATTGCAAGATCCCGGATCTGGGTAAGAGGACTGCTTTATTGGCAATTACTGCAGAGGACACAAATCTGAGCCTTGTGTCCCACTCTGGTTCCTTAAAGGAGAGTCCCATGAGGGGACATCGCCCCCTACTGGCCTACCTTGGGTTTCGTTGCAAAATGTCAAATCCCCATCTTAGTCTCTGTGAAAACATACGTGTTGACATAAAAAGATACAGCATGATGGAAGAATAGCTTAATGGCCTATTCAAGTAAAAATGCAGTTTTAAAAACTGTCCCATGTACTTGAGGTATGGGAACATTGCACATTTATTACATGGCAATTTTTGCATCTCTATAGGTCTTTATCTGAAATTATACTACATTTTTATTTTCTGTTTAGTTATTTGAAATTCTGATTCTACATCTAAAATTTTCAACTCAGTACTCTTTATCTACTGTATAAACTTACTCTTAATACTTCAACCATATGTTTCTTTGTGAAGAGGACTTGAAGATTGGTAACTGTCCCCAAAAAGGTAAAATCTATTAACCTTTAATATTTAAGCATGATATTTAAACTTAAAACATTCCAAGCCCATTGATCATTGCTACTTTTAATTTACATATTCTTTTCAGTATAGAGGTCTTGGAACAAAGTTTCGCCCATATCTGACTCTTCCAAAAAATAGCAATTGAGAAATATAGAACTTTTATCTATTTGAGAAATATAAATAGTAAAATATGTTATGCAGGATGACTGGTGTGGTTAAATAAATATTTGTTAATGTATAAAGGGTAAATAAAAATATAAAAGCTCAGGAAAAATCTCTTTGAGAACTCTCTGGCCAGGGAATTATTTTCATCTTCAATGCATCTTTCTGTGAATGTATATTTAATTTGGACACACTGTGGTCTGTCAGTCAGGTTAGATCCTGAATGGAATGGACGTGTTTGAAAGTTATTCATAAATTGATTCATTAACTAAAATGTTTTTTCATACAGGTATCAAATAGTCTTTCCTGATACAATTATTTATGGGAGATCGAGTTTTCCCACCACCACCTTAATGAAGAGAACATCCATAGAATCTTCTGATTTAAAGATGGGTTTCTGTTTTTGAGAAGTCTTCAAAGGGCGCAGAATTCAAGACTGTTTTATGTCTGTAGAACAAACAAACTAGACAATTATCTGTGGAAACTGTAACTTCACCTTAACTGATCACACTTCCTACAGTTTTTATGGACCCCAATGAAATCTTGAAAATTGAAATTAGAGCATGATAAATGGAACTCTCAGTATGTACATAAGCCATGTGCAAAGTAAACTGTTGATTCAACTTAAACAGAAAACATTCTTAACACAGTAAGAATTAAAATGCCAAACTGACATTTCGAACTTGAAGTGGCCCCAAAAGGCAGTGCGTGATGACTTCCCATCAGGAGAGAACAGATTCATTGGCTAATAGCATTCAAAGGAGTCTTAAAATCTTTTTTGTTTCATCACAAGTATACACCATGATACTTGTTTTAACTTTCTAGTTTAAAAAAATAAAAAAAGCATTGTCATTGGTATCTCCGTATAGTCACCATTATAAACTAATACCATATGTTGATAAGATAAAAAATAACCTTAATTTGACTATTAGTTGCAAGAAAAAATGGTCTCAGCATTGTATAGGCTGTGGTCTACACAGTAGTTTTGATCACTTAAGTTTAAAAAAATAAAAAAAAGCATTGTCATTGGTATCTCTGTATAGTCACCATTATAAACTAATACCATATGTTGATAAGATAAAAAATAACCTTAATTTGACTATTAGTTGCAAGAAAAAATGGTCTCAGCATTGTATAGGCTGTGGTCTACACAGTAGTTTTGATCACTTAACTGCAGTATGTCTTATTAGCTGGGCTCCAAAGGTACGGGCCACTAGGAAAGCTCTTTTCCCTTAAATCTGCTTTAAAATAGCATTGCTTTATTTAGTGCTTCAAAATATTTCTCAAACAGGATTCCAACACTATTTTATTTTGACAGGTTCCATTTGATATCCGTGTCAATCAGAGCGCAAGGTTTTCTTTACCTTTCCTTCTGCATTTCAGGGCCTCTATCTATAGCGCCATTAACCCTTCTCTGACGCTGACACTTGGCTGCTTGAATCGGGCTTTCTTCTTCCCCCTTGGAAATGAGTGTAGAGTCTGCCTCCTGTTTGGCAGTGTGCCAGAGAGCCAGGTAATCTCCGTGGTAAAGCTTGATTCTAATTAGTGTGGTGTCACGGGGAAGTTGGAGTTGCTGTCGTCACAGGCAGCAAGTGCAGCAGACAGCGGGGGTCGAAGTCAGAATCCCCAGGACCTGCAGCACCTAATAAAGTCACCAGAGACCAGTGATACGGGCTCTGCCACTCTTCTGTTGCCGACCTTTTCATAGAAAGTGGTTCTCGTCTCATTCCTGGGATGAATGTGACCCTAAGTCCCAGATGAGATCTTTGAATGGACGAGAGTGCTTCTGAGAGACCCATCTTCAGTTGTCAGTGAAGGGAGGACACTGGGGTGACAGGGAGTTGTGATCCTTGTCTTCACATGCAGACAGCTGGCAGCAGACCTTTGCCTGCAGCTTCATTCGGGTACACACGGCTACAATGTTAACTGCCAACTTGACTCATGCACTGAATGAAGCTCTGTAACTGAGATTTCCTTCAGCACTAATTAAATAAGTCAAAAAAGAGCAAAGACCAAGCAGGAGCAGTCCTAACTGTGATTTCCATGTCTGAAAAAAAAAAAAAAAAAAAATTTCTCACCTAGCAATTTTAAAGAGTGATGACAGCATAAGTACTTGAGAAATATTTCATGATGATGACATAATGAACCAGCTTTAGGTATGTGGCACCCCACGTAGCGTGGATATTTTCAGATGTTCTGAAACAAGGCTGCTGAAGCCAGATTCTGCACCTGTGGTTCTATCTATGTTTGGTTTTCTTCTGAACTAGCTCTGGCCTGGTGTGTAATATCAAGCAATTCTTGTAGATGCCTGAACAGACTTCTCTATCATTCCATACTGCAGCTGAAACACTGCTCTTGGTAGTTCTCAGTGGTTTTCTCCACTGGAAAACCTCACACCTGGGTAGAATAAAATTTTCCCCCTATTTTTCATTTTCTATTGCTTTTCTCTTACTTGTCTTTACATGCATCTCTCTACATGACTGGTTCATTTCTCAGTACTATTCTCTCAGCCACCAGTCAGCTTCTTGCTTCAGAAAGTCTCAGCTAACTGTTTGGACACCTACTTAGTCTTCGCAGGACACCCCTTGTCCCACAAGCTCCCCAGCAGGATGAGGGAAGGAATAGATGCCAACCACTACCAGACATTAGATCTACATAGCATCACACAATGTACTGTGACAGTTGTTAGAATAAAGATGGTTTCATTTCTGTCGGACCCTAAGAAAAATAAATGAATGAAGTCAAGGGATTATTAAAGGTGGGATTTTATGCACATGACAGATGACTGTTGGAACCATGGCCTTGCACAAAAAGTAATTCCTGGAATTTGGACAGATGCGACCTCACCCCTGACCCTGCCAAGGGTGTTTCAGAATATCTTTTTTTAAAAATTTTATTTTACAGAGAATAAAACAAAAGAGGACAGAACAATGCAGATCAGAACAGAACAATACAAACAACACAACATTTCACAACAAGACAATTGGATATCAACAGTAGCTACCATAATATCTCTTTCTTTGAAATAGTTGAGCACAGCTTCACAAACAATAATATCAAACATAACAAAATAGAATAAAGCATTCAAGAGAATGAAACTATTACAAGGCATTCTGAACCAAATAACAGAAATGAACAATGGCTACTATAATATCTCATTTTCCATAAAAAAATTTGTTTATATTATTACCCATATTAAAATCCAGTAAGACACAACATGATAGAACCAGTGGTAATAGAAGAACAAAAGCATGGTAGGACTTCAGAGCCAGGTGATATTAAATCAGCAATGGCTGACAAAGTGTCTTGTTTTCTTCAAAGTAGGTGTTCATACAATCACACATAATAAGCTCAAATAAAACAGAATATAACCATTCCAACCAATGAATGAAAACATTACAAGACTTCAAAGCAATATAATGGGGATCCATTATTACCATAGAATCTTATGTACTCTTACCTTTTCTTACACTAGGGAGAGTATGTGGTACTTATACATGTGAGTTTGATTTATTTCACTTATGAGTACGGTCTCAATTTGCATCCCTTTATTTATAAATACCTCAATGTGATCATTCTTTATAGCTGAGTAGTACTCCATTATATAAAAGTATCACAATTTTTCTTATCTATTCCTCAGTTGATGGGCAGTTAGGTTGTTTCCAAGATCTGGCTATTACATATTGTGCCGCTATAAACATGGGTGCACATATACCACTGTGGTATGATGTTTTCAGTTCTTCTGGGAATATGCCTAGGAGTGGAATAGCTGGGTCAAATGGGATTTCCAATCCCAGTTTTTTGAGGAATCTCCAGACTGATATCCACAGTAGCTGCACCAGTCTATACTCCCACCAACAGTGCAGAAGAGTTCCTTTTTCCCCACAGCCTCTCCAGCATTTGTTGTTGTTAGTCTTCTTGATCCTGGCCATTCTTTCTGGGGTGAGATGGAATCTCAGTGTTAATTTGCATTTCTCTAAAGACCAATGATGATGAACATTTTTTCAGATATTTATTTGCCATTTGTATTTCTTTATCTGAGAACTGTGTTTTCATCTCAGATGCCCATTTTTGTATTGGGTCTTTGAATTTTGGGGGTCTGAGTTTTTTAAAATTCGTTGTAATTTCTAGACGGAGGTCCTTTGTCTGAGGGAAAGTTTGCTAAGATTGTTTCCCAGTTTGTGTGTTTTCTTTTCACTCTGTTGGAGATTTCTTTCAGCATGCAGAAACTCTTTAATAAGATGTGATCCCAGTTATTGATTCTGGAAAGTATTTCCTGTGCAGTTTGGTTCTTCTTCATGAATTCTCTACCTACCCCTATGTCTTCGAGATTTTTACCTACTTTGTCTTCCAACAGATTTAGTGTTTCTGTTTTAATATTTAGATCTTTGATCCATTTAGATTTCAGTTTAGTACATGGTGATAGGTATGGGTCTAATTTTAGTTTTCGGCATATGGATAGCCAGTTTTTCCAGCACCATTCATTAAAGAGACTGTCGTTCTTCCAGTGAACATGTTTGGCCCCTTTATCAAAGATAAGGTGGTTGAGTGTGTTCATAGTTGTATCTTCTATTCTATTCCATTGATCTTCAGGTCTGTTTTTATTCCAATACCATGTTGATTTTATTACAGTAGCTTTGTAGTATAAATTCAAGTCAAGGATTTTGATGCCTCCTGCCTTGGCTTTGCAGCTTAGAATTGCCTTTGCTATTCTAGGTCTCTTCTGGTTCCAGATGAATTTTAGGAGTGATTTCTCTAGATCTATGAGGTATGTTAGTGGTATTTTCATTGGGATTGCATTGAATCTGCATAACAATTTTGGGAGAATGGCCATTTTCACAATATTCATTCTTCCTATCCATGAATAAGGGATGTCTTTCCATTTTCTGAGTTCCTTTTCAATTTCTTTTTTCAGGATATTATAATTTTCCCTGTATAGCTCTTTTACTTCTTTCATTAGATTAATTCCAAATTATTTCATGTTTTTGGATGCTAGTGTGAAGGGTGTTGCTTCTCTGATTTCTTTCTCGGTGATTTTGTTGTTAGTATATAGGAATGCTATTGATTTTTGACTATTGACTTTGTATCCAGCTACATTGCTGAATTTATTTATTATGTCTAGGAGTCTTTCGATGGAGTTTTGGGTGTCTTTTATGTAAAGTATCATATGGTCTGCAAATAATGATAGTTTAACTTCCTCTTTTCCTTTCTTTACTCCTTTTATTTCTCTCTCTTGTCTAATTGCTCTGGCTAGTATTTCCAGTACTATGTTGAATAGGAGTGGTGATAGGGGACATCCTTGTCTTGTGCCTGCTTTTAAGGTAAAGGCTTTCAGTTTTTGGCCATTTAATATGATGCTGGCTGTTAGTGTGTCATAGATAGCCTTTATCATATTGAGGTAGAGACCATTTGTTCCAATTCTCTGTAAGGTTCTTATCATGAGTGGGTGTTGGATCTTATCAAAAGCTTTTTCTGCATCTATAGAAATGATCATGTGATTCTTACTTTTGGTTCTATTGATATGGTGGATTACATTTATTGATTTACTTATGTTGAACCATCTCTGCATGCCTGGGATGAATCCTACTTGGTCATGGTGTATAATCTTCTTGATGATTTGCTGCATCCTGTTTGCCAGTATTTTATTGAGAATTTTTGCATCTATGTTCATTAGGGAGATTAGCCTGTAGTTCTCTTTTTTAGTTGGGTCTTTCTCAGATTTTGGTACTAGAGTAATATTTGCTTCCAGGAATGACTTAGGGAGAATTGCTTCCCTTTCAATTTCATTGAACAGTTTGAGGAGTGTTGGCATTAAGTCTTCTTTGTATTTCTTGCAGAATTCTGCAGTAATCCGTCTGGCCCTGGGCTCTTCTTTGTTGATAGGGACTTTATTTCATTTTCAATTTCATTAATAGCAATTGGGTTATTCAGCAGTTTTACAATATCTTGATCCAGCTTTGGTGGTTCATATGTTTCTAGGAATCTGTCCATTTCTTCTGTGTTATTGAATCTATGAGAGCAGAGGTTTTCAAAATAGGTGTTGATGATCTTCTTTCTGTATTTCCAGAGTCGGTAGTTATTTCACCTTTTTCATTCCATATTGCATGAATTTGAGTCTTTTCTTTCCTTTTTTAAATGAGGTTGGCTAGTGGCTTATCTATTTTATTTATTCTTTCAAAGAACCAACTCTTTGATTCATTGATTCTTTGTATTGTTTTCTTAGTCTCTATTGAATTAATTTCTGCTCTGATCCTTATAATTTCCTCCTTTCTTTTGGCTTTTGGCTTGGCTTGCTCTCTTCTTCTAGCTGTTTGAGGTGTAGTATCAGGTTGCTTATTTGTATTCATTCTGTTTTCCTAATGTGGGAACTCAGTGCAATAAATTTTCCTCTAAGTACCACTTTCATTGCATCCCACAGATTATGGTAAGTTGTTTTTGTATTTTCATTTGCTTGTAGATATTGTTTAATTTCTTCTTTAATTTCCTCTGTGACCCATTGATTGCTCAAGAGTGTATTATTCAATTTCCATGTGTTTCTTGGGTTTTTGCAGTTTTTTTATCATTAATTTCTAGTTTCATGGCACTATGATCTGATATCATGCAACAGATAATTTCAATTCTTTTGCATTTACTTAAAGATGTTCTGTGGGCTAGTATATGGTCTATTTTAGAGAATGTCCCATGTACTTCTGAGGAGAATATATATTATGATGTTTTTGGATGGAACATTCTATATACTTCTATCAAGTCCATTTGTTCACAGGTGTGATTCTGTTCTGTTATTTTTTTGCTGATTTTCTGTTTAGTTGATCTGTCCCTTTGTGTCAATGGCATGTTAAGGTCTCCTGTTATAATTGTGTTATTGCTTATTTGATTTTTAATTTCTGTTAATACTTTCTTTGTATAGCTGGGTGCTCTAGAATTTGGTGCATATATATTTAAGATCGTTATCTCTTCCTCTTGAAGTTTTCCCCTAAGTAGTCTGTAGTGACCTTCTTTATCTCTTTGGACCTTTCTTGGTTTGAAGTTCACATGGTCTGCAAACAGAATAGCTACCCCTGCTTTTTTTTTTTTTGAGTTCCTGTTGCATGAAGCATTATTTTCCATCTTTTGACTTTCAGTCTATGAATTTCTTTTTGGATTAGATGGTTTTCTTGTAGACAGCATATGGTTAGACATTGATTCTTGATCCATTCTGCCAGTCTGTTTCTTATAATTGGTGAATTGAGGCCATTTACATTAATGGTTATAACTGTTATATATTGGTTTATTGTTGAGATGTTATCTTTCTGCTGTTGTATCCTTATCTTTCCCTTCTGTTTAATTGTCTGTCTTGCTTAATGGTTTTTTCCTATGTGTGTCTAGAATGTCTTTAAGTATTCTTTGCAGAGTCAGTTTGGTGATCATGAAGTTCTTCAGCTGTTCTTTATCATGAATGTATCTTATTTCTCCATCCATTTTTGAAAGACAGTTTTACAGTGTACAGCTGTCTGGGTTGGAAGTCTTTTTCTTTTAGGATCTGAAATATTTCACTCCATGCTCTTCTTGACTTCATTGTTTGTGTTGAGAAGTCTGCTGTAATTCTGATAGGTTTTCCTTTATAGGTGATCTGTCTTTTCTCTCAAACAGCTTTTAATATTCTATTCTTATGTTGGTTTTCTGGGATGGTGATTATTATATGTCTGGGTGTAGTTTTATTTTGGTTATGGCTCTTTGGAGTTCTCTATGCTTAGCTAATCTGAATGTCAGTTTCCATTCTCATGTTTGGGAAATTTTCAGCTATTACTTCTTTAAATAGCCTCTTAATATCATTTGTGTTTTCTTTTTCTTTTTCATTTATCCCTCTTAATCTTATGTTGTTTTTTCTTTGCATCATCTTGCAATTGTTGAATTGTTATTTCCTGATTACTTATTATTTTTAAGAGATCTTTCCTTTCCTGTTCACTAGCTGCAATGTTATCTTCGAGGTCTGAAATTCTATCTTCACTTTCGTTGAGGCGGTTTTGGCAGCTTACAATAGAATTTTTGATTTCCTGTATATCTCCTTGAATCTGCTTCATGTATTCTGTTTGTTTCTTATACTATTTATTCAGGGATTCTATCTGTTTGCTTTGTTCCTCTAATATTTTAGCTGTGTCTTCTTTAGATGCATTCACTATTTCTTTCACTACTTTTATCATTTCTTCTTTTAACTGAGAGATTATTTCTAATTTGAGTTCTTTTATAGCTTCCCGTACTTGTTTCTTTATTTCAGTTGATATCATTTCAGGTACGTCAGGTGTATGACTAGTATTTTCTACTATGTATATGGCTCCCAGGCTTTCTTGGGATGGGCTGGAGGTTTGAGATTGCATTTTGGTCTTTCGTTTTGTCATTTTCCTATGTTTCTGTGTTTCAAGCGATGTTCCAAAACTTTCCCTGAGTGTGTTGGGAATCACCTCCCGTGCCTTCAGCTCCTGGGACTCAAGGATCTTGGCTCCCCTGGTTGAATGAAATATCTCTGGGCACGGTGCACTCAAGCCTGTGAAGCTTTTCAAGGCTAGTCCAGTGTTCTAGGGGGCTGGGTGGGCACCCAAGCACCGGGAGCTATGTCCCAAACTCTCCCAGGCTAGAGCCAGGGAGCTGGAACTCTGCTTGCCACCGCATGGGCTCACCTCCCCTCTCAGAGCCTGCTTGTTCCCCTGTTTGAATAAAGGCCACTGGGCATGGTCCACTCAAGCCTGTGAAACCTTGCCAGGCTAATCCAGTGACCTATGGGGCTGAGCGGGCTCCCCAGCACCAGGAGTGATGTCCCAAACTCCCCCGAGCTAACGCCAGTGAGCTGGGACTTCCCGTGCCCTTGCTGCCTCGCCAGCTGGAACTCCACCATCAGCCGAGCCCAGAATATCTTATGTAATTCTAAATTTGCCTCTGAAATGTCCCCTTATGTCAGTCTCCTGGAATACACTCATGGTTTTCTATGGCATGCATATGCCTATTGCAATGTCAGTCTTGAATAAACTCCTTACTCCTTGGCGGAATTTGTCTCTTTAGGGAATTTAGTTAATATTTCCAATCAAGTGTGAAGGTAATCAGAGCCTAGTGGGACTGGGCACAAGTATCCCATGATTATGAGTCTCACAGGGATGGGTTTGGGACCCTTGAATTGGGATAGTTTCCATTTCCACAGCATCTCACCCTCTCTGCCCTTTGCATCCAGACAAAGCTCCCCATGGATGATACAGACCCAGGCTGAGTGGAAGTTCCTTTGAGCTTAGACTCCTGGCTGCCCTCACTGGAGGCTGCCTGTCCACAGCTCCCCCTGAGTGATCTGAAAGCTGTTTTTACCTCTGAAGATGTGTGCTGGGTCTGTCTTTTATTTGCTCTGTGTTTTAAGGGACATGAATCAGATGCCCACATCCTTCACCCACAGAATGGGGAACTGGGAACTCTAACATAATCATGGCTGGGTTTAATAGCAAGGTAATGCTTTGCAAAAAGCAGCAAACTGACACACGGCCCTACTAATGTTTCTCTCCCTGTAACATTTTCTTCATCTACAAATCCTGCCATCTTTACTAACATCTGCCAGTGAAAGTGTGGGGAGGGCTAATGCTTTAAATAAAAGTCAGAATTTTTTTATGAACAAACTCATTCTTACTTCTGACAATGATGTTCAGCCAGAGATACCATACTAAACTCCTGAACCTTGCAAGCATAAGCACTTGTCCTCTTCCTTCCGTGAGAATCCTCCAGTTTGGGAGTAGTCCTTTCTTTCCATACCTTCTCCTCTGTCATTTCAGACATCCTAGGGTATACTTATATTAACAATTTGTTTTATATTCACCATGGTCTCCACCTTCCCATATCATCACAAATCTATTAGTTTTGTTAAGAGTGAACCGATCACCACCGAACAACCAAGAGGCACTCAGAGAGGTGGAGAGAACCGGTATCTTATGCCAGTGGACTCAAGGGGAACTACTTGCTTTAAGGTCTGAGCTCTGAGTGTCCATTGTTGTTTCTTTATATAGGGGTTTTAGGTGGGAAAAAGCAGAATAGGGCATGGTTAGACAGTTGTTTTGTGCTTTCTGAATATTTTGGTTTTAAGTTTCAGTTTCTCAAAGTTTTGTTCTCATCAGTTTGTTATTAGGCAATGGGCATTACAGAGGACCTGTCATCCTCCACTTGGAAGGGCCTGACTTTCTCCTTGGTGGGCTGACATTCACTCTTATATGCAGTTGAGGCATGATCTGATAGCCTTGAACTTAGGCAGACTTGAATTTATGCTGTGCTGCTCCTGACACTGGAAAAGCCTGAGGTTCTCCCTAACACCTTTTCTTTTAATGCGTGGAAAACAATGAATTCTGTCACCCTTCCATGTAGCCAATTGCCTTATGTTCTTGCCTGGCACTTGATTAATTTGAAATCTGCATTCTTGGAGTCCCAACCACACACATGAAGTTTAGACATCAACCAAGAATCTTACACGTACCAGTTGTTGATTTTTCCCTGCAGAATTTCTCCATAATTTCTACTATGGATGTCTTTATGAAACTTTATAAAATTACTGGAGTAGTGAAACTTAAGAATCTAAGTAAGATCATGTTTTCATATGGATTAAATAAAGAATAGTGGTATATAAATTAAATTCTATGTTTGAACTGGAAAACTTAGTATCATTTTTAAAGTATAGTTAAGACATTTTAACTATACATATGTATGGTTGTATTACTCATCATTCTTCTGGTCATGAAGACAGAATATCTGATACCTACTACTTAAATCAGGAGAGGTTTAATTGGGCTCATGGTTTCAGGGGACCCCATATATGGTCAGCTGCTCCAAGGCAGGAGGGTGGGAGAGGAAACTGCTTCATTCATGACAGACAGGAAGCAGAGCAGGGGACAGCACCAGAGATGGGGGAGCCTGCAACTAGATACCCTATCCAAGGTCACATCTCCACAGCCCATCCAGATACACCCAGAATTGTGCCTTGTTAATAGACTAGGTATTCTAATTCAGTGAAGTTGACCTCCCAATTAACTGTCACACCAGGATAGACTGTGGTAATTTGGCACACATTTAAAATGCATAATGATCAAATTAAAACAGTTAACATTTCCATCTTATTAAACATTTAAAAAATCGGCCAGTGTAGTACTTGTGGATTTTTATGATGCATGGTGTGATGTTTCAATACATGCTTTCAATATATACTATCAATATCACTTTTTCAATTCCCTCAAAACTAGACAGAATTACTGAAGATGGAATCCACACACCTAACCCATCAGGAAACTTGTCATATTTCCCCCATTCTGAGCTCCTCTCTAATGATAGCAATTTAGAAACTCTGCAGTACAGAAAGGGGATCAAGGGTGGGAAAACCAAGCTAACTACATGAAAAACACAGCTCTGATAACAGATTTCTCCCATATGATTTGATCAGTGACCCCTTTCCACAGTCCTAACTTAAAAATGAAGAACTGATGATCATTCAAGATTTGAGATCTTCAAAAAGTAAAGAAGCATAAAAGATAAAAGAAGAAATAATTTAGAGGTAAATTTGGCATTGTTTTTTAATAGTATATTGGGACAGTTTTGTGGGAATAAATCCAGGAAAGCAGTGATTCAAAACTGCAAAAGAAATTAGGTACCTAATTAAGTATCCACCAATTAATTATCTAACCACTAGAATAAATATATCATAGAAAGTCTAAAGCACAGGGGGAGAAGCGTCTCTCAATGTGGAAAACAAGAGAAGGAAGCAAAGATTGCAAGAATAAAAGTAAAATAGAGGTGGGAGAAAAGGTTATGGCTGGACTGTGTTTTCCAAAATGATATGTAGAAGGCCAGACACCCAGACCCTCAGAATACAGTTCTATTTGGAAATAGAGTTGTAGCAACTATAATTAATTAATCCAGACTTAAGGCTGACTTGTTTCATTAAAACAAGGTCATAACAGCTTCTCCACATTGGCAAGTTGTACCAAATTTAACATTTAAAGTGTAAAGACCCTCAAATGGTGACCAGCACAGAGTACATAGAAATAAATGCAGCTCCACCAGGCAGATGGTAGGAGGCAGGGGAAAGCAGGCGAGCGAGACATGGAAGAAGACAACGTCTCCGTGCAGCAAGTCGGAAGACCATCCAGTGAGCTGAGGGTTGTTGAGCTTCCCCAGCAGCGGGTCCCTGGATGGAGCTGTAGCTGACCAATGGGCTGCTCAGACTCCTTTAGAGGAAGACCGACCTGCCAGGTCTGGGGACAGAGTCCCCAGCTTGTCTGCTTCAGTCTCTGCTAAAGTCATGCATTTGGGGGGACATTTATTATCCAAGTAATGATCAAGGTTTGTACTGCAGGGCACTCACGTGCTGGGGCACCTTCCTCTGGAGGTGGAGCATGGTTGGGGGTCTACAGTACACAGGACCCCTCTGGAAGGCAGTTGTTTTAATGAAGAAAGAAGCAATAGGCGCAAGTTGGTGAAATAGGAACAGCCCTAGAACAGGCGCCATTGGTTTCATGGGTAGAAAGTGGACACTGAGGAACGGTTTTCACCGTGGGTGGATTTGGAGACCACTGTGTTGAGTGAAAGAAGGCAGATCCAGAAAAACTGATATCACATACTTTCTCTATTTCTCTAGTATAGGGAATCTAAAAAAATATGATAAAAAGCAGAAGGGAGACTCTTACTAGACAAAAGGAAAGGAATGAAAGGAGAGTGGGACTATAAGAATGGGTAACCAATAAAAAGAGTGAATAAAGGAACTGATTAGAGTCAGAGAGAGAGAGAGAGAGAGAGAGAGAGAGAGAGAACCATGTTATGTGGCATCAAAATATTTAATAAAAATACTGTGTTGGCCACTTGGAAGTCAGACCATGTGACCACTGAGCCTATAGGTTCTGGAGAAAACTGTTAGGTACTTTCTTGGCAGAATAATAATTTTAAAAGCTCAGGAAAAAAAATATTCTTTGCAAACCAAAATGAAAAATAAAAATAATACAAGAAGTTTTGGACCTCAGCAGTTTGCATTTCCATTCAAAGAAAGGATGAGAGGGAAAGAGCACAGGAGGGGCCATCACAGCAGGCTGCAGCTTCCCGAGTCAAGGCCTGGTAATTCCAGCAGCCACCGCGTAGCTGAGATAGAGGTGCTGGTGATAACGGAATACGGCAATGGAAGAGGTGAGGTGTGAGAGTTACATCTATCAAGATGTGATGTCTTTACTACCACAAGTGACTGATTGAAAGGAAATGTCTGGTGTCTGCTTGCTTTCTGAAGGAACTGAACTGCTGAGGGAATCAGGAACTGACAAGGGCCATCCTATCATCGAAACCTTTGGAGGCGTCTACTGAGCTGCCAAACCTGCCTGTGCCCAGCCAGAGCACACTCCTCCAGATCCACAGAGGTAAGATGTAGCATTAATGAGCAAGGAAGAGCAGAGGCAGTGAAGAGGGGCCCAGCCCAAGGTTCCCTTTGCCCTGGACAGCGCCCCTGCTGGGCATCTCGCTGCCATCCACTAGCTCCTCCTCTGTCTATTCCGATGCTAAGGGAGACTTAATTGCTGCTACTTTCTCACTATATTGTTTGTGTTTGCAGGGGTAATGAGGAATGGTGGGATGAGATGTGACAGGTTTTACCTTTCCCATCTATTCCCGAGTTAGTCAGTCACCCACCCAAGGCATCTGAACGTAGACTTTTATTCCAGCCATTAGCTTTTACAGAGGAAGTGTCAGAATTGTGACAGAGACACTAAAAGAATATGACTTTCACTGAGCTGTTGTGGAAAGAGGAACACACAGCCAGATCAGGGAACACGAGTGTTGGCCCCATTGCTGAAAGGCACCAAGCCGTGTCTTTCTTCAGAGCCGTAATTTCCTCATCTGTGGAACTGAGAGAAGAATATGCTTTTCAGGACTCTATATAACCAATATCCATTGCAATGCTGGCAAAAATCCTTCCATGCTAGTTTACAGATAAAGATAGGCACTTCTCTGATCAAAATTTGTCATAGAAAACATCCATCAATATGCATCATAAAACTTTATTCATTTTCTTTTGACATTTCTCTTCCCCCCTATGTTCTAAGCTATCCTGAGAGCTTGTGAATTTCTTGTCTCCACAGTGCTTTTTAGCAGAGAGAACAGGCTCTTCCTTTCAAATGAACATCTTAAATCTTTAATCACTTGATACCTTTGAAAGCCAACAAGCAATTTTATAAAAGGAAAGAGAATTCATGCATGCTGCCTCCCAGGTATTATAAAGCTGCCTTGGAAAAACATCTGTATCCTTGATCTGATACAAGTGTGTACTTAGTGGGTATTTGAATACATCTGTGTCTCTATTTCTGGATTTTTTTTGCTCATATGGATATTAATACTGCCTATTTTAATATCTATATTTAAATAACAAGAAAAAATAGCTCACCTACAGGAGCATTTTTTTTTTTTGCATATTTTGTCTTAGTCTGTTTTGTGTTGCTATCACATAATATCCAAGACTGTGTAATTTGTGAAGAACAGAAAGTTACTTCTTCCAGTTCTGGAGGCTGAGGTCCAAGATCAAAGTGGTATGTTATGACACAGAACAAACCAGAAGGACAAGGAAGGTACAAACTCCTTCATCAATTCCTTTTAAGGCTGCTAATCTATTCATGAGGTAGGAGTTCTCATGAGCTAGATACCTCCCAAATGCTTCCTCCTGACAATGCTATTGTGGTAGGAATTAAACTTTTTTTTAATAGGTACCAGAGATTGAACTCAAGACCGCGTGCTTGCAAGGCAGGCACTTATGCCGCTGAGCTAAATCCCCAAACCAGAATTAAACTTTAAAAACATGATTTTCGGGTGACATGGTCAGGCAAGGGTCCACAATAGGATAGTCTACTTCACTGAGTACATCTGACAAATGTTTTAGTTCATACTGTTAATTTTAAATGGCACCCAGTGGGTCCAGTGTAATCTGTGCATAGAATTCCAAAGCTCATGTGCTGAGCTAAATTAACAGATACATTGCTTTTTATCTTTCCAAAATGTATGATAGCATGGTTAGGATGCCTCTGGTACATTTCATCAGAATCTAAAGTTTCAAACTTTGACCTGGTAATTAAACAATTAAGCTCAGGTTTCTCTCTGTAATATATAATTATATCATTTCATAATAACTAGAGGTTATCTATAGTTTCAAATGGGCATCAGGTTAACTCCTCAGGAAACAGAAGCACTGGTGCAGGCTGTCACAGGCTGTTTCTCAGTTAAGCTTTTGCATTAAGTGGTTTATTTCGGATTATCAACGACAGAACCACCTGTGCCTAACAGATCTTAATAAGTTAAAATTTACAGCTTTGACCACAATTTTTCCTCACTGATTTTATTTTTCCAAAATGCAAAACATAGGTGAAGACTTTTTAGATGTCCTTTTGAGGTGATCCAGTAATTCAACAGGGGCTTTGGATTTCTTGAAAAACGACATCAAGGGAGACATGAGTGCTCTGTAATGTCAGTCTGGGAGTGAAGTTTATTACATGAACACCGTTACTCAGGGCCCAATGTTCCCTCCTGTCTGCACTCTGTGTCCCTACAGCAAACATTTCCAATGATACTTGAAACCCTTGGGGCGATTGAAAACCATGTTACTCACTTCCTGGTCCAGGTTGTGGCTGCTCAGGCTCACAGAGGTGAAAGGCTTTTCGATATCAGCTGCTGTGGAAAGAATTTAAGGCCCAGGCAGACAAGTGGGCTGCAGGCTCGACTCCACCTCCTGCTCGTGGAGGAGTTCAGGCAAAGTTCTGTAGCACCACTGCCCATAAAAAGACAGTGTTTCTGGCACCTAATGTGCCCTGGCTCCTACCTATTCCTCAAGTTGACCTTCTAAGCTTCTCAGAAATCATAGGAACCACTGGACATCCCATGGACGGAACCACCTGATATCCTATGGACTGATTTCCCTATGGGTTCTCCAGTGCTAATTTTCATTGTTTGTCATCAAGTACCCTGAATAATGCACACTTTTAGAAGGCACCCACAATCTGATGACCATATATTCTCTCATTCTATCTTTTCCCAATTCTGCACCATGCAATGCTTTAGATAATAGATCTGACTTACTTTTGTTGAGAATGATGCTGCTGTTTCTGTGTTAGGCTATTACAGTATTACCTATTGGAATTACCTTTCCATGTTTAACAGTGCCCCAGAGGCTTAATGGAGTAACAAGGATTTGCTGTGCTTATTCAGTTAGGGGCTGAGCTGAGCTAGACAGAGAAACCTGTTTTCATTTACCTATGTGTTATTCAGGGCTCATCCATGAGTCCTCATGTGGAAGGCACAGGCTTGGGGGAGGCAGAGCCTTTCCACACCAGTGACCTTCAAGATTTTATGGAAAGCACTGTGCTCTTTACAAGCTACATCAAGGCTCACAGGCCTTTTCAGACAGCATAGAAAAGCTGCTTAAAGACAGTGCATTTGGGGGAGTGAAAACAGATTATTTTTTATGAATATACCTAAAATGCACACACAAACATATATATTAAGTTGATATACAGGAGAGAAGACATGTGGCTTCTTATAGATACTTAATTTCAATTTAAGTGTCTCCTTCAAAGAGAAATTTCCAAGCCTCCCTATAATAATGCTTCCTCTTATTTTATTTTATTTATGGATGTCACTTCACTTTCTTAATCTACTTATTGATAGAATCAAATCAACATACCAAAAAGGTAATTATTTCCTGCTAGATTTTTTTTTTTTAGTGTAAGGAGTCTTTGTTAAACAGAAGTGTAATGTCATTTGACAGGCTTTTTGAAAAAATACCCCTAGCTGCTGGGTAGTAAGGGTTTTGGGATAAAATCAAATAGGCCAATAAGGGAGCAGTCTGATTCCCATGGAGATGTGAAGCAGGGTGTTAACACTGGTGTTGGAAGGAATAGAGGCCAGAGACATTTCAGTGGAGAAACCAATACAACACCTTGGTTCTTGGGCGTAACCTAAATATGAGGGACAATATAAATATAAATTCAAAGGAGAATCTTACAGTTATGGTTGATGACTTGGGGATCTGTGCAGATGGTGAGCTAATACTTGTTCCTAGATGTCTTATTGAAAATGGAAAAACTCTCTTCTAGAGAATTCCTCTGCACACCAGGTGCTTGGAACCAAATTCTGGGGTTTTTATTTGGCATTTGTCCTCATACTTTAAATTTTATTACAGATAAAACTAGTTCTGTTATTCAGTCTATAACCCAAGGGGTTAGCAGATTTCAGTCCACAAATGAAGTCTAAACCAACATCCAGTTTTGTTAATAAAGTTTTATTGAAGCACAGTCATGCCCATTTGTTTACATTATCATTGATAAATTCAGCAGCTGGAGTTCTGACAGAGACCTACATAGCCTGAAATGTTTACTCTGGGGCTTTCATGTATGCCAATCCCTGATGCAGCATGTGGCTCTTATATTTCACAGAAAGTAGAAATAAGATATTGTGCTGCAGATTTCAACTTGCAGTAAATCTGGGGGCACAGTTAAAATCCTGTGTCATGTACACATCATAGGCCTTTCTGCTCCCAACCTTATCTTTGTGGTACGGAATTTTGGCTAGTTCTTTTTGATTTGTATTTAGATTTTAACGCTCTGTCCTCATGGAAGCTTCTAGGTTTCTACTGTGAAACGGAGCAGGATGGGGCCTGAAGTTCTGTTTCAGACCCATGTAGTTGTGTTGGTTAAGTTGAAAAGATAAGAAACAGCTGGAAATGGTGGTGCGTGTCTGAGATCACAGTCTTATGGGCAGCTGATACAGGAGGATCACAAGTTCAAGTCCAAGCAGGACAATTTAGTAAGATCCTGTCTCAAATTTGAAGAAAATAAAGTTTGGGTAAATACCTCAGTGTGAAGGTCCTTGGTTTGATCCTTAGTACTCCCAAAAAAAGGAAAGAAGGAAAAGAAAGGAGAAAGAAGGTGAAAGAGAAAAAGAAGGAAAGGCAGACAGAAAGAAAGAAAGAAAGAAAGAAAGAAAGAAAGAAAGAAGAAAGAAAGAAAGAAAGAAAGAAAGAAAGAAAGAAAGAGGAATGAAGGCAAAAGGGAAAGGAAGTGAACAGCCACTACATTAGATTTATCACTAAAAAAATAAGCTGGCCCATGATTTATTTATGGTATGTTATTTACTGAACTTTAGCTTTTTTCCTTTTTTCTTGAGGCTCTGTTGCATCTCTTATTTCATTTACATCCTTCAAATGTCTTACAGAGTTAGAATAAATGAGTAATATGTGCTCTGAAATTTACTACAGGTCCATAAGGGTGCTCTCACTGAACCGCTGCAATAAGATATTCTGAGTGCCCTAGCAGAACTCCAGGAAGCCACCAGCACGAGGTGTGTGTGGCTTTCTCACTCAGCTCCAGTGGCCGCATATGACATGGCAGGGTGCAAATGTGCTCAATCACTGGCCTTTGGAAATGGATATCGCTGCTTTCCTTGCAGAATTTCCTCTGAAAGGTGGGAGGAGAATGGGCGTGTGTGAGTTTTTCTCAGCTTCTGACCACTCCTCTACCTCTAGCCAGCGAAGAGCAGCTGCCCATACCAGCTGTCAAAATGTCTTGGAACACAGAGTTTTGGGAAATCAGGGTTAATTGTGGGCCTCTAGTGAATAGACCCAATTTCCATGTCTAAGCAGCCTCTGCAGTGATATAATAAAATAAGATGTCCATAGACCTGATGTTACCCTTTCATTCTTCTCTTCAGATCTATTTTAATAACACAGTGGTGCAGTGGAAAGAGGAAGCTCTCTAGTGGAAAGATACATATTGAAACCCTATTTTTAGTATTTTAGTGGATCTACTACATTGGGCAAATTACTTCCAGTTTCTGAAACCTGAATTACATTTTTTTTTTCAGCAGTGAAATGCTACTAACTCATGAAAACTAGTATGGGAATCAATCTTTTGGTATATAAAAAAATCCTTTGTAAAATATAAATCACATATTAAGCAGAACAAGCTATAAATCAATGTTGAGAAAATTGTTTATGCTTATATTCAAAAAATAATATTCTGCAGTACAGTACCAAAGATCATACAACAGAGAGGTCAACTTTTTTCTAAACTGTGGAGACATCAACAGCTTTCCAGAATTTTTTCTTTCAGTGATAATGTTTTGTCAGAAAAATTAGGTGGCAGATGGTGGCATTCTTTGTCTAATATAAGTAGGAAATTACTTTTCATTTTGTATGATGGAATTCTCAAAGTTATTCCCAAATAACAGACACTAAACACACTGAATTTTTTTTTTCAGTTTAGAAATTAAAAAGAATTTGGAGTTGTGATGTAGCCCAGTGTTAGAGCACTTGCCTGGCTAGCATCTCCAGTGCCTTAAGTTTAATCCCAGCACTAAAGCAAAAAAAAAAAAAAAAAAAAAAAAAAATTTTAAAGACTGTGGTAATGGTGCATTTTTCCTTTATTTTGTATTTAACAGTTATTGAGCCAAAAAACACAGGTAAGCATGTTAAGCAGTGTAAGTGTCCCCCAAAAGATGCCCACATCCCTCTCTCTATAACACATGAACCTGTTAGATTCCACAGCAAGGGGGAATTTACCTGGCAAACAGGACTGAGATTGCTGAGCACCAGCCTTTGACCCAGGCAGATTCTGTGGACAAGGGAAACTGAGCAGCACTATTACAGTTTGCATCTAGAATACTACCCTGCCCCCTTGCGGAAGTCTCCTGTGTTCAGAAGTGCTGCTCTGCTTGCGCTGTCAATGGATTCAATCACTGATAAGTCTATAGCTGACTGTGTTTGGGAGGTGTGGCCTGGAAAGAAGAGGATGTCACTGGGTGTGTGACATGGAAGAGTCCAGCTTCTCCCCTGGGTTTTTCCTTTCTCTCTGTTTCCTGGTTGCCCTGGGCTGAGCAGTTTTGCCCCACCACGTCCTTCTGCCACATTATTTCAGCCATGGAGGCAGCTGAGCATGAACTGAACCCCCTCAAACCATGAGCCAAATTGAATTTTACTTTCTTTAAATTGTGAGTGTTGGTTATTTTGTCCCAGAGATGAGAAAGCTAGTTTTAGATTTTGCCGGTGGGGCACCTGAAGCCAGGGAATGTAGGTAGATTCAAGGAAGCAGATTCTCCATGGAGTCTCAGGAAACAACTGATTACTTAAGAGAAGCTCACATCAGAGTTTTGCAGAAATATATTGGACTCTTTCCTTATCTTTTCCAATGGCAACTGGAAATCAATACCCTGAGTGAGTTAGATGAATCCTATGTTGGGTCTGAAATTTTATGACTCACATGATCACTGTGAATTTTTAAAATGTAACACAATAAAAGAAAATACACCAGTTGAGACCAGCCATATCTGAGGGAAAACAATTCAGTTGTAGAGCCAGTATTAGTGTTCTAAATTGTCACAAGTAGAGAAAAGGCAAACACATTTGCAACATACTCAACAGCTTTGTAAGTGGCACTGTGAAAAGTTCCACATGTTGCAGTGATCTTGGTCTTGACATCTTTGTTGTGGCACTTTCCACCATGACCTGCCTCCATTTGTCCTGAATGGAACTCTCAGGTGATGCTTCTCATTTCCATGTCCCTCTTCTCTGCTGTCATCTTCCTTGCTCAAGGCATTTCCAGCTTTCATCTTGCTGGGACAGACTATGTACTTCAAATCCTGATGTCTTTTTAAGTGGAATCCCAGCCTTTCCAACTGCATAGGGAAAAACCCCCTTCGCTACCCCCAGCCATCTCAGGGAGCCTCTGCATAAGGATCCACATCTCTACCTAGTTCTTTGCAGACTTCAGAGTGTCAGAGTGACTTCTCTTTCTTTCAAGTCTGCACCCCAGGAGTCTCAGTGTTTTGCAGTCCTTTAATGTAAAATGTAATCAGCCACTAAGTCCTATTCTTGCAAATTCTGAGATACTACTCATTTATTTTCTATTCTAAGATTCTACTGGCAGAGCCTTATGTTAGCTGGGCTCCTAATTGGTCTTCCTGCCTTCTGTCTTTCTTATCTTAATCAGTGCTGTATTCTATGTCCACTATAATTAAATAAGAAAGCATTTCTGTTGGAGGCCTGAGGCATCAGATATTTTCCAATAAATTGTATCTCCTCACGGAGATGTTCCACATCTTGGCAATTCAAAATGATTCATCCCTAAATATTTTTTTAGAGATGTAAAAACTATTGAAACTAAAAACTTGTAAAAACTATTGAGGGCATCACAAGGATTTCACTTGTTGGGATCATATTTATAGATAATTAGAAATTAAAGTATTTTAAATTATTAATTCATTCCAAAGTAACAAAAATATCTTGTTACTTATTAACTATATTGCAAATGAACAGAGATTTTCTTAAAAATAGTGTATATATATATAGTATGTATATATGTATGTATATATATATATACATATATATATATATATATATATATATATATGTATATTTTCTTTAAAGGAAGAAATGGAGGGTGGGGAGATATTGTTATCCAACTTGGCAAAACTCATCAACATTTGGTTTCATAAATAATAGTGACATTATTATATATACATTTTCTGACTCAATCCATCATAATATGTTTATTTTTTTAAAATTTATATGCAAAATTCTGTATCATGCTTGGAAAAGGGGGTAATTTTTAAGTGCCCCATCAGCTGTTTGTGAATATTCCACTAAAATGCAAATCAAAATTCAACAAGTGTTAGTTTATTAAAGGTTAGTTACAGTGTGAAATTAGCAATAACATAAATAGGTTGATCTTTTTTCATTTCAAAAGAACCATCATGATTTTGTAAGATCAACCATTGATTACTTGGGAAAATACTGGTTTCCTGAGTTACTCAGATTTTGCCAATGTCAACTAACATGTTTCATTGTAGAACATTTTGAAATCACATTCACTGTATCAACATTGGAGAAATTTGGAGAAATCATTTGTTTTGTTGTGTGTTTTGTTCTCTTGCTTTTGGTTGTTTGTTTGTTTTTTGAGACAGGTTCTTGCTATAGTTCAGACTGGCCTTGGACTCACTATGTAGCCCAGACTGGCTTTCAAACTCATGAAGATCTCCCTGCCTCATTGTCTCAAGTGAAGAAATCATTTGGTACCATGGAATGAGAAATAAAGTACATACCTGCAACCTGAAAATATTCCCAGTTGTGTACCCTCAAAGAATTTTCCTTATGTGACTCTGAAGCCATATGCACAACCTTGGTGAGCACAACATTTTCTCAATAATAAAAACTGGATCCCAAATATCTACTAATGAATGAACTAACTATGGTAAGGGAAAAAACGTGTTAGCAGCAACAAGGAATGTAGTAGAGTCACAGCTAACATTCTTTGGGATAAAAAATAAAAACTGGAAACAGCAAGATCTCCATAATCACTGAGAATAAGATCACCTTTCATTTGAAAAAAAATTAACATTAAGCCATAATGATATATTAAAATGTCATAGACCATTTCTAAAAGCAAATGAGTAACAAGTGTCAGAAAATTATTACTCCTTGAGGTGGTCTCTGGGGAAGTCAGAGAGGAGAAGGGGGGGTTTGGGTGGATCAGGAGGGAGGTAATGCTGCAGACTTTGTGTTAATGGGGGAGATTCCTGGTGTTTGGTTTATGACAGTGTCTCCTAGCTTCACCTCTGTCATGCTTTTTCCTCATGGCATCAAACAGGGACACTGCCATGGCACGGGATAATACCTAATGGCAATGCCAGGCTCCATGGGAAAGAATTTCCAGCAGTTCAGGATTTGGGGCAAAGGATGAGCAGCTACAATGGTACTTGAAAAGGGGCTATCAACACCCATTTTCTGTGTCTGTTTCTCTGCCATTCTGATCACTTCCATTAATCTAGGTCCCACAAGTGCTCTGTCCAAGCTCTGGCAGCAAAGTGTGTCCCAAACCATGTACGATGCCCTCGACCACTGGGCCCATGGTCCCTTGGAGTGACATGCAGGGCTCGGCAGCTGGCACTTCTGGCTAGGTTTACTGCAGGTTAAAGGGTACAAACAACATGCATGAGGGAAAGGTGCAAGGGGTAAGGCCAGAAGAAAACTGGGGGCAACTTCCTAAGTGCTCTCTCATAGCTGGGTCCCACAGGTCCCTTGGGAGTCCTGACAGCAGGTCAGGGGTGCTGGCTGCTTCCATGTAGCGTCTAGATCTCCACAGTGGCTGATCACGTGGCATCTGCAGGGACACAAAACAAGACTCCCTGAGAGAGAGAGAGAGAGAGAGAGAGAGAGAGAGAGAGAGAGAGAAAGAGAGAGAGAGAGAGAGAGAGCAGGTGCTTAGCATAGACATGCTGTCTGTATGGGTCACGGACACTGAGGCTCTTTCTTCCTTTGGGGCTTTTCCGCAGGTGTGTCAAACTATATGGCTAGTACTTAAATGAAAGATTTAGTAAAGTACAATCACATTGCTAGGACTCCCCTTAAAATCCTCCTGGCTTCAAACACAATTATTCCATCATGCTTGCCACTTTCTGCAGCAGCTCTGGAGTCCTCTTTCCTGAGGGTCTTTACCAGATATGGTAAAAAATATGATGAATTCTGCTGCCAGGTGTCATCTAATGGACAGGCAGGAGGATATAAAAGCATGACACCGTGTCCTCATCCACCTTAATCCCTGGATCTGCTACTGTGCGACTTCTGGCTCGTCCCCAAATCAAAATGAACAAGAAAGAGTCCTTTAGAATCCATTCAGGACATGGAGACAGTCAGGGCAGCACAACTAAAGACACTCAGGAAAGAGGACTCCAGAGCTGCTGGAGAAAGCAGCCAGGGCAATGGGCGATGGGATGAGTGTGTTGAAATCAATGCCAGTATTTTGACAGGGATTTGTGACAATGTATCTTATCATTAAATTTTAAAAAATTTATCCATTCATCATGTTTTTCTGATCACATCTGGTGCATCCATGTGAACACTAGCTCTCTGCCAAGCTGTCAGATGACACAAGAGTCCACTTTCTTCTTAAGCAGGCCTGCTACACAGGGGCACCAAGAATCTAAATACAAAGAGTAAAGAATTTGCCACTCCTCTTGATTCCAGAGTAAATGCCACTAAGAAGTGTGACACTAGAGAGCATCTTTAGAGTTCCTTCCAGGGGACAGAGAGACACGAGACTCTGCTGGAATAGGGTTCTGAGGAGCAGGGAAAACAGTCTTCCCTCCCGAGGAGCTTGCAATAGATACAGCAAGAGGAGTTGCGGACAGAAAAAGCGAACAGTGATGTGGGTTAAATTCCAGCTTGGGCACTGCCACCTGTACTGTGGCTAGGTAAGACCCCTGGAATGGCAGCTGTATCCCCAGTGGTCTCTCTGCCTGGAGGTCGTTCTACTTGTACATAAGAGAGAAGTTGTCACTTCTAAACACATTGCCAAAAACCCTTCCAGGGAAGCAAATAAAACAGGAAGCATTTTTCCTCCCTAGCACAACTCAGGGTGCAATTACTACACAGCTAGTAGGTGCTGGTTATGCAGTTTAAATTTAAATATATTGATGTAAGCAGGGGAAAACACTGGAAATTTGGACAGAGTGCAGAATTATTCATCTTTTGAAATATCTTCTAACTTGGCACCAAATTATCTGTAATGATGCATTATTTTGCTTCTAATGCGATGTGGCATTTGTCAATGGTAAAGGAAGTATGTGTTCCTTATGCTGTTGAAAAAGTGGTAATCACTGAGAAATTCCTGCATGGTGGGAAAAGATAAAGACATTAGCAGTGAAAAAACATAGTTAGATTTACTTACTTTCAAATCATAAAAATAATATATCTTCATTATACAAGGTAAGAACACAAAGATGTAGGAAGAGAATATAAAACTCACTTATAATCTCACTTTCTTAGGCAAAATGCTGTTTTTCAAATTTTCTTATGGCCTGTTTAAACTTCACTTTGATTTATGTATTTTTAGATATGTTCATTTTCTCTCTCCATATATTTAATATATATAGATGATACTCATATAATATGTAAAATTATATATATATTTCTATAGACACATGGCATGATTATAAAATTAAAGGGCTAAAATATTTTGACATACAGATCTGAAACAAAATCCTACTGATTCCAAGGAAATGGAATGATGGAGCCTGAGGCTAAAAGTGTAGCTTACTTGCTCATATCTTTAATCAGTAATTAAAGGGTTTTGCTGATTTCATTCAATAGCAGGTCCTTTCTTAATGGCCTGCAGTCATTCAGCTAGATCAACAATTCAATCATGTTGTTGTTGTACTGGTTTGGTCAGAAATTCTTCTCTGGAATCTTTTACAATTTAAAAGGGTTTATTTTGAGGTCAGAATAATCTGAGGGCTTCGAGAGTAAGATTACGAAAACCTTTTGTATTTAGCCAGCATTTATCTGCAGGTGAGTGTGTACGTCCCAAATATCTCCCAGCCATGCATTCCACTGAAGTGGATTCAGGGTGCAGTGAAGTTGATTTTTCAGCAGCAACTATCATCATTTAAGCATTAGAATGCCTCTTCATTTAGTTCTGTATTCCCTTCTGTTATACTTTCTCCCAAATTTGGTTACAATTAAATTATAAATGATTGCAATCAAAACATAACTCTGCCATACAGTAAGGCTGGTCATCCTATGTTAGTGAGGGTTTAATATGGAATTCACCTACGCCAAAATCACCTGGGAAATGCAAAAACTTTCAATTTTGGCACAATCTGAAGTTACGGTTCTAACAGTCACTGCATTTTTTCTCATTTACTTCAGAGGTCATAACTATTTTTTAATATGAAAAAGCACAAATGTGACAATCTGGATTATAATGAAAACTAACATAATCACAAAGCATCACAGATAATTTTATGCTCGTCAGCCATGTCATATGAGAAAAAACTGCCACCATCCCATGTTCATAGAAGGCACAGATTATCTTCTTTATGGTAATTTGTAAACCAGCAAAAGGTCTGAGACAGAATGAGAATATTTCCACCTAGAATCAAGCAGCTAATCTTTTTGTCTTTGTTTCTAATGAGCAGCTCTTTTTCTAGCATTTCCAACTTTGCTATGGGAATGCATTGTCTGCTTACCTATTATGGCATGCAATGAAAACATACATAATAACTTATGTATATGTACATGTAAGAACACACACATATGTACATGCATGTTCAGACAAATCACATGCATGTAGGAGGATATATGTACATGGTGTTTATATCATGTTGTACAAATTTAAAATTGTACAGTATTTTGTGCATATTACATTTGTAATTGTCACAACAAAGCCAAAGTGAGAGCTAGGCATCAGAGTTCCCATGGCAAAGATGAGAAGACACATATTTAAGGAGGTAAACAAGCCTGCAGAGGTCTTCCCTTCTGGTTCACCCAGAAGCTGTCACTTCAGTGGAGTAGTCTCATGTGTTAGGAGCAGTGGGCTGTGCTTCTCAACTCATATACCCCCCTTCCTGGCTGTGAAAACACTCTTTCCTAGTTATGGCTGGCCTTTGAGGACCTGCCCTGAGCAGAAAAGATCATTCTTGTGTACTATGTACACCAGTTACCTTGTTGTTCTGCCCTGCTCTTCTCTGCAATGAATTGTGAGGCCCAAGAATTGCATGTTACCTCTGTGACTGTATGTACGGTGTTTCCCATGATTCATGGTCCAGAGTTCTCATCTCCAGTGTTTCCTGATTTTCGTGGGCCCCTTGGTCTCAAAAAGTAAGGGACAGGCAGAGATAGGAGCAGGGAGAAGAAATGGTTAGGTAAAAAAGTGGAGGAGCAGGCTGAGGCTGGTGACACTGCAGAATCCAAGGGCAGCGCAGGAGGTGCTGTTCACACAGTAGCTTGGCTCCAACGGGAGATTCAGCGCTGTGGCACATAAGGAGCAGCCACCAGCATCCTGAAGGCTAAGGACGAGAAAATGATGTGGACTTCAGTTCTCAACACTGCAGTTTCCACCCTTGCTAAAAGCATGGTTCATAAAGTACGGTGTTCTGTGAGCAGAATAGAGACAGGGAGACAGTTTCCTAACCTCCATGAATTGATAACACAGCGATGTGGAGGAGGTGCTGGTCCATGGTGAAAATGCACTGAAATGAGCTGCCAAAGGCGGAAGAGGCCTCTGTGCCTAACCTCAGACAGTAAAGAGGGGGTCTCAAGGGTGAGCAAAGGCAGAATTAGGGAGAAGTCAATGTCCTGCAAAATGCAGGTGGTTTTACATAGAAATAACAAAGATCAAAGGTGTAAGACTAAGACAGTTCCGACTCCTCCAGCACAGTGAAATTTATCTGCATATTTGTAGTGTTTTCCTGTTTCTCTGAGCTACAAGATATTGCCTGAATTCTTGTAATTGCCTGCTGCTTTGAGAGGTAAACATGGGTAGAAAGAGTCATTCCATCCCTTGGGTCTCCTGTATTCTTTGAAAATACTATGAACATAACTGAATGAACACATCCATTAAGCCCTCTTTTACAGGATTTAACTCACGATAACCCAGTGAAGAATTTACTACCACCTCCTTTATTCATGTTAGAAAATATAGAAATTAAGCAACTTTGTAATATATTAGTCAGCTTTTCTTTCTCTGAAACAATATCAAACACCTACAATTTAAAGATGGAAAGGTTTAATTTGGCTCATGCTTTCAGGGGGTTCAGTACATGGTTGGCTGCTCCAATGCAGGAACATCATTGTGGAAGGAGGTGAGGAGTAAAACTGCTCTGTTCATGGTGTACAGGAAGCAGAGCATGGAAACAGTGCCAGAAAGGAAGTGGAGGGACCAGATATAGTCCCCAAAGTCACTCTTCCAACCCCCAGACTGACACACTCAGATGTGTGCTTTACTAAATTCCCTTGTGTGCTTCTAAGCCAATAAAGTTGATACAATTATGCTGAACTGCTTATAATACATCTGAGTTCATTCTGTCCCTCAGGAATAGACCCAGATTCAATTCCAACCATCAGGCTTCAGAATCTACCCCTCTGATCACATGTGTTTGTGTCTATTAGCTCTGCACATCCAGGTTTGGATCTACTTCTGAATGTGTGAGAGGTGCACATGTGTATTCACTGACACAACTATACACATCCACATGCAAAACTGAGGAACTTGAGGGCTGGTAATAGGATTCAGTGCAAGCTTAGCTTTACAAATGCCGTTACCTGGGGCCATCACATTACTGCCCTCCCTTACCTTGTGTGGTTGCTGGCCCTCTGGTTATGATGTCTCACCACTCCCTGCCTGTGCTCTCACTTTCTGCCTTATGCACCATGGAGCAGTGTGCTTTCCTCCAGTCACCTTCCTGTCCAAGCCTGCTTATCTGGGAATCTGCCTTGAATTTCTCCAAAAAAATTAATGAAATCCTTGTTCTTCCAATTATTATGTGCATTTTGTTACTAGCCAATTTGTCATAGATTAATCTTTATATCTTTACCACTGGCTGTGAACCTACCCGAGGACAATCTCACTCGTTTCTCCATCTCTATTTGATGATGTGGGGCACCACACACTCTACAGGCTCAGTGCAAGTAATCATGTGGTGAGTTCTGTGTTCCCTCTTCCGTGGGCTCATGCTGGTTGGAATGGGGAGGCTTCTCGTTCCAAAGAGAAGAACAGAACTATGCTCGGATCTTGTTACCACATATTTTTAGGTTTGAAAGGCTGTTTGCTTTTCAAATCAGTTTTTGTTTTGGTCTTATTTTTGTGTTGTTAGTTTTGCCTTTAGATTTAATTCCACTCAACAAGTATTTACTAACTCCTATAACTTTTCAGAGACTTTGGTAGGTTTCTAAAAGGAAAAAACTGACTGAGAGAAGTTCACAATCTAGGAGAGTCAGTGTACTTGCAAATAATAATTATGGCAGAATGTGGTGGATATTCACAAAATGGAATGAAAAGAGGGGTTAATTGCCTGAGATCAGGGAAAGCTTTGCAGGATTTCTGGCACCTGTACCCCATGAGCAATAGTGGTTAACCAGGCTTGGGGTGTAGCACAGAGAGTTTAGGTAACACACTTACCAAATCCATACTTGCATAACAATATTTGTTTTGCTTTCTACATTAAATATCACAGTTTTACTCCTGAGATGTTAGTATCTATAAGCTATGCTTTCATTCCATCATTATTGATAATTAGCTGAGCCAGAGAAAAAGAAAATTGGCCAAATAGACAGTAAGATATTTAGATGATGGATTATATAAGGTAATAAATAATGAAGCTGCCACAATGCAAATGTAACAAGTGTCAGTCATAGCTTTGACATTCTCCTATAAATTCTGATCTAGAACATGGTTCAGGACTCACATAGACAAACCCCGCAGTGCTCGGGGCCTAGGGATTCAAACAATCCAATCAATGCTCTGTCTACACACAGGGGCCAGAAACATGGTCCTGCCACTCAGGGGAAATGTACAAAGGCAAGATAACCTGCTACAGACTGATGTATTAGGAAGTAATAGGAATTTTGATACCTCTGGAGAGTAAACACAAAAGCATTTGCCAGGGACTAACAGACTTTTCTGTCTTGCGTCAGGGTCCGGCTGGTTCTGGAGTTTTCTTTCTCTTGCAGCAAATTTGCAAATGTTGCTTTCATGTGGTGAAAAACTTGCCTGCAGTTTCTCTCTTGCACAACCGTTACCTTCTCCTGGAGATTGTACATGTGCCCTGCTGCAGGCCAGCCTGTGTTCCGGTGTAGCCTCAGCCCAAGCCCAGGGCTGGGTGCCTTTGTCATGGTGTTGGTTCTCATGCTCAGGCTTGCCACCACCCCACCTGGTCTGTCACATGTCTTCCTATGAGGGGATCCTTGAAACCTTGAACTCCATCCTCACCAGGTTCAGAACAGATGAAGGACTCACATCTTCAGTCTTAACGACCCCAGCGATTAAACAGAAACCAGAATTAATTCTGACTCAGGGATACCCGAAAACCTGTCTACATGGAAAATGAAATTATTCTTCCAACATTCCAAAACTTTTAAACATCTTAAATCATTCTTTAGTCAGAAAATCTGCCATTCCCCAAATGGTCTCAGTTTAAGACTATCTCCTTTGGTTTCTTAATCTTCTGAAATATACTTCCACAAGATTTTTTCCATTTGAAACAAGTTACATGCATGTATTACTACCTTAAAACATATGGCCCTCTGTCACTACTCCAAAGCAGTAGTTTCTAAGAAAGGACACGCTAAAATTTTTTAGAGTAAAATAACATCCATGGTTTGATGCTTATGTATTAAAGATGTTCATGATCATAATGGAATGGATGCAAAGCATTTCCAAAATTCATATGTTGAAATCTTAACCCTCAATGCAGTAGTATCAGAAGGTGGGGAATTTGGTAGATATTTAAGTCAAGAGGGTTCAGACTCCAAGTATGGTATTACTGGCCTTGTAAAAAGGACCACACAGCACTCTTGGACAGCTTTTCTGCCACAAAGTCCAAAGGAGGAAAAAGAAGACCATCAGCAGATACCAATCTGCTAGCACCTTGACCTTAGATTTCCTGGCCTCCATAATTATGGGAAATAAGTGCTTGTTTTAGCTACCCAGTTCGTGGGGCTCTGCTACAGTAGCCCAAAATAAGACAAATACCAAATGTACTAGATGTTAGAATAAGTAGAAAATATTTCATGCATGACTGTATGTTTTTGTGGATCATATGAACAACATATGCAAATCAAAAAGCTTCCAGAATTTCATAAAATAGTAGGCAATAGTTGTGTACCATATACCTCTTTCTTGATTACCAGTTCATTTATTATTACAACAAAACACTATTTCATTTCACTTTGGAATTGATTTGAAAACTTGGGGGAGATTTTTGTAACATGGGGCATAGATAGCTAAATCTATCTATGACGAATGTGTGTTGTCAATATTTTGCTAAGCCAAAGCTTTAATTTTATAAGGGTTTTTGAGACTTTTACTTTCTACACATCATTTTTTGAAATAATGTACAGCTTATCATTAAACAATTGAAGCTTCTCTTTATAATTAGGTTGCTGTGGAAATCATCACAGATGTTACCGAAGTGTTATTCTAAAAAGCAGATAATCAGAGAGCCCCGTGGGGGAGTGGTACCCTATTCCTTGAATGAGTTCAGAGAAATTCACTGTGAGCGGATTATGCACCATCTCAAGAGTATTCTTTGATCCCTGCCTCTCCCTTTGCTCTGTATAATCTCACAGCTCTCTCTGTCCCCAGCTCTTCTTAGCAATTCTCAGTGACCACGTTCATCAAAAACCTTGCGGAAGGTCAGTGAGGAAAACCACAGGGGATGTTAGACATAAGGACCCCTTCTGGTTTCCTGTCCTGTCGTAATCCTCAAAAATGTCAAAGGACATGAGGCAAGGTCATTTCCTCCAGCGACGATAGGAAGCGGTCTACATTCATGACAGCTGACGCTCTACGGCTTCACCACCACATCTGAAGTGCTCTGTTTGTTCATAGCATATAAAGTCCAAAGGCTCAGTTTTAAGTGTGGCATGCTTGCCTAGTATATTTTTATCCCTAATGCTTCAGTAGGATGCCATGTGCTGACAACTGTAAATTTCCACAACTTAAAAGGACTTGCAGAATCATGTCAAATAAGTATTAAGTCTGATTTAAGATTTTATAAGGTGCATTCTACTCATCTCTTTATGATATTAATCATGGGTTCCAAAATCCTGGAAGAAAAAAGGCTGTGCTTTATATTTTATTTTGCTTTTGCATGCACAGGGAGATTGGTTACAGAATTAGTTAGACATGCTACTAAGTGACTTATTAATCAATAACAATTCTCTAGAAGTGAGATTAATATAATTAGTGTAATTAGTATAATCGAGCTCTTACACATGTGTGAAGTCACTTCACTCAGGGGGGGATGTACAGATGTCAGAAGTTATGCTTTGTGTTTTTCTGTTAGACAAAAAGTAGGCTTGACATATGAAAAGCACAACCCACACATCAGAGAAATATTAGGCCCTTGGTGGAAGCAATATTGCCTTCTGCTCTTTTATGTTTTAATTTCTTTTCAAAATAAAATAGACACCTACTTTTGTGTATCCCATTCTTAAAAAAAAAACCCTCAGAATTGTGGGATTTGGGGGTCACTCAAATAGAAGAGCAGATAAACTAAATATTTAATATACCAGCATGAAAGACTGCTGGTTGAATGAGTAGTTGCTTAACATTGTGAACATAATAGAAGCCAGGACTATATTAACAGCATTATTACCAGGACCCTCTGAGACTTTGTGACTTTTATTATTTCATGCCTTGCGCATCATGCACCAATGCGACTTCTGGTATCAACTACCTGCCTACCTGTTGCCTATCAGATCTGTCGCCTTAGTCAATGTCCAAGACCTCAGATGGAGCCCATGTGACTCCAACCCACTTCCACACTCCTGTCCCCACCCACAGATCTGTCTTCAGTGCTTTCCCCCTCTTTTCTTCTGTGACCTGGCAGACAGATTGCTCAGCATGGGAAGTCATGATGTTAATCCCACAGGCACTTCAAGGTCTAGCTCACATCCTTCCTGCAGCAGGAAATGGCCCCTGTCCTTCCGCACGCTGTCCAGGCTGCGTTTCTGCAGACTCCTGGGTCTCGTATCATGTGCAGCATGGCACCTTGCTTATTGCTGCACCTACATCTCATGTTGTACTGTGGCCTTCCGCAGGGCAGTACCCTGACATCACCTCTTCGACACGACTCACCCATGGGGGCTGGTCAGGTTTCGGGCAGTGTTTCTCCTGTTGTGATTACTGTGTGGTTCCCTGGGCCTGATAAAATAGATACCTGCTAATGACTTGCTGAGTAAATGGAAAAATTGATAGAGGTTTTGAGACTGGAATTTCCACAGCTGGCTGGCAGCTCCATTCCTGAGTCCACAGAGGTGTGGTCCATGTAGGATAAAAGGCAGCAGGGCAAGGCAGTGTCTCTCACCTCTCTTCTGTGGAAACATCCAGTACTATCCACCCTGCAGTGTCCCAGTGCTTTCAAGACACTATCATTGCTCAGCTCTCTGAACCCAGTGGGTAGAAGCACAAGGAGGTATTTCTGCAAAAAGTTCAAGTTTGAATAGAACAGACCAGCCCATAATATCTGTGCCTGCTATAGTATATAATAAGTACACGTGTATGTTGTTTTGTGGTACTGAGGAATGAATTCGGGGCTTTTGCACTGAGCTACAGCCACAATTAGTTTTAATTTTTGGAGAAGGTCTTACTAAGTCACAAAGTTTCCTAAGCTAGGATGTGCCTTGTGATCCTCCTGCCTCAGCCTCCCAAAGTGCTAGTGTGCCACCATGAAGTGGCTGTTTGTTTTCAGAGATTCCTCATCCCTGGTGATAACGATTTGGTTTTTATTTTTGTCTTTATTTTCTTAACTCCACTTGTCCACTATGGCTTTCTTTTTATACTCATCTCTGAGGCCATCCCCTTCAATGGCTTTGTATCCCAGGAGAGAGCATTCCCCTCTCTCCAGGGCTTTAAATCCCAATCCATCAGGAATTCATTGCCCATCACTAGCTTGTGCTAAAAGCGTTGCTTCAGTATTTTGGTCATAGCATCTGCTTATTTAACCAAAATTATAAACTAGGGCTGGGGATTTAGCTCAGTGGCATAAGCACCGGCCTGGCAAGTGTGAGGTTGTGAGTCTGATCCCTGGTACAAAAAAAAAAAAAGGATAAACCAATGCCAGTTTTGTAACAGTATCTGCCAAATCTCTAAAATGTAAGTCAAGAATCTCTCGTTCAGTCTTGACATTTTTCAGCTCAGGAATCCAAGTTCAGGTCTGATGGGAAGATGGTCCATCCCCACATTGCTGATTTACCCCACGTGCAATCAGGTAATCTGGTTTCCCTCGGAGATCACATGACTCTTACACTCGATGCACACAAGTCCACACCGCCATCTCCCTTTCGTGATGATCTCTGCGTGTGTGAGTGTGCACACGTTTGAGCCTGCTGGCTCCCTGCTTCAATCACGTGTAGGTTGAGTTACGCAGTTTGCCTTCTGAGAGGCATCTTCAAACACAAAAAGGCCTCATGGCTAAAACTTTCATTAAGAAAAAGATTGCTTGGCTGGGGTCCTCAACCTTATTAAAAAACAAAACAAAACAAAACAAAACAAAAAAACAAAAAAAACCCAAAAAACAAATGGGAAATGGGAATGGTGCTTGGATCATCTTTAATATTCACACTAATGTACCAAGCAGCAAGCTCTGCATAGCCATTTGGAGGTTGTAAGCAGTTTAAAGACTACTTTTTAGTTGGTCATCATCAGGAGAACATTACTTACAAGAAAACAACTAATTCCTTCTCTTCTACAAGATAATTCTGACTTACCACCACAAACGAAATAGTTGTTTTGTTAATTAAAAATCTTCAAGGTTCAGTGCAGACGAAGACACATCTCTATAGCCTAAAATATTGCAAAGGAGAAAACAAAGAGATTTAACCTTGTTTCTTCACTCTACAAGCCAATGTCGTAACAGGTAAATACAAATGGAATTTTAAAAGCAAAGATCCAAGATACAGCATTCTTCACACTGCCCTGTGATTAACATGGACTAACGTGTTTGCAGGGTAAATGACCCTCTCTCGAAGGACATTGCTCATGTAAATGTGTTTGAGCTGGAGCATCCACAACAACAAACTAACTCCTGGTGGCAGAGATCTTTGCAATGCTGACAGCCAATGGTTTTGAATTCTGATTTGAGAGAGATGATTTGTCAGGGTAACTCCTGAGTCAGCACACCTGACACGCTTTAATTGACATTTTTGGATAGCAGAAGACAAATCTACAGAGATATGAGCAGGGGAGGGTGTTTAAAGCAGTGTGATAAATTGCATAATTGCATAAGGCATTTGGAGAAAAACACTTCTCCGGGCAAGCATAGAAACACTGTTAAGATAAAGAAAGAAATCACACTGGAATGAGACATGTTGAGAAAGAGACATAATACAAACCACAAAATCAGCCTGCTTTGAAAGTCGAGACTCACATAATTTAGCTACTTGAGCTGTCTGCTTCATTTAGAGTTCTAGCCCTCAGTCTGGAGCAGAATTCAAAACACAGAAAGAAGAGAAAAAGGGAGGCTCTTATTAAGAACGAGAGCAACTTGTACAGGGTTTAATTAAAGCCACTTTGGAAAGCAGAGAGCTAATACAGACCCTGTCTGAGTTTTCAACATCTTTACCCTACCAAATGTCTCTCTAATATATTATTAAGTTACATAATCAGAGCATTTCTTTTTTTGCAAAAGGAAGAGTTCTTTATCTTGCAGAGGACACGCTGATTTTGCAGATGCATGACTGTGTTGTGCATGTATCTTCAAGTAAAGAAAGAGCTTGATCTTGCCACTGAAACTGCTAAAACTGTAATCCAAGGTCCAAGCTCTGATTTAGCTTTCTGCTTTTTTTTAAAAAAATCAGTTTGCGTGTTCATTCAACCTTTCAGTGCTTTAAACTTCCCAGTATTAGCAGTATTTGCTGATCACTAAGGACTGACATAGAAAGGCAACCTGGACCTTTCCTCCTGCAGCTCAGAATAGTGTGGGGGGACAAAGAGACAAAGGATCAAGACATCTCAGTTGTCACTGAGAGGTGCTGGGGCCCTTCTGAACATAGAAGCCCAAGTCACCATGAGTCACCACGGAGAGGGAAATGTTTCTGCGGATTTCTGAAAGAAGCAGCTTGAAGCAATGGGAACAGCCCACCTCTTGTCGTCAGGGGCTTGCATCTAAGTCTACTGATGAGTCATGACCTTCGGGAAGGAAACCTCCCTGCACCTCCTCCACTCTGCCACATGCAGATGGTACCATTCATATCTCAGAGCAGGGATGGGCATTAATTAAAAGCTTTGAATGTGCAAGAGCAAAGGTAGTGAGTGCGTGGTGTGTGTTCAAGAGTGTGGCAGAATTAACAGTATTACACATGATTTTAATAAATCGAGGTTAAAAAGTAGACATGGGAAAGGAAGGGCATTTTAGATGGGGGACAGCTATTCAAACCATGGAATGAAAAGAGAGAATGATCCTAGGACTGAGCTAGTATTGTGGGGTGACCATCTGGTGTTGCATATGTGCGAGGTGGGTGACCTGTGTGGCAGTGTCAACTTGAATGACTTTGGGATCTGGCCTGGTACTTCCAGGTGTGTTGTGGAGATGTGACTTTTGGTATCTTGTCCCTCAAGCCTACCTCTGTGGTTCTGGTCTTCTGCTCTGCTGTCTGCTTGTTACTAGGCAGCTTTGCCCCACCATGTCCTTCTGCCATGATGTTCCTGGCAACCAACCAACCATGGACTGAATCCTCTGTAACTGTAACTCTAAATTGACCCTCTTCTTTAAGTGAAGAATTGTGCCCAGCAGTGGGAAAGCCTATGTATTCAATGCGTGAGGAGCTTTCTGGTGAGCGGTTGGTATGTTATGTGAAGGAGAATAAAGAGGCTTATGGAGACCAAGGGAAAGAATGTGAGAACTCAGAAGAGACTGGCCTCATCAGGTCTACTGGGGGTGAGGCGGTGTGAGGCAAATGTGGAGAGAGGCTGAAAAAGGCTTCATGGAAACAATTAGTCGTGGGCACCAGTGGAGGATTATGCCTGTCAGCATAAATGATGCTCATGGAGGGTGGTGCGGGAAGCATGTCCAGGTGAGGGTGTGGAGGACGGTGAGGATGAGCTCAGTGGTCAGTGTTCGCATCGGAGAGGAAGGACGATGGTTCTACCTAGGCCTGTGGAGCACTGGGCTGTCCTTCTGTCTGCACGAGTGACAGCAGATATAAATCTGCAGCTCAGGGAGAGATCTCAGTGTGAAGAGGACTTGGAGGGCGTATGCGTTCGTAAGACAACTGAAATTCTGGCTGTCAGGGCAGGATTACTGTTCATAGGATGCGCTTTGTATATGGTCAGATGTGGATGCAAGTGAAATTTACATTTAAAGGATACAGCTCTGTCACTGTCTCTCTCACACACACATGCACGCACGCACACACGCACACACCTGATGTGCTCTCTTGCTTTTTTAGTGCCAACGCCCCTTGCTTGCATATTGCCTGTAATCACGGAATTAAATTTCCTTTTGGTCTGGTAGATCAACTCTTGCTAGTAGTATTAGATATTTTTTCATTTTACTAATGTGGTAATTATGTAAAGTAGTAGTAATGATGGCAAAAAAGCACTTCTAAGTCTTAAAAGTCAAGTAATGCAGACCTAGATCTCTGGAAAGAGATGGATCCTGTGCTCAGATTGCTTTTTGCCAGTTGCTATTGGGAGGCTGCTTCTAGGTTCCACCTGTCATGAACTGAGGGTGAGAGGCTGTATTATTTCCTTTTGGAGACTATGTAAAAACTCTGAGCCATACATTTGACTTCTTGAAATAATTCATTAAATGATTTACATCTCAATCAGGAACTTTTGGATGCTTGGGTTAAAGTCGGTGTTGGAGTAGTAGGGGAGAAACCAGTGGATGACTTAATGAGGCGCACGCCTAGATTCAAAAAGCCTGACAAAGCAAGACACGTAGTTTCCAGCTTTAAAGCACATCTGTCACGTGATTCAGTTCTCTCTAATATACGAGTTTCGTGTTTGAAGGCATTAGAAATAAGCTGGTGTAAGGAGTGAATCTATGGTCCCTTACGGATAGACTAATTCTGTAAAGGTCTCCGGGTGCTCAGGATTTGAAGGGATCTGGAGTAAAGAAAGGACTGTGGAGGAAAGTTACACACACACCCTGGATCTTCTCCTTGTAGCACAGTAGTTATTACTAAATAGATGCCACTATACTATGAATTTTGATTTTTCCTAACTGACAAGCCACTGTGTTTTTCCTTTACCTTTTCTTTTGTCTTTCTTTCCTTCTTTTTGTTATTTTAAGACAGTGTCTCACCATGTAGCTCAGCTGCCCTGGAAGGTATGTAGCCCAGGCTGGCCTCGAACTTGTAACAATTCTCTTGACTCTGCCTCCCGAGTGCTGAGTTTACCGACACACACCACCAGACCCAAGCCATTGTGTTTTCAAGGTCAATAGGCTAGACAGGAAATGTGCTCCTGATGGTAATGCATATAATCATTAGAAGAAAATTTCTGAAACACATGGGTCCATGTCTTATTTGGAAATACAAAACCAGAAACAACAATTTATTTCCACTAATAGAGAGCTAAGCTTGCTTATTGGGTATAAATCAAATGATGTTTCTGAGAGTTCCATGCAATATCCTTGATTAAAAATTCCAGGGCAGTAACATTCAGCCCTGGCTGGGTTAAATCTTCCCGATGAACCTTCACGGGCTGAGATAAACAAGTTTTTCTCCTTGAAAATCTGGTATCAACACAACTACAGTTCAATTTATAAGATGGTAAACAAGAGTCAGGATATGAAAGTAATAGATGAGGCAGGAAAAGAGAGAAAAACCATTCTTTCCAGTTCAGTACCTTAGTGATTTTGACTGTATAGATGCATGGCCACATTAATGCAGAAACAGGTGAGAGGAAATATTGGAATTTATCCATTTTTTCTTTCAAATAGGTTTAGGCCTTGTAACTTGAACTGCAGAAGGTAAGTTAGTGGAAGACGCATAGATGTTCTATTCAATTTTCTTTCCTGATAGGAGCTAAACGTCCCTTATTGGTGTTGGCATCTGGCCACAAGGTACATGATGGGTAGAGGGTGCACAGGTGTGATTCTTAGTTGGCATCAAACAAGCTCCACTGTGGAAGTTCTCAGAGAGGAGCAACTCTCCCTTGGGGGATATTTGGCAATTTCTGCACACACGCTTAGCTACCTCACTTAGAGGTCAGCAGCTAAGCACGAAACTAAAATCTACTGAGTAGAGTCCAGCATGCTTTTCCACATCCTCAAATGCACAAAATGACTCCATCCTAAAAAGAATGTTCAATATCATTGGTGAAACTGGCCATGTATATATGCTGTCTCATAAGGCAAATTATTACATGAAGTTAATACTTTAGACCGGTCTGCATTATAGTTTTAACCTAGAATGTGGGCACATGATAACAGGAATAGAAATATGCTCTAGCTTAATAGGCCCAGATTAAACACAAACTTCCATCTGGCTTCCATCCTGAGGCCTGCAGCAGCCTTGAAGAATATATTTATTATGGCTCATGTAGACTCTAGTAGTGGAGAGTTCCAACTGAGTATTTATTGAATTTGGCACAATTACTAGTTTTTGTTGGATGTTTGCATATAATTTTATTAATTCAATTTTTACCATATTCCAATATTTTTGGTTAACATGGGACTTTAAAATGAGAGGGCCATCTGCTTTCTATGTTGCAGGATACTTGCTGCCAAAGATTTGTAAAGATGCAAAGCATGATATGGGCCTATTATCTCGGTGAAATAAGTAAAATAATTAAAATGTTGCATTCGTTATTGTCCCAGTGAATTTTCAAAACTCTCGCTTTTCATTTTTGTTAAGAAGCCACAGGAGCATTTAAATAAATCAACACAAAGTATATTTTGAGGTGCAGTTTTCTGCACAGAGATGACTGTGTGTGTTTTCCCATATATTAAATTTCCCACCTTAAAAATACTTTGCTGTTAGCATGGATTTTAATAATTTGTGCAAAATAGTGTTTTTTGTTTTCCAGAACAAGTGTTAACATACAAATAATATGCATATGTGCTCAATACAGTTTACCACCACAGGTCAGAGAAACTAGTGGTTTCAGTGTGCTCAGTTGATGAATGAGTCCTGGGTCTTCCCTGGGATGGGAGCATGGGACCTTTCTATGGCACCATCTTAGGTTCAGATGTTCTAGATGTATTTCATTCCAGCATCCTGGGAAATGGTCTCATGAGGTAGCCCCTGAGTGTTGTTTTAAACAGAGACACTGTTTTGATGTTATTTTTCTTTAACTTCTTAACCACTTTCCCATTATTGGGACAGAATACCCAACATCCACAACTTTAGGATGAGACATTTACTTTGACTCATGATTTCAGTCAGTGGTCAGCTACTCCAAGGAAGGGACCTGATGATGGTGGAAGGGCCTCATGGAGCAAAGCTGTTCAACCCGGGGTGGTCAGGAAGCTGAGAAAGGGGAGGAGCTGGGGTCAAGACTGCACCTTCCAGATCACATCCAGTGGCCTCCTCCAACCAGGTCCCTAATAGAACATTGAGCCTTGAACTCATTCACAATAAATCCACTGTACAGCACCCCATGATCTAGTCATCTTTCACACACGTGACAGTTTGGGGGAACATTTTAGACATAAAGCATAACATTCAATAAGTCATATTTTTAGTCAGAGTTTGAAATTGAGTCATAAGGTTTTTTTTAGCCAATATTTAAATTTGTAGATAAATACTTTTAACGATTATTGTCTGCTTATGCTTACAGCACCATGCCTCAGTGGCACAGATAACAATCTAAATCAGCTCCTCTGATGATCTGCTATGACCACCTGAAAATATCCTAACTGCATTCATGCCCTTGAGGACAACTTGCAATGACTTCGTATCATACACTCATGAAAAAGTAATAGTAATGTGTCACCATGGCTGTAGACTAGATTATCAATTTAACCAAATTTTCAGTTATGCTCTGCCCTCGAAAGCTTGTCCCAGGGTCTTTACGTCCGCTGCCTTTTGTCCGCAAAAAGCCATCTCCTAATACTCACAGAAATTGTTCTCTAGGTTGATCTTCTGCCCAAGTCTGTCACAGTGCGGATATGTCTTGAAATAACCTCGCTGTGTGTTTTGACTCTAACATTTCTTGGTCACACATTCATTTGCACTTTCATAAGCTTTCTTCACGGCATGGGAGTAAACCCTCTTATTCTCTCTTATTGTGTCCTCAGAGCTTCGACTATGTCCAACAACAACTAAACCCCAAATAAAACTGCTCTGAACAAATGGAATACATTAACTGTAGCATAAAGTTCCACAAATTTCCCAGATATCACCAGTAATAGAATTGGTTTAAGCACAGTGACCACTTCCTCTGAACCAGACCCATTGTGTTAATACTTTGTTTAAAGTTTGCAAACAGCCACTGAGGTAGGTGATGCTAGTACTGCTTGCGTGCGGGATAGAAAAGTGAGATCAATAAATTCTTGTAATCTGTCCATTGTGAATCCTGTTACTTTGATTCTGATCTTAGTTACTTTTCTTGTTGCTGAAGTTTACTTAGGTCATAATTTATAGAGTTTTCAGTTCATAGCTGGCTATCTCCAAGGCAAGTTGGCATGACAGAGGGGCATCATAGAAGAAGACCATTTTATGCCAGGCAGCAAAGTAGTGCAGAAACAAAGCAGCAGGTGACAGGTAGTGAACATTTTTCTGTCCCTTATGTTCTAATCTAGGCTACTCACTCTTAGGGCATCCAAGGTGGGGCAGTCTTAATCCTAGCATTGTACCATGAGTCTATCCCAGCATCACACAGCCTAGATCAAGTTACCTCGTAAAAGCCCCCCCCCCAACCTGTGGCAGCAGGAGGCTTCCTGGGGGAACATCTAGATAAAAGCCATAGCAATTCTGAACTTATGATGTTAACCACACACACAAGCCTCATTCCCTGGTGGATGAAGTTGTCTGTCAAGTGAGAGCTGAACAATATTCATCAAAATTCCAAATGGGATAAACGTTTATTTGCTTTACAATGACTATTAACCAGTACAGTGCAAAGACCTTGTGATGGGACAGCTTTAATGAATTGTAACATTTTGTGTCCTATCTCAACCTAAAGGCTCACAGCTCTCCAACGATGAGTCTCTCCGTGAAGCAAGCACTGTAGAAACTGTGTACATATTTGGTCTCAGAATGAGGCATTATGCTTAGGAAGATTTTAAGGCCATCAGCCTCCACTGGCTGTGTATGTTTGCTATGTTAGAGACACCGCTGGCCTTCTCCAACACCAGCGACGGTTTACAGGGAAGAAGAGTGCTTTAGAAACTCCTAATATTAGTGCTGATAGATCTCCAAGCAGGATCAGTCACCTGAGGCTCATTCTCATGCTCTCGTTGTGTGGAGCAGTGCTAAAGAGATGAACTTCACACGTGTTGGCACAGTTTGACTCACTTGTCTAGAAAGTTTCATAGAGTCCCTTACTAGATGCTTTTTTAAAAATTCAGCCATTTATATAAAAACGTTTAATGGCTGCCATTCCTAAGTGAGTGTGCTGTTGTTTTTCGAGTTTGGAGGGGAATCACTGCTTTTGCTGGGTTTGGTGAGCTCAGCAGATACAAAGTTCACTGAGGCTTCAGGTCAGCTCTGCTGCAGGGTCACAACTTCTCTGCCTGTTCAGGCTAATACATGGTTGTCAGAATGGGATTTATTTTTGCACAGGTATCAGAAGGGGCCTGGAGAAAAGCAAGGAATCACCAAAAGGATCGGTGCTGTGCAATCTTCACAGTAGGCACTGGATCCTAGGTATACTCTCAGTAACAATGGTGAGACATGAAACCAGCATGCAGCATCACAATCAAAACCGTTCTTACACGTGTCATTAGATTCAGTCTGCCCAGCTGCTGTATTAATGCATGGTGTGATTAGAAACTACGGAGAATGTTTATTTTTAACAGAAATGTATTATTGTTATATATACAATAATATATTGTGAGGAAAGAATGAATAAATAAATAAATAAACAAATTTAAATAAAAATAAAAAGATTCTTTCTTAGAACAAAATATTGCAACATACTAGTATTATCACAAAACATTTAAAAGAAATTCATCATTAATTTTAACGATAGAACCAATTGAGGCTAAATAGGAGAGAGGGTAAAGTTTTCAGAATGAACTAATTGTGTCTTATATGAAGGCAATGTGTCTTAGAAAATTAACTGAGGGAAGAAAAATAATGTCATTTCAAGAATACTCTAAATGTTTTTGACTTGACCGACAAAGTGACAGTGTGGATTCATCAGTTCTTGCGTGTGTAGCTTTCAATGCAGACACTTTGGGGAGGTCTAAGGGATAAAGTCTATTTGCCTAAAAACACTAAGATGCATTTTAATGTGTTTATAGTGCAGGCTTGGTCAGAAATTGGGTAAAACAGTTGGTATCTTGGCTGGAGTTGAAGCCATGACCTACTCTGTGATACGGTCAAAGAATTTTTCAGGTCCCAGCACTAGAAAAGGGAAAGAGAACAGACGAGCTTGTACTGTCTAAGGAAACCCCAGACATACAGTAAATCTCATGACTTTGTCACTTGACACTCAGATATTCCATCCAACACCTGCAGGACAGCTTGGAAGAAAGGTGTGAAACACTGCCTGTGCTGGAGTGTGGCAGTTTTCTCAAGGAAAATCCGTTTTTTGATTGCATTTCGTGCTGAACCAACTACTTTTTTGTGATGTTCAAATTTTAAGTGGAATTACAGAGACATATGGTGATGATGCAGAATTGAATATTACAACAGCATTGTCTTGAAAATGAGTGAAACAAGTCTGCCCTCTCACCGGTTAGAACTGAGAATATAGGTGGTCTTTGAAAAAAAGCTGAGCTTTCAACTTACAGTTAGACATTGGGATAACTTGTATCAATCATAATTCAAAATAATGTAAAGGCCCATTCACAATGCTATGTACAAAAATTCCATCGATGGAGTTTTAGACTTCATGTTATAGCTGACTCTGTGACATGATTTCCTTCTAAGCTTTGATGTTAATCAAATTAAAAAAAAAATCTATTTCTGGAAAAGTCTATTAAAATACCCTCTCCCCTTCTACTGCATGTTAGTGTGAGGTCAATTTTGTTATTGTTATTGTTATACATTCCAAACAACATAACCAGGTGTATTGGGGTATACCTGTAATTCCAGCTGTCAGGGAAGCTGAGACAGGGGGATCTTGAGCTCCAGCTCAGCCTGGGTGGTTTAGAAATTTAGCAAAACCTTTTCTCAGAAAGAGAAAATTCAACATACTAAATGATTCCTGTGGAAGAAGGGATGGAATCCAATACTGCCTTCAGTTAATCCAGACATGATAATGCCTTGCAAAAGCATAACATGGGATCCTACTTGCATATGGTTGTTGTAACACAAAACTACTTTTTTTGATAGCATAGGTCACCCAGAAAGAGACAGAGAGGCAAAGGCAGAGACAGTATTCATTGTCTTATTTCATCTATCTGAATGAAATGTTTTTATTTTTTTATATTACTTGAGAAGATTTTTTTGCACCCCTGAAAATTCCAGACAGATGTTGGACCTTTCTATCTTGAAAACTGAACCCTTGTGCCCTGGGTAGGTTTGTACTTGGTTCTCAAATTCCAGATCATGGTATTTTCTATTTCCCTATTAAGCACAAGGAAATTAAAAACTGGTCAGACATTAGTGCATCCATCATAAATGTCTGTTGACAGCTGAGTGATAAGAAAAATGTGGGATAGGGTCACACACTGGAAAATTTACTGAAAAACAATATGATTCTGTCATTTGTCACAACAGGGATGGACCAGGATAATGCTGCGCTCAGTGAATGAAGCCACACATAGAAAGACAAATACTGCATGATTTCACTTATCTATGTAGCCTAAAAATGTCCAGAGTTGGAGAGTAGAAAGTCTTTACCAGATGGTGGGGTAAGATGTTGGTCAAAAAATTACACAAGTTGAATAAATGTAGTAGTAAACAATATTATGTTAAGAACCTGAACATGGCCAAGACTATAGTCTAAGTTTAGTCCCCTTCACAAGGTAGAAAACAGAAACAAAGACTAAAAACAGAAAAATAAGGAAGAAGAGAATAAGGAGGAAGGAAAGGAAGAGAGGAAAGAAAGAAAGGGGGAGGGGAGGAATGAAGAGGAGAAAGAAGAATGGACAGAAGAAAACATAATTTCTGGGCTGGGGGTTTAACTCAGTGGCACAAGCATCTGCTAGACAAGCATGAGGTCCTGAGTTCAATCCCTGGTACCAAAAACTAAACCAAACAAAACATGTCATACAATTTCTGTATGAAGAGATGGGCGTATCAATTAGTTTGATTGCGGTAATCATTTCACAAGGAATATTGAAGCATTAAGTTGTGCACCATTTACACACACACACACACACACACACACACACGGTTATCAAGTGACCTTGAAGCTGTGAAATAGCCAATGCATCATCAGATGATACTGAAAGAACTTTGGCCTCAGTTATGTCAGGCTCAGCACATCACCTTGCTGTAGTTTGTTTGGAATGATCACAGATATTTTTCTAAGTTTGGGTTTTCAGGCTTAGAAGCATCACCAGTCAAATGTTTGTGTCTCAGACTTGCAGACTGAGAGACAGCTGATGATGCCGATCTGGAGTCTGAGCTGGCAGTGTGACATGCTCTGCAGCCCCGGGAGAAGGGGGGAATTCAGATCGCTGGACACTGGCAGGGACTTGAGATGACACGAAGACACTGCTGTGCTGAATTATTTCTGACATCCAGATGGCTTTCCTGCCATGACACAATAAATAACCTCTATTGTCCTTGTCTCCACCCCATCTCTTAATAAAATCACTCTCAATTACCAGGAGTAAAATTCCTGCTTTGTTTTTGTTCTCCCTGGACTGGCCAAGTGGTACAATAGTAGGATAGTATATTTTGCAATCATACAGAATGGGATCCTAACCTTTAATCCCAACTCCCAACATTAACCAGACACACAGCATACTGCCTTGTGCCTAGTTGGTGCAAAAATAGGATAAATACTTCTCTTGTTAGGATTTTGTGGTGACTCACAAACTTATTTCACTCTCTGATTAAATCTGGCAGATGTTAGGACACAACACACCTGAAAGGTTTCTATCCACTCTTTTTTAAATTCCTCCATCCTTCTCCTAATATTTGAAGATTATAATTCATTCAGCTGAATTCCTTTCATGTGTCAGAGGTGTGAGGGGAAAAGAGGTCATTTCTGCAAGCCAAGGAGAATGCGTGTGTTTTGATCTGGTTGAGAAGAGGATGTCAGGGAGTAATGTCTTGCAGAACTGCAGGGACACTGGACAGCAGAAGGATGCTCGAGGTCATATTAACTGCCAGGCCCCAGTGTCCTGAGATGGGGCCATCCTGCAGGTTAAAGATGCTGTCAGTAAGATGCTGGGTGCTGGGAAGTGAACTGAGAGGTACTGCAGTCAGCACTTCAAGGACTTCCACAAGACTGCATCTCCTTTCTCAGATTCATGGGTAGATGTTGTTGCTTTATCCTCTTGCAGGTAGCTGGAATGAGTTATTGGTTCCAGCTAATAGACTTCAAGTGGAAAGGGTAAAATTGGTGACAGGTTAAGCAATTATAATTTTTCCTGATTCCATGTTCCCTCATTCAGAGATACCAGCTTAAGTTTGGTACTGTGCAGCTGGGAGCCAGCCCTGCTATCTCAGCCTGTGTCGTGGGAACTGTTGGTCCCACACACCGTTTGAGACAAGCATTGTGAAAGAAGAGTGAAGGTTAGTGCATGGAGCCACTGGAACTGTGTGTGTGTGTGTGTGTGTGTGTGTGTGTGTCTGGGGAGTGTGAATGCAGCAAACTGCAAATTAGCCTGACATACTTCAGTGGTGGGGGACAATGATATCAGAAACACTAGATAAACTGAAATTGCTGAAGAGTTTGCAGAGAAATGGTTATGGATTTATCACAGACATAGCATAAAAATGGTTTGTTATGGTTTAGATCCAAATATTCCCCAGACTCTCCTGTGTGTGGCAGATGATTGGATCCTGGGGTTCTGTACTCATCAGTGGATTCACCCATGGGTGGATTCAGGGCTGAATGTGCTGCAGGAGGTGGGGCCTTGTTGGAGGAGGGCACTGGAGTGAGGCCTGGAAGAGTGTGTGGCTGTTGTGAGATGAGGGGTTTTCCTCTACCAGGATCTTCCACTATAATGTTTCTGTCTTTGGGCAGCTTACCATGGACTGAACCCTCTGAAAACTGTGAGGCAAAATCTTCTTCTCCTCCAATAACTTGTGGGTGCCAGGAGTTTTCTCTCAGCGATGGGAAAGTAACCAATATAAGGCTTCCAGGCATCATAAGTAAATACCTCTTGAAAATTTGCACAGGTTGAACCACTGGAGCAGACAGGGTTGCTTCCTTGACAAATGGAATAGGTGCTTCTTCTGGGATGGTGTGAGAGGGATTACACTGGGGCCAGGCAGCCCAGAGTTTGAATCCCAGCTTGACCACTCACATGTGAGGCCATTGTGAATTACTAAATTTTCTCAGATTTAGATTTTTCCTACATATGAGTATAGTACCTAAAATGTTGGGATCATGATGAAGACTAAAATAATAAATGCATATACAAACCCACCAGAATATCCGCACTGTGACAGACATTTACAGAATTAGCAGTTTCTGTCTGAGTTCTTTCCTGCAAAATAAAAACCAGCAATCTTACCAAGAATTCTTTGTCAGGAATTATTTTCTAATTTTTAAAACCAAAATTGGGAATTTGTGAAAAAAATACTTTAGGCATCCATGTGGGTCAAATAATTTGGCAGGCGTCTAAAACTAAATGCTTACTACCACCTGCAAAAGATTTTAATCAAGAAGTTTATGTCTTTGTAGAAAACTTCTACCTCAGCTACTCTTACAGCTGCTAGCCTTTCTGTGAATTTGTATATGGCAGGTGGCTTTGGAAATTTTGGCTTTACTTCCCCTCAGGGTAAAATGTGTTGCTGTTTTTGCATTTCCTATCATTTGAAAAATTAAATATACACTCAGATGCCACCAGCTTTTCTCCTGGTGGGTTGAGCCTTTGTTTATTGCATAGGTTGAGTAAATAGCTCATGTTCTATTTCAGACAGCAGAGAGAACAAGGCTGGAAACATCATATAGTACTGGAAGGAAAAATACAGTCTACCTGATTTAGAGAGATTAAGCTCCCTGAAATCTTTCCTCATGATTCGTGCTGTTCTTCTGAGTTTTGGTTCTGCCATGCAGTGAGTTCAACACAGAGAACAATGTCCTTTGAGATTTGGTGTGGACCTAGTGTCTGAGTCCCTTTTCAGGGAGTGTGGCAATTGTGCCCCACAGCAAAAAAGTAGAAATTAGAACTCATCAATGTATTGCAAAGGATTTCCCCAATAATGTGTGAAGTGTGACACAGTCTTACATAGGTCAGAGAGTGGGTTTTTATTCTTACTGAAAAACATGCATTTGAAGCTTCACACCTAGAAGGAGAATAAAAATCAGACCTCAAGCACACAGCTCAGAATCACCTGGGACAAGTCTGTGCTTCCAGGTCAGGAGGTCTTAAGCTCATTCCTGTGGCTTCCACATCTGAGATGGATGAATGGAGGGTCTTAGACAGGAGTGGCCGGTGCTGATGGGTCAACAGAGGAAAGAGGTGTTTGGTAGCCTAAAGGAGACACAGAGGAAAACCTAGAGGGTTGATGAATGGAGCAGAAAGAAAGAATGAGCCTGGGCTTCATATTAGTCAGCTCACCAGCCAAATACAGAGGGAGAGGGTGAGGGGAAGACACGGACCACTTCCAGCATCCAAAGTTGCAAACTGGACCAGCAGCCAGAGGCTAGGTGTGGGGTTTCGTTTGTTCTCCAGATCAAAGGCACTAGTTATGACCATGGATGTTCCATTTCTGTTCCAAAGAAGAAACACTTTCTTACCTCTTGTAAAGATGTTGTTTATTAGCACTCAAAATTACAAGAGACTTGTTCAGGGGATGATCTCTTATGTTCCAATGTTGCAATGGTGAAATATTCAAGAGAGGCAAGAAGGGTGATAGCATTAACTCGTGTGGGCTACCGAAGAAAGGCTCCGCCCATGAGCAAGCACAGCTGAAGAACCTGACATTCAATTCACTCTACGAAATCTTGCCTGAAATTCACCCAGTGACATTAGTTAAGAGCAAAATTACATTCCAATTCAATGATTAAGCACTTACTGTAGATATCAATATTTATATAAAACATAGTAAACGGGGCATGAAGAGGTCCTCCTGGAATCCCAGCATTCTGGAGGCTGGAGCAGGAGGGTTGTAGGTTGGATGCCAGGCTGGACAACTTAGTGAGACCCTGTCTCAAATGAAACAAAAATAAAGCACAGTAAAATCAGAAATGACTGGGAAATAGCTCAGAGATTTCTGAGTTCAATTCCTAGTACCACACTAAAAAGAAATTGTAATAATGATTAATAATAATTGCAATGATTAAGCTTTAATTTTAGCCGTGGACACAATACAGTCATCTGTTCATTAAGAATCTCACTTCCATGCGAACTTTGCATACTCACAAAAGATTCAGCAAGTTATGCATTGCTAAATAAGATGAAAGCTTAAATAGTAAGTCCTTGGACTCCACATAAGTAGAGATTTAAACCCTTGCCAGAGGATTAGCCTGAGAAAATAAAAATAACTCTGTGTTTGTAGACTAAATGAGTGAACGGAAATGGTCCTGGAAAGGGAGAAGAACTGATAATTCTGGTAAAACCAGAGGTTGTGGGATCTACGTGGGGAGGTTTTGCTTGGGCTGGGGCTGGAGGGAAATGTCACAGAATTTAACAGGAAGTTGGTGGGGGTTTAGGGTGGGGAATAACACGAGCAGGGCTTCCACAGCCTGGTGGGCTGTGTGTGGAACAAAGGCGAGGAACACTCAGCTTGCACACACATGGTGTGGTGAAAGCACATGAGATGTCTGAGACTTTCTTGGAGTGGCTACAGTTAACGACTCCTCTGATTTAATATGAGCTGTTAAAAAGAATCACTGCATTTCAACCAAATTATCATAGCACTAAAAATGTTCATCAGCCTGTCACTAGTGTGCCTGTGACTTGAACCCGCTGGTGATTTAACTTGCATGCAATATTTGAGCTTTTTAGAATAAAAGCAGAGATAAATAACTCCAGTGTAAACAGAACCCACTTTGAGGTCTTTTCATTCTTTCAGGGAGCTGCTTTGAGGGTTCAGGGCCTGTGTGCACTTCGACTCTCTCTGAACAGCTTAGTGTGAGAATACTGGCTGAAAAACCAAGCATTTTGTGCTAGCAGATGGGGTGTGTGGCCATTTTTGAAAAGGAACAAATGTATGAATTTAATTAGAAAGGGATTTGACAGTTCCTTTTCTTTGGTTGCATAATTTTGGAGACAATTGGGATAAAGAGCATGTTTTCTCCTTATAAAGATATACTGCTGCAATGTTATTTTGTCATTTATTTTCTGATCTTCTCTATGCCTCCCCCAGTTTAGGACCTCATGTATGATATTTATGTGACTTTTGTTTCCACATTCGTCGTAAAGACTGGATATCCCTGTGATTCCTTCAGCAGGAGACCCACTCGGCAGGCGCCCACTTGATTTGTGGCCGGCAGAGTGCTAGTGGCAGCCTGCCTTGGAGATCATGTGATTTGTACCACACTGAGCGATTCATCAAGCACTTTGTGGTGCGGAGGAAATGCAGTATGTGTGGAGGGCAGGTCACGATGCACTGCACTATTCTTACAGGGAGTGTTATAGAGACACAATCCCTGGCCTTGCCTGAATTAAGGGAAGCACCAAGGACAAAGAAAATACCTTTTACCCGAGTCCAATTTATGATGTTAAATAGGAAAGGCCTCTAAAGAGTCCGTGTGAGCGAGACATTTGCGGAAGCTTCTGCACACAGTGGCTGGCTTCTGATGCGGAGGGCAGGGAGGGAAAGCAGGTCATCAGTGCACCTGATGCAATAGTGCATTTGACTTTCAGTGCTCTTTCATCTGTGAAGACACCGCCCCCAGCCTATCAAAGTGAGGTCAATTAAATGCAGTAACATAGGTAGAGAAACCGAGGCCTCCCATCAGGATTGTCGTGTGTGCTGCTGCCCCCAACCTACCTCTCTGCTTCTCTACCCTGGACTTCTTTCTACAAAAGATGATGGAAAGACACAGGGGCTGTTAAGTTTAAAACTGTTTATAATGGTGAAGACACACACTCCTCCCATCAATCTAGCCACTTTCTGCAGCAGCTCCGGAGTCCTCTTTCCAAAGGGTCTTTCGTTGTGCTGCCCCACCTGCCTGGATAAGGGGAACCCGGATGTAGCATCATGTTTTTATGAGCTCACCTTTCCTTTGGGTGGCGCTTCCGGGTGCTCCTGCAAGTGCCAAGAATGATAGGACAGGTGTGTTCAAAGAGAGGAGGACTAATGGCAATGTGTCTTTTATTGTAATACACTTTAAAAATGTAAACAATCACGGTATTTTCTTCATAAACCCTCGAGTTAAGAGGTAAATTATTTTGGATCTGAAAAGGAATAAAAATACACAACCTACTTCCATGATAACTGTGAATATATTTTTAAATGTATTTACAGACAATGTTTGACATTCAAAATTTTATTTAGCAGGTGTTCTCATTTAATGGAAGCAACATTGTTATTAAAAATAAGAAATTATTCATTTAATTAAATTGTTACATTAAAACAATGCGTAACAATCTTGAGCTCAGAAGGGAGCTCTGGGTAAGTATAACGCTATCCCTTCCGTGTCATGGTGCTTTATAATCCACACGAAGGAATGGATACGCTTCAGTTAGCATGTTCCCTCAAAATCTAAGAATATTTATTGTTGTTTTAAGTTTAAAGGTAATGAACTTCCAATAAGAAAATCACAAAAAGGAGAAAATAATTAAAATAATGCCAAAAACGTTGACACGGTAGGATTCAGCTTTTCAAAGTTGCCATTATTTTTGTACTAATGTGAATAATGTTGCTGTGTATGTTTCTGTGTAGAGTTATGCATGAATGCATGTGATGGTCCTTGAGTATGGATGAAGGAGTGAAAAATATATATATTTTAATTTTTTTGTAGGAAATGATAAATAATGATTTGCATTGTAGATTTTCAGTCTTGGAGATGAGCTTCCTAAACAGGACTCCAAAGCAGAGGCTACAGGGGAAAACCCTTTGCTTTACATTGGTACTTTTATATATGCATAAGTGTGACCATTGAGCAGCAAAGCACAGCTTCAAATATAAAATACAAATAAGCTGCGAGGACTTGTTCCATATGTGATCCTCAGCTCATAAACATCTCTGAAATATACTTAATATTTTTCAATCAATGAGTCTAAAATGGACACATCGACAACACCAAAACTGCAGAGAAGCACTTTCAGGAGGGTGGAAATAGCCCAGTTCCCATGCAGCTCAGAGAGTCTCTGATGAGCCACAGGCAGAGTTTTGCTGGTCACTAGTGTTCGAGGTCAAGGGACTCCCAGTCCCTTTGGATTCCTTTTGAAGGATCATGCGTACTCTAAGTCCAAGCACTCTTAGAGCAGGATTTTAATCTCTGACAGCAGCAAAGTATGAAAACCACCACAGCCTTAGGACCACAATGTTTGGTGAAGTTCACAGTTCCCTGGAAACCGAGGTAAGTCTTTGAGTGATAGATTTGTTTGGTGAAATGAATCAGAAAAATGATCAAGACCACCATGGTCTTTTCTTCCCAATCAATCATCCTGTTGAACTTGAGAATATAAATAAGAACTTCATTATGGTCTTGAAAATGATCCACAATTACACAGCCAAGTAAGGATATTAAGATGTGAGGATTAAGTATGATACTCTGTTGATGTTTGTACCCATATGCTCTTTCTTTGGAATTGTTTGGAACTTTGTACACAAAACCATTAAAATTATGGTGGGCATATTCTTGATATTTCCATTCTACATTCAAAATTCATAAAAAGGAACAAGGCAAGAATATGCAGAAAACATAGCCAGTAAAATATCACTAATGTGACAGTCAAAACATAAATAAGTTCTCTCAAACTCTGTAGCATTTCACATGTATGGAGTATCATCTAATATGTGGATAGCCATCGAATGGCTTTATAAAAGTTTAAATTCTGGTATGGGAAGTAGCGTGAATGAATGAAAATGAAAATAATCAAGAATTTAATATTATATAGAGTTCTCATTTTAAAAACAGATAGTAACTCCAAAGCTTTATTGAGATTACCAATGATACTTGGTCAGTTCTGTAACACTTTCCACTTTTCCATATTTTAAAAAATCAAGTTTTACCAACGTAATTTAAAGTCATTTTCCAAAATACACAACTGGCTTCATACACACAATTTGTTAAACAAGCAAAGATGTAAGTTAAAAGCTATGTATATTTATCTAGGAGATTAGATAGAAACTGTTTGGAGTAATATAAAAGAATGTGGATGAAAGCACTTTTGTGACTATTATCAAATTTCCATAATTTGCTATTTTTTGGAAAACAGTTCCTATCGTGGGCCTTATATCTAGTGATACCCAACAAATGGTCCAATTTTCTAATGCAAAACATTATAAGGTATTTCTTTATGGTTTCATAAATATTCTGGTTTTGATTTTCCTATAAATTCCATTCTGTTCCCTCTTTTATAAGATTCAAAGACACCAGGTAGTCTCCATCTGATAACCAGCAACACTGAAAATCTAATGATCATCATGAGGGTAAAAAACTGAATCCTAATGCAGAGTTCAAATTTTACTTCATTTCTAACAGTACCTGTGTGAGTTAACATTTTGCCAGCTCTTATAGGAGAAGCAATGCTCACCAGAGACTGTCAGATTCCTCAAGAATATAGAAAACACTTCCAAAATCTGAATAATTATGTTTAAAAAACTAAGTATTAAAGCAAAAACAAATCTACTTTTTGATTCAAATTCTGGTTGGGACATTGAAAAGCGCAATGACACTGACACACAAATCCATCTGGATAAAAAGTGGATTCCCCAGATAAAAAGTGGATTCCTAATAGTAATCGAAGTGCCAATAATAAATTGTCTTGTGAGGCTGCTACCAGAGTAAATTACAAACATGCAAAATGAGTGGCAAAGATGAGGGAAATGAGGAGATTCCAGGGACAAAGAAGATTTGCAGTTTGGGTGATGGAGGTGCCCTGGCTGGTACTGCTAGTATAATTTTTCATTCTAGGGACTAAGAATTAACATCTTACTTGGTTCCAGTACACCAACCAATAGGCATAACCATGACCAAGAACTGCTGTGCATGCATCTGAGCTCCTAATCTTCACTGAGTCCCTTAGAAGGGAGCTAAACATTTAAAGTGGAAATTAACAGGATCAGCTTTTGCTTCGCACAAACCTTGTTAGTGTGAAAATATTACCTAGACTTTGCACGCATGTCTTTGTGTCTGTAGTTGTGTATCTGTTTTACTCATTTTCTGAATCCCATAGTGGTGGGTTTATGCATCGCTGCTGGTAGCATGTGATGATATACTACTGATTATTAGAAATAATTGTTTTGTGATGTAGTTTTGAGGAAGAACTAATGTCTTCCTGCTCTCTCATGGATTCAGAAAATATGAAGTTATTTTTCTCATTCTTTGTTCCAACCTCTTTCCTCTTTCTTTTTTAGAATTAAGGAGAAAACCCAGGGACCTTTCGCTGAGCTACATCCCCAGCCATCTTCTAAATTGCCAGACTTACCTCCACCATCCAAGTCTCCAGCCTCAGCCTCCTGGAAGGCTGAGACTACAGGTGTGAGGCCACTGTGTGCAGCTTTCTTCATTCCCTTTGAGGTCAGCTGCTAAACAGATTCTCTCTGGAGACATAAAGGAGGGGCTTGCTCCATCCATAGTAAGTTTACCTCCGATAGGCAGTTCATGCTCTACAATTCCTGCAGCAGGGGCAGCGGCTGAGCTGAGCAATGTACTCTCCAGTTTGCATGGACCTGCTTCTGGACAGGAGCAAATGTGTCCTCCTTCCTCTCCTGCAATGCAACTTTCAAGCCCAAAAGTAAGGGCACCTTATTACTCCCCCAACCTCCTGCCTTACCCCTGCGAGGAAACCCTTGGCTTCCGGTTTGACCAGCGTGCTTTCTAGTAGTGCAATGAGACAGCAGCAACTGTGTAGTGAATAGGTGAAGTGTCATGGGGATTCAGAGAGCTTGGTGATGGAGCAGCTTGGCACCAGCATCTCTTCCACTATCCTAGGAAGCAGAGTCCTTTGGAAGATGGTAGAGAGTGTGCACATGGCATTTCTTCTCTTCATATTTGGGTGTGCATGCATGGTGCTGGGCGTTGGACCCTGGGCTCTGCACTGAGCTCATTCCTAGCCCTTTTTAATGCTTTATTTTGAGACAGGGTCCTGCTAAGTCACTAAGTTGCCTAAGCTGGCTTGAACTTGCAATTCTCTTGCCTCAGCCTTCTACAGTGCTAGGATCATAGGTGTGCGCCACCATGCCCTGTGTGCTTAATGCACTCAGAAGGAAGCAGATGGCTGCACTAGGGAAGAATGTGTTGAATTCTGAGGCAACACAGAGAAGGTCTCAGGGGTAGAGTCCCTGGCAGAGACCTGGATAGCGTTTTGGCAGCACAGTGCTCTCTTCTCTGCTGCAGAGTGCTGTCACTTTGACTGTATTCTCTTTCTCCTCTTTTGGGAGGACCTGTCCCTCCTTTCTTCATCTGCTCTCCCTGCACCTCTGCTGCGAACTGGGCTCACATTTGGGGCCAGCGTGGAAATGACACTCTGTGGTCTGAGAGGTGACCGTCTGTGAAACCTTCCCGGGGGCCCGGAATCTGGCTGGTCCCTCTAACTGGCCAGTGTGGCTTGCTCTCCATTCATGTTCTACACCACACTGAGCGGTGCTGAGCGCACACAGAGCCCAGGGACCCATCATCCCAACACCTGGCCAGCTCCCCATCACTCTGCGGGGCTGTCTGTCTCCTCGAGGTGCCTCAAAGGTCAGAAAACTCTAAGAATCTGCTAAAAGGAAATGTCAGCCTTGGAATTACTGAACGTGGGTCTGTACAGAAGGCCACGTCTTTAAAAGTTAAATATCACAGACGGAATGGTTCCCAGGGACCTTCTAGCTTTCACAGTTTACTGTGAGATTGTAACATCCAAGCTGCTTCGCAGACAGCATCCAGACACTTCCCATCCACCTTCCTTCCATCCCAGTCCCGCCTTGGCCCTGCCAGCCCTGTCCCACGTTTCCACAGCTGGGTGCTTTCATGGACCCAGATTAAATTTTCAGCAGTAGATAACTGTGGTCAGGAAGTTAGGATCATTTAATTAAAAAAAAAAACACTGCGTAGTTTCTCACAATGCTTATAAAGAAAGAGTGGAAAACAGTTGCATTGCCTGTGAATAGAAGAAAGCAAGAAACCTAGACCAAGGACTCTACTATTACCTCCTTCTGCAATAGCTGTCATGGTTGATACATTGTGTCAATTTGAGCAGTTTAGACATTTAACTAAGAGACTCAGCAGGGAGCCAGAGTTCTTACTTTGTAAATATCCTCAGCCTGTGCAAGAGGAGGACATGGAGGTGGCCCGAGTGCTACACCCACCCAGAGGGGAGGGTGGCCTGTGTGCAATATAAGGAGAGGAAGAGGCTTGCTCTCCCCACTCCCCTTTGCTCTGGCTGCTTTTCCTGGTTTCTGCCTTGAAGTGTTGCCCCAGTGCCACACCACCCTGCCTTGGGGCCAGCTGATTACAGACTGAAACCTCCACAAACTACAGACTAAACAAACCTTTCCTTCCTTCATTTTGAGTGTTGAGTATTTTGTCTCAGCAATGAGAGAAAAATAACCGAGACACAGAGGGACTGAAGTTTGGGACAAAGTAAGTATAAAAGATCTAGACTCAGCTGGGCGCAGCGTGACACATCTGTAGTACTAGGACTCCGGACGCTGAGGGAGGAGAATGGCAAATTCAAGCACAGCTTAGGCAACTTAGCAACACAGATTTTGTCTCAAAAAACAATTTAAAAAAAAAGGATTGGCGGTGAGGCTCAGTTGGAAAGCCCTGGATTCGGCATCACACACACACACACACACACACACACACACACACACACACACACACACAGATCTAAACACCAGAAGGAAGTATTGCTAGAAAGGTCTTAGAACCTCTTCCAGTTGCCCTTGTGTATCACAAGTGTCCATTCTCCATTCTGCCCTGAACGCCATAACCAGGAGCTGGAGAGCCAGTTACAGATGCAATTAAGAGCAGGTATCACAGACATGGGGCTACACAGAGCTCTAGGCTGGACTCTGGTCCCCACTAGCTCTAAGCATGGGTCCTGACTGAGGTCACCCAGAAATCACTTGACTTCTTGAGCCAGGGCTGCCTCACCTGCAGAGTAGGGATGGGGAGTGATGTCTGTACCTCAACTGGCTGGGCATGGGGATTATATGTGCCTGTGATACACTTAGCAAGTGCACCCTGTCTCTGGCTCTGTACCAAAGATTGCTTTCTTTCAGGTCTTGTTTCTGTAGGACTCAGAATGGTCAGAGAACCTAATCTAGATTCCTCAGTGCTAACCAAAGGCCTGAGGAAGTAAGAGAGCCCTTGTGTAAAAAGTGCTAGTGTACAGATCGTTGGGGTCCACAGAATGCTAGGCCATCATGGTTGTGCTGTGGACCCGGCTTAGGGCTGGGAGCTCAGAGTTCAACCTTTGTCTAGAAGGTTTACCAAAAGTTCACCTCTACTTGGAGATTTCAGTGTAAGCTCTTTAAAATTCATTCTATGTAACAGAACACTGGAAAAATGTTCCAGTTGCTTCTGCTAGAATTAAGAGAAAATACTAAAAAGAACTGCTGTTCTCTGTGTTCAGATTAATGAGAACTTTGCAGTATCTTGAAAGACTGAAAACTTTTGTTTTTAGCACGATGATGACTTCCAGAGCATAGCCAATGTTATTGCGATGCTTGATAGGTGCAGTGCATGATTCATTGGAACAACGGTTATATGAAGTGCGATCAAAACAAATGGTAAATGTTTACATTTTTAAAATTGATTACAGTGAAAGACACATTGCCATGAAATCCCCTTACAACCTTCCCCTATACTTCAAATATATGTATCCCATCATCCTGGCCGCTTTCTGCAGCAACACTGGAGTACTCTTTCCTGAGGGTCTTTAGCTGTGCTTTCCTGGCTACCTCAGTGACCTGAATGGATGTAAAATGTTTCATTTTGACGGTCTTTTTTGTTTGTTTTGGTACTGGAAATTGAACTTACGAGCTTGGCTACATCCCCAGATAATATCCCTGGCTGGTCGTTTTGACTTCAGGGAAGTCAAAAGGTGGCTGGGGGCACAGCGTTGTCTTTTTATGAGCCCTCCTTTTTGTGGAAGGCACTCAGCAGCAGATTTTTTTTAAAAATCAGTCTTGAAAAGACCCCCAGGAAAGAGGACTCCAGAACTGCTTCAGAAAATGGAAAGAACCCTGGGTTGAGTGTGCTCAAAATGACATGGGGCACTGAGAGGAGGATTCATGGCAATGTATCTTTAATTGAAATAATTTTTTTAAGAAATCTAAACACACATCACATATTTCAGTTATTCCTTGTAGCCATGAGATAGTATGGTGATATTATGTGAGCTGAACTGTTTATACACTTATCCTCTATCTTAGTTATATTTTGTTTTTTATGTTCACATAAGATACTTACTATGCAATTGATTCAATGTCTTATCTAGAGAGTGTGAACATTATAGGCCTTAATTTCTGCCTTTTATTAGCACGTTTGTAGTACATAATGGTTACATTTATCCTGAGGAGTTGGTGGAGGGACATCACACATCTTAATTCACTTTCCGCCGTCCCTCTTTGCTCCTCCAGCTCTTGACTCCCTTATCATTTGCAAAAGCTCGTTGCTGTTTTGTTTTCCTTTTCAAGCATAATATTAAGTGAAATAAATCAAACACACAAGCCTTAATACCCTATGATTTCCCTTATGTGAAAAACACAGAATATAAGTAAAGAACCAAGGAAAAGCTAGTAGGAAGTCAGGGGATCTGTTTCAAGTGGGAAAGGGAACAAGAGATGGTGGGACTGGGGTGGGAAGGGAGAGAAAGGGATGGAGAAAAAAAAATCCTTTGCTTCTAAAGCAAAACTTCGTGCCTTGTGCAGCAATTGTCCCTCTTGACTTTTAGAGTGGTGATATTCTGCTGATTAGTTATGGCTTTTTTGGAGAAGGGAGGCATATAGCACACAGCTCCTAGGATGTTGCTTTCACTGGTTACCGGTGAAATGCACTGGCGAATGTCATCTGGAGGAACGCAGGCACCATCTGTGCTCAGCAGTGACCTGGGTGTACAGCGATGTCTGCTGAGTGTGTCTGGGCGGCGTGATACGGAGCGGCTTGCGTGTCCGGGGGCTGAATAGCGATCAGTCTCCGCACCACCCACCGCGCTATGGCACCGCTGCTTTAATTGCCCTGGACCCGCGTGTGGGCTCCAAACACATCTTCAATGATCAATGGACCGTGAAGCCCTGAATTTTTTCTTTACACAGCACATCAACCAATTGATCTCTAATTTCCACATGGTTAAGACAAAAGTGTCTCCTTTGCAAGAGAATTGTTTTATTTTCAAGAGAGATCTATGTGAAAAACAGGAAGCAAATCAGGGGAGCAGGGGAAAATTCAGCTTCCCCTGCTGTAGGTGCGGGAAGAGCTGATCACTTACGTTTAAAGACTATAGTTTGCTTTTCTCCTCGATGTGCTAACAGAAATGTGGACATCGATTTGGGCTCTAGCTCCAGTCGACTTCCCAGGGCTTATCCACACAACCTCACATATGTTCCTGTGTTCTCCAAACCAAATTCCAGTCGCTGGAGAAGTTTCAACCGTTTTCCTTTCATAGGGAACAAATACCATTAATGTCAAGACTATATTCTCTTGTTTTGAGCATGATGTTAGGGCAGAAATTTAATAATATTTCCCTCACAGACAGGTATTAGAATATAGCAATAACAACGACAACAGCAACAACAAAACAGTGATAAAAATCTCCAACTCATAGCTCTTTTGCCTAAAACTCATGTTTGTGGAGAGTCCAAGTCCATAAATGCCAGGAAGAAGTTTGTACAAAGCAAGGCTAGGAGCATTCCAACGGCTGTCACTGGGGAAATGCTAGAAGCTGAGGCCTTTCTTTCCTGGGCTGTGAGACCAGGTCTGTGTCAAAGTTCCCCACCTTTGATGCCTGCTGAGTGCCCTGCTGTAGAAGAATCCTGTGACCAGCAGACCTGGGGCTTTTTGGAAGCTCATGAATCCCATCTTCAGGGCAAGCTCAAAAGCTATGTGAACAATGATTTGGCATTTAGTTTAATAGAAAAAGAAAAGGTGAAATGATTTTGCTGTGATTTCTCCCTCTTGATTTTTAAAACAGAATCTTGTTCTAAAAAGCAAGGCTTACAGAATTTCAAACAAAATAGGAAATTAACACTAGTAAATATATTGCATATCCTTTTATCTGTTTTGCTCTTTAAAGTAAAAACATTTCAAAAAAGGGAAGTATTTAGTTATAAAATAAAGTTAAGATATAATTTTAAAAAGTAAGGCTTACTGACTTCTTTTAGGCCAGGCATATAGTATCCTTGAGCCTAAATGCATTAAGCTACAAATAGAATTCCTGCCGGTGAGAGTGGTGCTGTATATTCTTAGCTGCTAAGTGTTCTGGAGTTGAAAGGTGAGACACAGCTATACGGTTTGATCAAGAACTTTCCTCTAATAGAAAGTCATCCCTCCCCAGGAAGACATCCAGAGGATTAACTCCAAACAGTGAATGACAAAAATAAATAACACACACATTGTCAAATGGCCAGGTGCTCACTGGGACATTTCCGCCTAACCAAGAAGTACAGGAAATGCTCCCAGGGACCCAGTATTAGACCTGCCCTTCGGTTCACCATAGAAGTGGTCAGAGACACAAGCACAAGTCTTGCTTTTTTGGCATAATTAGAGAACTTAGTGCTTTTCCATTGTGCTCAGGGATGCATTGAACTTGCTTTACTTAGATTCTCTTGAAAAATAGGGTTTTCTGGCAATTTGCCCTATATTTGTTCAGAGGCTTAATGGGCCCAATTTAAACGAGGAAAGGTCTAAGGTTTTGCCTGCTGTATGGCCAGGAGAGGTTGTATTTATATATTTAATTTTTATTTTCAACTGCCTTTGTCCCAGAGGACTTCATTAAAGTGAGAAATAGGTGTAACGTGGTCATGGGCTGGCTCTCCTGAATCCTAGATGCTACTTACATACTTCAGTGTGTCCCTATAATCCTAGGTAAATCCTATGAGCACTGTGCAATCATAAAACCAAAAAGAATGTGTTTGCCTTGAGGGTCACAGAGAAGGTTGGTTAAAGGGAGAAGGAGCAATTAAAGGAAGAATAAACCTATAGAGTTATATGCAGAAAAGGTGCACAACGATTTTAAAATTATAATTTATAAATACATAATTATAATTTATAAATTATAATTTATGAGGCACAGACATGGACACGGAAGTGAGTGACGTTGCTGAACGGGACATCCTAGAGCTATAGATTCTGGGGTGAACCAGAGCAGCTTCCTGACTCTCCCAAAGCATCCGTGGGTCTCAGGTGAAGAAATGGGGATGCCCTGATAGCGATAGGATTTTGGTCCAAGCCAAACATTTCCACCATCAAAGGCGATGGATTGGCCTGTGAGCGAACAAGCCAGGCCTCCAGATGAGGAAACCCTCCCATGGGATGGTTCCCCCAGCATGGTTTTCCTGTTGGGGTGCAGGATTTCAGGACTTTAGGAGGATGATGGCTCAGGGCACACTCTGTTAGAAATGAGTTTCCACCTGATTTTCTCTGACTGTAATCTGCAGGCAGCTCCTCTGCCCAAGTCCCCCAAAGTGAAGATGACACAGAACTGAATGTCGAACATAAAGCATCAGTAATCATCAAGAGCTCTATTTAACCTGGTCACTGTATATGCACGAGATGGCTTTAGTGTTAGCTTTAATCCTTTAAGACTTAAGAATCCCGCAGTAACTGAGGAAGGTGGAAGATGTCTGCCAAGCCCTTGAGCCCACAGAAGGAGACAGGGGAGCAGATCAGGTGGCCCAGGATCGAGTGGTTGGTGACAGCTAACACACTGCTTGGATTTAATGATGATGAAGATGATGATGACGACAGTTTCCTCTGGGAAAATTACCCTCTTGGTCATGTGGATCTCGAAGAGTTTCCGGGCAGGAGGGACCACTGAGACTCACCTTGGAACAGAAAGAGTTGCTTAATTCATTTTGGTTGGGAATACTTTGGACTTTACCTGATGAGCCTTGACTCGTTCAAACCTTTTGAGATATCACTTGTAGGAACTGGCTTCGAAGATGGCCCTCCTGCATCGGCACCATGGATTTCTGTTCTCTCCCACCCTTGCTGGACAGCCAGATGGTCTGGTACTCATCTGTACCCACATGGAAGCAGCACTCTGCTCTTTCCTCTGCTCCCAGGAAGCAATCGACCTCCTCCTAAGACTAAGATACCAGCTTTCTCTTCTTCCTAGAGGAGAGGGAAGTAAAAATAACTCAGAGGGGACCCCCTAGAAGTCAGGGCATCTGTCTTGTCTCTGTAATGAATGAGTTGTGACTTTCACATTTTTCCTTTCATTGGTTATATGGATTGATGGTTTTGGCAGGTTCATGCATACACATAACGTGAATCATGGTCACTCTTCTTTACCATTCTTTTCCAGCCCTCCCTCTGTGTTTCATATTTCGGGGTGTTTCTATGCTTGTAGTGCGTTTTGCTGTAATCTATCTCCTCCGTTCCCTGCCCTTACACTTCTCCATCTTATTCCCTTCCTCCTCTCTAATGTCACTGTTCCTTCTGTGTTCTTTTCCTCTCCTTTAGATTGTACATATTGGGGAGAACATGTAATATTTATCTCTCTGAGTCTGGCTTATTTTGCTTGGGGACGATAATCTTTGAGGTCTCATTAAAATGAAAGAGGCTGTTACTAGTGGCAGTAGGACAATAAGTTATGCCAGACCAGTCCTGGGCCAACAGAGTATATGAGACCCATTTTATCAATACACTTACACAAGTCCACACAGAGAACTTGTCCCTGAGCCCCCAGGAACAGCTTTCTGCAGTATAGATTATGATTCTCGGTATGGTTTGCTTTGGTATAAACCTTCCTAAGGCTAGAGGGAGAAGCCCAAAGACCACAAGTGCAGTATCCCGGAGAAGATGTAGGCCACACAGTGATGAGCACTTGCTGGTAGTGGCTCATGGAAAGAGCAGAAGCCAGCGTTCAGATATGGGGCAACTCCGTGGCCAGCGTGAGCGGAGAGCGCAGTGTGGACGCGTTTGTGCTTCACAAAGCGGTGTAACTCAGGAAGAGGAGAGTCTGTCTGCCTACATCAGAGTCAGAGAGAGCAGAGACAGACAGACAAAGACAGAGAGACAAAGAGACATGGAGAGAGATGCATAGAGACAGAGAGACACAGAGAGACACAGACAGAGACAGACAGGCAGGCAGAGACAGAGCAGGGGAAGGGAGGGGAAGATCCCTCACACACACGGAGGTGGGAGGAGCTCCTTATCTCCATACTCCCTTTCCTTTCACTGCCTTCTCATTCTCTCTCTCTCCCCTGTCCACCCCTGGGGCAGAGCAACAGTGAGCACCCCCCCCCAGCCTACCTGCCCCTCCAGGGTAGGCCTTTCCCGGCTCCTTCTCTGGCACCTACCCTAGCCTCCAGGGCACAGTAGCCTTTCAGAAGATACAGAATTAGAACTGAATTAGTCACATGACAGACTGCATGTGACATGTAGTTTGATTGCTCAGAGGGACAGAAGACAAATCCACATCAGCGCATGTGAGCATGTAATATGCTCTGCCCTGTTCACAGGCAGTCTGGGCTTGGCATCCTCCTTCCGCTTCCGGGCTGACTCACAGCTGCCCCTTCCACGGGGGCTGCCTGGCCAGGCACATTTTGGAGTGTATCTGAATTTAATGCTATGAATCTTGTGCATAATTAGAAACTCTCCTCTGTTTTTTCATCTTTATCCATATTAGCAGATGCTTTATTTGCTGGGTCTTAATATCAAGGTTAAACAGAACCCAGCTAACACTAAGCTCCATCTACTCGAGCCTCAATGTAACATATGTTGTCTTCTTGTGCCCTAATTATACTTCTTTTCATTTGTCTTGTGTTTTCTAACTTCCAAATGCACTGTGAGAAGGGGAGTAACTAGAAATTTAGCGATTTTGGGGTGACCCAAAATCTAAGTAGATAATCATCTGATTTATATGCTAACTATGCAGAGGGAAGCACCATGTAGGAAAATGAGCTGTAATTGTTTTTGGGAAATGTTCCAGGGACACCAGAAATATATAATTAACAATAAATTATTATGACTTCCTTCAGGTTGTTGTTTCTTTGTATATTGTAATTACAATATCGATTACCTGTGAAGGATTAGTCCAGGCTGAGTGAAGAGAATTTGTTTTGCCTGGTTAAGTCAGCAAATGCTATAGGTTATTGATTCCCACGTTTTGTACCAATTAAGAGCTAGAGAATAACTGTCCATTTGGGGCTAATCTCTAGATATTCTGAATTTATGAAAATGGGTTCACTTTAGTTTGAAACACTGTTTTGCTCATACAGGTGGAAAGTTGCAATGAATTAATAGTGAGTTAAGGTCACTATATTTTTGCTTTGTTTGTTTGTTTGCTATGAGACAAAAAACAGGAAGACACATACATAGAAAATGTGGTTGACAAACAGGTGAATAAAACTTTTAAATTTTTTTTATGAGTACATGTTTGCAATACATGAAGTTGACTTTTATGTAAGGAGTAAGTACATCTTGATTCAGTTTTATTTTTACCCTTCACCTCCCACCTTACTACACCCATCTCTAGATCCCTTTCCTCATTTTCATTAGTATTATAATGACTATTACTTTTACTACTTTAAGGTCATGTTTATGACATACAATGTTTACATTCACTGTATTTTGTATGTGAATTTAAAAAAGATTTATTATAATAAATGACAGTGTAATGAATCACCCTCAAAGCCCCACTCCTCACTTCCAACACATTCATCCCATTGTTCTCGGTACTTGCTGAAGCAGCTCTGGAATCCTCTTTCTAGAGAGTCTTTATGGGGTGTGATCACTGCCAAGTGCCATTCAAGGGAAAGGCAGCTCATAAAAACATAATACTGCATCCTCATCCACCTTGTTCACCCAATCTGGCACCATGGGACTTCTGACTCGTCCTCAGAGTCAAAATGACCACAAAGGGGAACTTGCGGAATGCATTCAGGACATCGAGGCAACCAGGACAGCGCCACTGAAGACCCTCAGGATAGAAGACTCCAGAGCTGTGCAGAAAGCGGCAAGAGAGGGGGTTAGAATCGAAGTGAGGGGAGGACCCTGCGGGAGATTTATGGTGATGTGTCTTTTCCTGTGATCATTTCTTTCTTGAAATCTACCTGTTTCATAGGGGAAGTTGTGAATTGTGAAGCACAAAACTGTTTTCTCCTACTATGAAAGGGTTGGGCAGGATGTCTTAGGGCCACCAGGCCAAAACCAACTTGGGGTTTGGGATAAAGGTCCCAAAGGATCAGATGGTTTCGTAAGAGGAGGCAAAGCCTTTGTTGTACCCTGGAGCGCTGCCCCTCAAGGGTCTGCGGGAAGATGGGTCCCGACTTGCCCCACACCAGGAATCAGATCATGCCCTCGGTGATTTCCATCAGCTGTCAGGAGCTGGCAGATACTTTTGCAGGGCTGGGCAGGAAATTAGGCTATTAAATTACATCCTTTCTCCAGAGACACTGCCTCCCTCCTCCCCCTTCCTACGGAGGTTCTATCAAAGCCAGTCATTGTAACCATTCATCTTCCCCAACTTAAAATACCTTCTGCAGAACTAATTTTTCCCTCAGTACTTGAGGTCTTTGTCCTCTCTGTCTTGCTTCCCTGATCTTGTATGGACCTAAGATTAATTTGCAGGAGCTGAGAGTCCAACAACAAAATCAATTTCAATTGGGTCAAACGGGGTCACTCTGGGCTCAGCAGTAGGAAGAAAGAAATAGATTATTATCATTCTGGGAGCACAGAGCTCAGGTTCAGTATGGGGGAGAGCAGAGGCTCATTCCCCTAAAAGCAATAAATAATTCTTTCCAAATTGTCAGAAACAGACAGGAACTGGCTTATTTTTCCCCAGTTTCCAAAGCCTCCACAAATACAAGTAAGCCACACTCTTGATAGAGGTGGGAAGAATTAGCACACGTGATTTTGCTTGTAAAAGACATCAAATATATATCTTTGGCAGAACTGCAGAGGAAACATGTAATTGTCATCGATTTAATGGCAGTGGGACTCCTGTTGTAACTGCGCACTTTCTCTGTAGGAGTCATCTCTGGCTTTCCACACACATCAACTCGGACAGGAATTCCAAGCATCCTTCTGGTACAAAGCCGAGCAATGATTATGCTCCTTTCCCTCTGCCTTTAAATTGTACTATCTGTAGAAAAGGAATCCAGGGAGAAAATTTAAATCAAACTGTATATACCACCAGTTTGGGGTGATTTATTTGGTCATTGAGATAAAAAAGAGAAAAGAGTCTCACAATGATAGAGTTCTATTTCTTATTTAAAACTTGTAAGACCTATGCGATTTTTCAGTTTAATGGATATAAAGATCGATCACCCCTGTGGAAAAAGTTCCTTGTTATTTTTTGCTTTTTTCCAATTATGAATATATTACTGGCTACTGGCCATGTAGAAATGCATGGTCCTGTGTACTGCAACAGGCAGGCAAAATCGACCCTGTGTATTGTTCTCAATCAATGCCTGTCAGAAATACATAAACAAATTATATATATATATATATATATATATATATATATGTGAGTGTGTGTGTTGTGTGTGTGTTGTGTGTGTGAGTGTGTGAGTGTGAGTGTGTGAGTGTGTGTGAGAGTGAGTGTGTGTGAGTGTGTGTGTGTGTGTGAGTGTGTGTGTGTGTTTTCCCTATTACATAGCCAGTCACCCTATTCGTTTTCTTGGCAGCCCTCCTATTCAACTAAGATGACACCTGACAAGGAGCAATGACCTTAGCTATAAGTTTATTTGTGGGCAGAATCTGTGAGCTCAAGTGATGTTCCTTCAAGAACCTCTAAGGATCAGGAGATGTGAGATCTGTCTAAACAGTTTGGCTGAGATAGGGGCCACCTGGGGAAAATGGGACCAATCTGGATTTGGGTCCTATTTCCACTATGAGGAAACTCTTTCCTCTTGTACTTGATTCTTACACTCTGTAAACATTAATTAATTACCAAAAAAAATGAAGTTCAAAACTCTTCTGCTTCATGTCCATGACAGGAATTTAGATGAAAACCAAAGGAGTTTCATGAGAATTTGACAAGTGTAAATTTTCATTAAAATACTAAATATTTAATCAATGACACATAAAAACTGAGTTAACAAGAGGAAATTTAAGTGTTAAAGATGATCCTATTTTTATTACATCAATTATTCTGTCTCAGGCTACTTCACAATGTACTCTGCCTTTATAACTGACTAATCAAAGACTTAATATAAAATAAACAACACTTAATATAAAATACACAAGACTCACGAAGCCTTAACATAAAACAAACAAGACTAATATAAAACAAACAAGGCTAGTCCACCCTCAATGCTGGCAGAGTAAAAGACAGAGGTAAATTTTTCAGTCTGACATTCAAATCAAAATCAACTGAACGATAATAAAATTAAAAATACTGAAAATCAGCTCTCCACAAAGCTGCCAGAATTGTTGCAAATATTTTCCGTAGGTTAACCTGCGTAATTTGTCTATCGACCTTGCAAGTGTATTTTATTTCTCTCTCCATTTCACACACGCTGAGCCTTACACACACTAACCTGGCCACGGTTACCTTTCCAGAAAGTGTTCAGTCTGGCCGTCTCCACCGACCACTCTCAGTGGCTTTTCTGTGTCGTTTCCAGGATCCAGGATTATTCTGCAGGCAAACGGGGGGAAAAGTATGAGTTTATCTTACTATGTTGCTGTTTTGATCCAATGTTCCTGCTGAGATTTCACAGAGCATGCGGAGCTGGAGAAAAGGGAACCAGCGAAATGCCCTGTGTTTTTAGCATTACCTGAAGTCAGGTAGACAGGTCCTCCCCGGCTTAGGTTTGCTGTTATGCACTTGTTTTGGATGAGCCTTCCTTTCTTCCCATGGAAATCAAGTGATAATAAGTACAAAGGGGGTGTTCAAAACATAAGATGAATGCTAAAATTACGAAGAAATGTGAGTAGAAACAGATTGCCATCCAAATGGCACTCGGATGTCCCTCCTGGCTTTGCACACACTCGTCCCGTCATCCTGGCCATTTCCTGCAGCAGCTCTGGAGTCCTCTTTCCTCAATGTCTTTACCAGGTGTGATAAAAAAATACAGTGACTGCTGCTACCAGGAGCCATCCCACCAAAACATGGGCTCTGAAAACATGACTCCGTGTCTTCATCCACCTGAGTCACCAGATCTTGCACTGTGTGACTTGTGGCTCTTCCTCAAAGTCAAAATGTCCATGGTAGGGGAGTGTTTTGAATTCATTCAGGACATGGAGGCAGGCAGGACAACACAACTACAGACATTCAGGAAAGAGGACTCCAGTGCCCCTGAAGAAAGTAGCAAGGACAAGGGGGTGAGGGTGTTCAAAGTGAGGGGGAGGATTTTGGGGGGTACTGGTGACAGTGTGCCTTGTACTGTAACAAATTGTTTTCTTTGCACACACGCACTGCATTTTTGAATCACACCTCATATTTTACAGGTTATGGTGAACATCTGGTACAGTATCTGCAAACGGTCCCACATCCTGCTGTACAGAGATTGAAATTCCTTATGGCTTGGACCCTCTTCTGCACCCCAGGGAGCTGAAAGTCCATGTGTGGACATCTCCCTGGGCACCCATGGGGCCAGCTCTCTGGCCTCCCTGTCCAGGGATCACTGCCCTTCTATTTCTAAGGGGAGATCACCACCATCTATCAGAGCCTAACGGACTGGGTGTGCTTGGGGTTCACATGGAGAGCATAGACACAGGGGCCCGGGTGGTACAGAGTGAGAGGCTCAGCTCGATAGCCAGGATTAGCAGGCTGCAGCTGTCCTGGTTTTCTCCTTTCTGTGCACTTATTTTTCATTCCGTTTTTCGCTTACAAAGAAGTCGCTGCTAGAATCATTATTGTCATCATTGTTTTGCATAAGGAGCAACTTCATTGCTTTCTGAAGTGGCCCAGCTCTCCCACTCACAAACAGGCCAGAGAACTGGGAGAGTTGTTTTTGACCTCAACAGTGGCTGCTTGACAATGATATGTCCAAATGGCTTCATTCTCTTTTTTCTTTTTTTATTTTAAAGAGAAAAAATAAAAATAAGACAAGCACTTCAGAAAAGGCTAGTAGCAGAGTAACAATAATTAATACATGTGTATTGCTATTTCATAGTGGTTATTCGGAGTCCAAGATAGAGGCATGAAATCTTGTCCAAACAATATTAGTACAAACCTTTCTTTTCAATGGACGAAGAGAAACTAGCTGTATAACTATTGCAACTATCTTGTATATAAATATATTTTTTCCTTTTCCCTTCCTTCCTTTTCACTTCTCCCATCACAGTTTGTTTTTTCTTTTGAACAATATCTTAGCAATTCACAGTATCTATTTTGTACATTAGAGGTCCCATTTGACACAGCTATTGTTCTTCTGAGTGTCTTTCCAGAAGGAATAAAAACATCATACTACAATGATATATATGCACCTATGTTTATAGCAGCACAATTTGTAATAGCGAATCTAGGAAACAACCCAAATGCCTATTAACTAAGGAATGGATAAAAAAAGATGTGTACCTTTAATATAATGGAGTACTATGCAGCCACAAAGAAAGGTAAACTGGAGACTTTTATAGGCAAATGGATGCAACTCGAGACCAAACTTGTAACTGAAATAAATCAGACTTATGTGTGTTAATGTAAATTGTTTCCCTAGTGTGAGAAACTGAGTAAATAAGATCCTAAACACTTAATTTTCTTTCATGAATTCACTTCTCATTTCTTCATGTTTGTGGCACTGATGGTTGAAACAAAGGCTTTTACCCTGAAGAACACCTCCAGTTCTTTTATGTTTTTAAGACAGGGTCTCATGAGGTCATTAAGTCACCCACGCTGGAATGAAACCTGTGCACTTCCTGTCTCAGACTCCCAGCGTGCTGGGATTGCAGGGGTAGAATCACATCTAAGTTCCCATCAAGTCACTACTGCATGGGTTTACAAAATTAATTTTTTCATGAAATTTCCTATCCACAAAGGTTCCATCTTTTGTAAATCACAGTGCTTCTAGGTCATTCACTGTTTATTGCAGAAAGTCACAAAATTTAAATTTGCATCATTATATACCTGTTTAACAATAATTTGTAGGGTCTGGGGATTTAGTTCAGTGGCATAAGCACCTGTTTGGCAAGTGTGAGGTGTGAGTTTAATCCCCAGTACCAATAATGATAACAATAATAATAATAATAATTTGTGGGAAAAATAGAAAGAAAATTGCTCCCAAATCAGAAAAAGACTCAAAAATGCATTGACTGTTCTGATCTGATTCACAGTATTTCAGAGTTAAATTACAGGAAAAAAAAATTTCAATAGCTTGTTCAAAAGAGGCTGCTGTGTAGTCCAGACTGCCCTCGAACTCACTACTCAGCCCAGGCTGGCTTCAAATGTGAGGCAATGCTCCTCCCTTGTTCTCCCCAGTGCTGGTACGGCAGGTACACACCACCACACCGGGCTCCAAAAGAAAAAACTTTAATAGATGATTTATTCAGTTTTTAACTCAGATGTTGACTTTCCTATTTGTTATGGTGATTGTTGTACTACTTACTAAGAAATCCAAATCCTATACAAAATCCAGCAAGACCTTAGGTTCATGTTGTCGTATATTTTGTGTCCCCAGCATTCCAGTGTATGCAGAAAATAGAAGAGCGTTTGTTCTTACATGGCTAGATTTTGGTTTCCTCTAGCCAGAATGTGATGTGTGCTCTTGGGCCAGAGCCTGCACTGGATCTCCTGGCCTCTGACCAAGGATAACCCATAGCAGGGTTCACTGGTGTTGTGTTTCTGAATACAGCCAAATGAGCCACATTAGCAACACTACAATTTCCTAGAAAATTAAATGTGTTCTGGAGTTACAGGAACATGTCGGCCATCAGTAGACGTGCTGGATTTAAAAGTTTAATATGCTTATTCTGTGTAAATATTGTAATTTCTACTGGTTTTCTAGTAATACAACAACAGCAATTGGCAGCAAAAGCTGATAATCAACACAAATACGAGAGGAATTGTGTAAGGAGAAAGGTTTGGTTTGCTTTTGTTTGGTTTGACTTTGAAGAGTCAACTCTAACAATCTGCCTACTTAGAAGTTAAATAACTTTGCCTGTTAAAGAATTAGGAGAGGTGTTGACCAGAGACAGCAGAGATGATCGTTCAATAGCAAGAAGAGGGGAGAAGACCATGGCAGAGGAAGCATCAGTATCCCCAATGCACTGCTCACTACCTGAAGGCATCATTTAGAAGCTAATACTAAAGAATTAGAGCAGTTATTTTTCCCCTCTGTTTTTGATTAATGGATTCAGTCTTCTGTCTCCTGGATAGGATGCCAGCACGTGAACTAATAAAATATACATTTCCCTTACTTGGGATCTTCTAAATCTGATTTGTAGGTGGCCTGGGAATGCAAAGGAAAAATCAAAGCTGAATTGCTATCACTAAACTCCCAGAAAGCCCCTTCTGATCTCACCTGTAATCCCTGAAAGCCACACTTCAGGACCAAGGGACAGGAGTTGAAAGTGAGCCTGGCTGGTGGTATATCCTGTGGCTGACATGACTGAGCTTCTGTGTGTCCTGTTAGGGTTTTTTTTTTTTTTTCTGGTGAATGGAAAGACAAATCCAGCTAAGGACTCGACCTCATGTCTGGAAGGTCACCAGTATCATGGGTACTGGTTTATGCAAGGAGGTTGCAGGCGGCCAAACTGAGATGCTGAGCCCGGAAGCTGGGCAGGGATGCTGAACTCATGCTGAACCCAGAAGCTGAGCTAGGATGCTGAACTTTCACAATGAGCAGGGATTCTGAACGAGGATGTTGAACCCGGAAACTGAGCAGGGATGCTGAACTTGGACGCTGAACTCAGAGACTGAGCAGGGATGCTGAACCTTCACACTGAGCAGGGATTCTGAAGCTGGATGTTGAACCAGGAAGCTGAGCAGGAATGCTGAACCCGGATGCTGAGACTAGCTATCAAACCTGGACTATTAAGAGGGGATACTGAACCCGGATCTGAGGCCAAAGTGGTGGGAGAGGTCTGGACTCAGCCACAGCATGCAGAACTGTGTTCTCAATGCCCCTGGAAACCATAAGGTTGGTTGTGCTGTCCTGGACTAGCTTCTTCCTCACATCCAGATATTGCACTAAAAAAAGGCAGAGCCTCATTTTGAAGATTTTTGGTAAAATATGATCCCAAACTGGAGCCAGGCAGTACCCCATAGGCTGTACTTCCCAGTCTTCCCTGTCTGCTGGGACATTTTGCTGGGTGAGCTGCATGCACTTGGGTAAACACAGGAATTTGTGAGAGGCTTTGGCTGATGCCATTGAATCTGACCTTAACCAAATAATGCCAATTGAAAAATGAAGGCTAGGATGAAGTGGTGGACCACAGCTACTCAATCCCCACTTTCTGAAGCTTATGGTGAGAGCTGGCTTACAGCACTCACTATAAAGTGATTTAGAGATTGTATTATTAAATTAATTGTATTTATTTTTCAAACTTGAAATATTAAGAAAGTAGGATTTTCACAAAATATGAAAAATAAATTTCAAGTAAAGTCTTGTTTTGGGTTCCTGATATCCAGTTCTTACTCTGTGTTCATCTGCGTTGCAGGCTGATGTTTTCTTTATGAAGTTGGATCTTTCCTATATAAGCATTGGAGCAGAAACCCATTCATGTACTTTGGAAGACAATGTATTTACCTTCTTATGTTTTTGTCATGTTTTCAGGAAACCACAGTATACGATAATTTTTAAAAATTTAAAAATTCAAAAATAAATTAAAATTATGCAATTTAGATTCCCCAGTGAAACCCAGCACTGTTTGTTAGGGTATATCTCCAAACACGTGCTTGACTGCTTCTGGGTAACATGCATGACTCCATAGGGATGATACAGTACAACAACTGCAGAGTTATGTGTGCTGTGTATACATCCACATGTACGGACAGTTTAAACTGTGTGTGCTTATGGGATGTGTAATACAGGAGTAGTATATGTACTTTGATGTTATGTGCTTCTTATTCCTTTTCATTGTTCTTTTTGGTAATACTGGGGATTGAACCCAGGATGTTTACACTGACATACATTTCATCTTTAAACTTTGGGCACTAGCGTCCAGTTTGAATGACAGAGTCTCAGGGAAAGATCCGAGGCCCTTTTGCATAGCAGCTCTCCAGAGAGCAAGAGGTCGTTTGTTTTTTCCTTAGCAGGGTTGGACTTCCTATTTTATTACATTCTGGTTGAAACTGGATCTTAAACAAAAGAGGGGGTGTTGGGGGTGGGATAGGAGTTTAGTAAGAAGGTCTTGGGTTTACTATCCAATAATGAGAGAGAAAGAGGGGAGAGAGAGAACCAGAGAGAGGAAGTTCAGTGTATGATGTCTTTATTTTTCTGAATTGCTTCCATTCTTTGTCCATTTATAGGTAAATACCACACTAAACTTTAATTATTTCAGACTTAAAATTAGCTTCAGGTCTCCTTGTCCTGTCAGCTTTATTTTTTAATCCTGCAATTTCCTACATTTCCATTTTGATACATTCACTAGAATGTTCCAAGTTAATAGAGAAGTCGGACTTTAATGTCATTAACTCATAACTCAATTTCACAACTTTTAGATAGATGACAGATTTTACAGGACTTAGTTTATTCTCCAGTAAGCAGGTATTCTCACCCGTTTCATATTCTGAAACATTTCATATCGATCTCACATGATTCATATTCTGTTTGTCCCACCAGAAAGGTTTTATAATTTTTCACTACGCTTCTAATATAGTTATGCTTAAAATTGATATTCATAAAAATATAAAAACATGTTCAAATCAAAACACAGGTTTAATCAGGTCACCTAATACCAAGATCTTGGTTTCTGAATGTCTTTTTTTTTTTTTTTTTTTTTGCTAAAATGAACCAAGGCTTATTGCAGGAAAAAAAAAATATAAAAAATGAACGTGTAATTTCTCCGGCTGGAAATCAAGGAGCTGTCCAGACACCGTGGAACCGGGAATGGAGCTGAGGGCGAGAGCAGTTCCTTCTCCACCTGGACACACCCCAGACCGTTCCACAGTCATGCTTCCTGCCTTCCAGAGGCCGGCAGCTTCTCCCTCTTATTCTGAGCGACTTCACACTTCAGGCATTTCCGAGATGTATCATTGGGAGATTAACTCTTTCACTAATTGGCAACTCAGCCATTCCCGTGAATATTCAGCTTGACTCAAAGACCCCTTTCCTGCTGTGTGGACTGGAAGAAATGGTCCAGAGAGGATGCACGTCTGCTTCGCGCTGCTGTGTGCTAATCCACAGAGATAAGCACTTTCTCAGAGCCTAGGGTTCAACCAGAGGCCAATGTGCACCGAGGGGAGGGGAGAGGAATGGGAGAGGGAGCGAAATAAAAATAGCTGCGAATGTTATCGTTTTCAAATTGGTGCTGAGAAGGCGCAGGCGTGACCCACATGCCGAGTGCCGTGCAGCCAGGCTGGGGGAGCCCTTCGTGGGTGTGGGTGGGTGTGGGTGGGTGAGAGTGGATCCTGGGCACTGTCCACCACGGCTCACTACCAGCAGGACCTGCAGACCTGGGTCCCCTCCCAGCCTTGTTACTGACCCCAGGTCTACCCAGGACAGGATTGGACTCAAGGTTACCTGTCACCTTGAGAGGAGCAGGGGTAAAGGGGGGTGAAGTGGAGCATATCTCCACACCCATGTGCTCTTAAATACTATTTTCCCTAACGCAGAAAAGGAACTGGGCTTGTAACTCCAGAAGATAACAATGGAACATCTGCCTTTTTTTTTGGTTTGGTTTTGTTTCGTTTCAGTAATTTGAGATTCTGGGCACAGCCCCTCCTCGGGAATGGCAGCTGATATTTAGAGCACACAGGCTGTCTGTAAACCAACATGCTGTCTGACAGAGTGAAAGACCAGAACCAAAAGAAGGAGCAGCACTGACATCCTGAAGCCCTATCCTTGTTTAGGGTCCCCTGCTCTGAAGGAAGCCACACACACCATCCCCTACCATAGGACACCACAGGGGATCAGGATTCCAGGGAAATTAAGACAGAGATTTAGACTCAAATCTCCTCAAGTAAACTGGAGATATTGCTGATGATACAATAAGACAGAAACGGCATGAATAATTTTTAAGTTTATATACTTAATGCAAGTATGTTTCCCTTTCTTAAAGAAGCATGTCCTAGGTGCTAGCTCCCCAGGGAAAGTTCTCTTAGTCTGGAAGTGGAAACAGGAAGCTGGGGACACTTCAGTGCAGGAATGGCAGTCACTGGCACTGCGTAGCTGGGCCAGGAGAAAGGGCTAAGGTGTCGCCTGCAGCGGGGGTGTACTCAGAGTTTGGACAGCTCTAGAGTATATGGCCCAGGGGTTGTGCAACGCGAGCCACCTGCAGGGAAGCAGTAAGACAGAACACTGTCAACCCAAGGGGTTGATATGTAAACAGTGGACGAGAACTGAAAACTGAAATGAAATTTAAGGGGAAGAGGACAGTGTTGTAGGAAAAACTGACAGCCATGTGAATGCAAAGAGATGTACAGCTTCCTTGCCATATGTCCAAGGGAGCTGCCCCCACACTGACTGCTGGCGACCGATGCCACAAGTGGGACTCTGCAGCTCTGGTTTCCACTCGACTGCTCTGCAGGCCTTTGCCAAGCTCGTTCCTTCTTGTTACCCACATTAATGTTTAACCGATGTATAAAAATCGCAAGAGTGGTGCATATGTATGGGTCTGTGTGATGTTCTGATATGTGTGTTCATTACAGAATGTTCAAACATATCTGAATCCTCAAAAAATCCAGTGCTTCTTTATGGTGAAAATGTTCAAAGTCCTTTCTCGTCCTTTTTTGAAATACACAGCAATTGTCACTCTGCTGTGCGATAATGCAGGGGAGTTTCTTGATGACCTCACTTTTAAGAATTTTGCTTCTGTGCTCAACATGAACTTGATTGCTCCATATACTCACAAACTTGCTAAAAATCATTGTGATGGTGTCCAGCTCAGCTACCCCATCCTTTAGATATGTCACTGGCCTCAGTACTCACATTGGAATTTGTGTTTTACTCCTTGCTGATTCCAGTCCTCTGACAAATCTTGGGACAGATTTCTGTAATACTTTCTATGGACTCTGAAACATAGCATATTTAACTTGTCCTTAGTTACATTGCCAGTGTGGGATCCTGTCAGAAGGGTGAACTGCGGTTTTCCTAGACTTCATCCAGCAAGGCAAATTTTCATTTCGTTTTCACAATGGCTGCAACCTTCACTTCACTTCTTTTCTGTCTCATGGAATCCTTTGCTTTTCGGGCTCCGCAAGGGGGTCAATAGTGCTAATATCAACTAGTGGATCTCAATTGCTTTCCAAATATTTATTTTCCAACACAAATAATCTGTCATAAACCACAACATTCTCCATGAAGAACAGAAGGGTAGGGTTCCTGGGGTGTGCTCTGTAATTGATGGCCTCTCCCCACAACTACCTCCCCATTGATGAGCTCAGGCTTGGATGGACTCCTGTTCATGGCCCTTTGCATGGGAAGGCAGTGCTGGGGAGGAGAGGTTCTGTGTTGGTACCTTCTGTGTCCAATCCAGCAAGCCACATCTGTGCACCCAAGGTCTTTCGGGTAAGATTGCTGGGGCCAGATCAAGTGTGGTACCTCCTGGGAGGCAAGTATGAATGAGCTTCCCACCACATTGCCCAGCACCTCAGCTGTGAAGCAACATCCTACATGCTGGCTGGTACAGCCTCAGAATTCTGGGACTGATTGTAGTCAGTGCCCTGTAACAGTAGTGCGTTTTTCTTGCCACCTTGAAAACTGTTGAAAGATTTTGTTATTATCCTACTTTTTAAAAAATGCAGCATCATTCATTACCAGCCTGCAGCATGGCAACAGTGTGTGGACCATGGGGCAGGCAGTGGTGGGTTCAGCAGCACCTGCTCCACAGGCGGACCTGTGGGGCTGCGCCCTTGGCTGATTGATATCTGGAGAAAGGAATGCAGAGCAAAGGCCAAGTGCCTGATGTCAGAGCATGGCAAGAAAGGCACTGAGGGGAGACACCAGGTGGGCCTTCTGGCTGCAGGAGAGAGGAAGGAGGAAAGAGGGAGGAGGGCAGGGAGGAAGAAAGAAGGAAGACAGAGAAAAGGGATAGAAGGAAGAAAAGAAGGGAAAAGAAAGAAGGGAAGAAGGAAAACCGTATCTGAAAGCTCAAGCCTGATATTTGAATGCTCTGGACCGAAGCTGTTGACACAGTACTCTCCTAGGTACACATTAGAGTCTATTGATGGAGGTTGAGATTTTTATTCAGAAGCCCAAATGGGAAGGTGATGAAAGTTAAAAGCTATGCATCCATTGCCTGGAAAATGCCTCTGTCTCTCTGTCTCTGTCTCTCTGTCTCTCTGTTTCTCTCTTTCTGTCTCTCTTGGAAGTTTCAGGCTGTTAAAAAAAACCAATCCCACTTTGATGGACATAAAAATTGCCCAGCAGTCTTTAACTTAACAAGCCAACTAAAACCTTTGACAGAACAAGTTCTCTAACCCTGGTACCATGGACCCCAGTCCAAGACCTTCAGTTCCTTTGGGATTGGAATGGTGAGGTTCCATGGAAGAGCAGACAAAGCCATCATGGTTTCACACAGTCCCTTTCATGTTGCTAGTTGGACAAGAGATGGTGGACCTGACTCCCAAAATACAAGAGATAATTTCCTGGTGACAATCTTTTATGCAGTTACTAATCTTTCACATAAATGAGCTGGATGAATAAGAAAAGGTACAAAGATCATCTCAAGCAATGGGGAAGATCAGACCTTGGATACAGACAGTCTAAGGCTCAAAGGATGTATCCCAAACACACCTCTAGATGCCCACCATAGCTGACTATGTGAAGATGTCTAGAAGTGCCTCTCCCTTTTCTCTTATCTTCCCTTTAGGTTTAAATTTACTTGGAAACTGGATTTAGTTGGTTGGTGTAGTTTGCACAACTACTGAAAACAAATGGGCCCATGTACACTGAGTTGGAAAGTGTTCCTACCCTTGGATGGAAGGCCAAGGTCAAGGCACTGGCAGACACTGTGCCTGGTGGGGTTCCTCCTTGGTGTATAGGTGATGCCCTTACAGGGTGGAGAACAGAGAAGACAGCCTGACTCTGCTGTGTCTCTTCCTATGAGGGCACTAATCCCACTCATGGGGTCTCTTCCATTTGGACCTTATCATCCTCCCAAAGATGACTCTTCTTCTTTTTCTTCCTCCTGCTGCTTTTCTTTCTCCTCTTCCTCCTCCTTCTCCTCCTCCTTCCTCTTCCTGTCCTTCTCCTCTTTTCTTTCTTCTCCTTCTCCTTTGCTCTTACTTCTTTCCCTTCCTGTTTCCTTTTGTCCTCCTTTTCCTCCTCCTCCTCCTTCTCCTCCACCACCTTCTTCTCTATCTTCTTCTTTGCAGGACTTAAAATGGAACCCAGGACATTTGGACTGAGCTACATCCCTAAGTCCTTTTTACTTTTTTATAAATTTTGAGACAGAGTCTCAGTAAATCACTAAATTGCCCAGGCTGGGCTCAAATTTTTGATCTTCCTACCCCCAATTTCAGAATGCCAGGATTACAAGCTTGAGCCACCACACTTGGCTACCAAAGATTCCACCTTGTTACACCTTTTTGGGGTCATGATCTCAGTGACCCATTCAGTCTGTGTCACTAGTGGTCACATGGTTGTCTTTTTTGGCTAAATCCATCTTATGGACAGTACCACTTGGGCTCGAGGGCAAGTTCAGAATTCTGAAAGTACAACCCCAGTGTAACCTTCCTTCTGTTTCCTGTAGAATCAAGGTCATGGATTGAGCATTTTATTGCCATCTTGTGTCTCGTGACTCCACAGAGAGGTGGTTCTCGGTGGAGAAAGTGGCATGGCTTGGAGGCCATTCCCTCAAGAATTAAATACAACTCCACTAACTCCCATGGTGGGTTGAGAGATTATACAGTCTTCTCCTTAGTTTTCTTCCACACTTTTCCTAAATGCAGAGGTCAAATAAATAGAGCAAATGACGCTATTAAAAGTGCAGGTCTCTAGCTCTTGGAAAGTTCTAGTAAGAGTTTGAGGCCTCAATGCTTCTCCTTCTGAGACTTCAGGTAAGTCAGGAAAGAGATATAGATAAAGGCAATAAAAGGGTACCTGGGACCTGGTTTTTATTTTACTTGTTGAGCAATCAAGTTGCCACACATAGCTCCCATTCTAAGCGCCCCAAGTTGGAAGGTTTTTCTCACCCTAAGATGTCCCCAGTCACCCCCTTCCCCATTTTGTCAAATTCAAATGTGGATGGGCCTGAGGCTTGTTCAGTTGGTTAATTACAATGCAAAACAACTGGGGAAGAAAGTTTGTGGCTGTATGAATTCACTGTCTTTTTTTTTTTTTTTCTGGGTGACGAATTCCTAGTGACCCAGCATGGTTTCTGTCCTGCACAAGTAGACTTTGCCATAGACCTGGAGCTTGGTCAGTGGGGGTCATGTGCAGTGAAGACCCAGGTTTTGGGAGCCTCACCTTCCTGAGAAGCTCTTACTTTGCATCTCCCTGAGGTGGACATGGAGAATAAGTCAAGGGGAGCCTGCCTCTGCCAGAGACAGTGAGTCCCCTTAGGAACCAGAGCCCACAGTTCTGGCCAGCTTGCACTCACTGTCCACACCTGGAATGAAGAATGTCTGCCTTTCACCCTGCTACTTCCCAAATTAAACTGTTAGAAAAATATCTCCTGAAATTCCTGGTTTGATGAGATACAAGATTTGCCATTGAGACAATGGTGCAAACTCAACAGGAGCACTAAGTTCTTCTAGTCTCTTGAGATTAGGGACTGAGGGCTGACACATCCACTGCCCATGTTTTCCCTTTTGTACCGTTTGTCTTAATAAATGAGGAATGAGTATATTCTCTGCCAATCTTGTGCTACTTATAATACAGAGAAAAAAGAATTCATAGGTTAATTTCAAAAAGGTAATAAGCAAGTGTGTGACAACTTGCATGTACTTAGTACAGGACAGTGTCGATTTGCAGTCTTTCCCTCTTTTTACCTTTTGCATTGCAAAATAATGGCTAGAGATGGAAACTTATCCAAGGTGCCTAAGTTAGCTAATAGTTTAGTGTAAAAACCTGAACTTGTATGCATTTTTGTCAGAACCCAAAATATTTTTCACGTTCATGATGTCAGGGTCTCAAATGACATTTCTGCCAGGGTACAAATGAAAGTCTAGGGGTTTAAGTAACACTTTGTCTACCTCCGATGGAGCCAAGTGGAATGTCTGGTATGAAATTTCCTATTTTATCTAGCATCAGCATTATGCTTCTCAGGTTAGTGAAAGAGCTAATAGCCACAGCTATTAAATCACGATAATAATGAAAATGCTGTACTGTCTATAAAAGAACTTTCCAGAGATTGATCCTGTTAAAATCCCTATTTATTTCTGTTGCACCAGGAAAGGATAAACAGAATTGCTTTTTCCAAGAGACTGAAGATTATATTCTCATCTAGGGGTGAATACAGTCACAGCTGGGCCTTTATAATTGTGACTCATTTAAAATGCCTCGTTATTAAAACTGGATTGTTTTGGATTGCGACTTTATTCAATTGAGACAATTATGTGTTCTGTGTGATTCAAATCAACGATTTCAGGCAGCAGTTGATTATTTCAGCTTAATTTGTTGTGGCTTTTGCTTTTTTAGACAGACATCGGATATCAAATTCTGAAATTAGATTTTAATTTCCTTTTGTGGGAACTTCACATGTATATTGCATCAGATGTCACCAGGAGTCTCTCCCTGTGCAAATTCATGCACAAACTTCTATTGATTCGCTGCCATATAAATTCCCAGACTTGAAGGCAGAAGCCTATCTTCCACAAAGGGCAGCCACCATGGTTGGGGGTGGGGCTAGGCACACTGTGCCAGGGTTCCCCTTTAAGTCTGCCACCTTAGCCGCAGGACACTTTGATGAAGCATTCCATTTTCCCCTGGCTTCTTTCTTCTTGGTGCCTTCTACAGAGGCATCTTTGGGAATTAGCAAAAGCCCCATGAAGATGAGGCAAGCACAAGACCTATGGTGAATGATTATATTTTAAAAAATGACAACAGTAAGAGGTACATTGCTCCCCTCAAAATCCTCTCCTTGCTTGGAACACACTCTTCCCATTGTTCTTGCCACTTTTTGCAACAACTCTGGGGTCCTCTTTCCTGAATGTCATTATGGGGTGTGATCAAAATATAGTGAGTGTTGCCAGGTTTATAAAAACATGAGGCTGTGTCCTTCTCTACATAATTCACCAGATCTGGCCCAATGTAACTCCTGCCTCTTCCCAAAAATCAAAATAACTGTGAAGGGGAAATATTTTTAACTCATTTAGAACATGGAGGACAATGTAACTGGAGACCTTTAGGAAAGAGGACTCCAGAGCTGCTGCAGAAAGGCACAAGGATGAGGAGATAAATGTACCAGAAGTAGGGGGGAGGATTTTGAGATAATCTGTGACCATGTGTCTCTACTAAGACAACATATTCTTAAAGAGAATATATTATTAAAATTTATACACTCACCATGTTTGTTGATCACTTCTCATTCCTACCTTAGCAGGTGGAAATTTCCAGAGCCCAGCTCTCTCAGGGATGATGGAAATCCAGAGTGCCCAGCGATGATGAAACTTACTCAGGTAAACACCTAACTTCCCCTGATTATGCACCTGCAGCCTTCAGTGATCTAGTGAAGGCTGCAGGGCCCCACAGCAGCATTTGTTTCAGACACAATTTCTACTCTCCACAATTGGCTGCCAGCTATGCCCTGGGGGATGGAGGAAGATCATCAAACCCTCGTGGAAAGCGATACTTTTCACTTTGGAACACACACAAAATCACAGCAATGTAAAACTCATTGCTAGCGTTTGGGTCATCTGTGCCTAATATTCTATGCAAGGTCTCATTTCATACTAGCAGAAAGCAAGAGGTTACATGAGACAGGCAGGGTTGAGCAGAAAGGCTGAGCTGTTAGATATCTCAAGCCTAGTGCATAGAGTATCAAGATATTCAAGTTCGTAGCAATGATTAGCTTCATTTTAAAGAAATAAAACTACTGTCACAGAAGTATTATATGGATAACAATCACCCTAAGCAGAATATAATTAATATACGTGGGATTCCCACATGCATACAAAGATGATTCCTCTGGGTTTGTAGTCAGCTCGTATCTATCTTAAGTGATCATCAACGGATATCGAAGTTTGGAGTTGATTTGTGAGTAAAAGACATTCCTAATTCAGAAATATGTGATTTTCATGCTTAATTAGACTTAGAAAGGAAGACTGATGTAAGAGAAACACTAAGAGAACACAAGAGACACCTTCCCTCACCAAAAAAAGTGGTTCCTGTTTTGCACAATTTCCCTTTAAGACCCAGAAGGTCCCCAGAGCTGATGCATTGCCTGAGGGAATCCTGCAACCTAAGCCAGAAATTGATAGGACTGTGCCTTCCAACCAGAAATCTGAGGTCGCTGCTGCAGAGAGCTATTCATTCATAAAAAATAAATAACTACGTCAAAACAAAGACTATTTAACTATGGCCAGAGAATAATCATCTAACACATCCTGGAAATCATCTAAATGATTTTAATGCGCATCCTACTGGGGGCAGTACGTAGTCTAGGAAATAAATGATCTTAATAAATATTCAACCTATGAAGCAAACAGGGGAGCCATCTGTGCTGGTTTCCCTTTGGAAACACTGCTAGATCACAAGGGAATCTTTGTCACAGGAGGGGAACCATGCACTCTAATCTGGAGGAGAGGGTTCTGAGTGGGATTTCAGCATAATTCTGCTCCACTTTTTGAGGGATGGGGTTACATCTTGAAATCTGAGATCCCCTGGGCATTCTTAGGTGTTCTTTGAAAAACCAGAGTACTTTATGGATCACTGAGAGTGTTAATTTGTTGATGACAATCCCAACCCAGAGTATCCATAGAATCGGGGGTGAAGAGAGAGACTGCTCACTTAACTCTCATTGTGGTTCAATTAATTTATTCTGTTTGCTTTTGTGCAAAACAAGATTCTTTTTTTATTTAAAGAGAAACAAAAGCATGTAAAGGGTAGAGATAATACAGAATTAAAAAAAGATAAACAGTAAGGTATCACTAGTTGATAAATCACATATTGTCCTCTTAGAAATAGTTGTTCAAGTTACAAAATTAAAGTGTACAAAGTAGGTATTCAAACAGTGAGAGTGTCAACAGCTATGCATGCATGAGTCTCTACATGTATTTCTATCCTTTCTGTATTAGAGGGAAAAACAAAACTTAGCAAAACAAAACAAATTCCTATAAAAACATGAAACCAAAAAGTCATATAAAACCTCAGTACAAGGTGATCTAAAATGATTACTGTGTTGTTTCTTACCTTCAATAGAATTGTCTATACCATCAGGTAAAATTGAATATAACAGTATAATTGAATATAGTAGTACATTACAATACTAGTAAAAATAAAAGAGTGTAGACAGTATAAAACTTCAAAGTCAGCTAATTATCAAATCAGAGTGGATATTCTAGTGAATCTTGTCATCTTAAGTGCAGTTGCCTATACTCTCAGACTTCATACTATCAATCATAACAGCTGTGAATAAAATCTATCAATGCAAAACAGCAATCTAACAAACCAGATTCGATTACAATCAGTCATGGTAAAACAGTGCAGGTTATACAGAGCTTTAGATTAAGTTAATAGGAAATTAAGGATGATTACCGTACTATATCCTGTTATTTTCAGGATTGCTGTCAGTACCCTCAAATCTAGTACAGGTAGAATGACTGGAACAGAATATAATACATCTAAGCAGAGTAGTGTGAGTAATGTGGATTTTAAATCCTGGTGCACTATTAACAATATAGTGTATCAAGGCCATCTATGTTAGAGATTCTAGCCATCCTTCTCTGTCTCATTTCTGCTATGCTATTTTTCTGCCTTTGTTTATCTACTTTTCTCCTTCATTCTACTGCCTGCCTCACTCACTGAGGCCTTTCTGCCACTGTTCCTAAAATCCTGGTATGTTTTTTCTCTCTCTCTAGAATGTCCTTCAGTATTCTCTGTAGGATTGGATTGGTGGTCACAAACTCCCCCAGCTCTTCTTTGTCATGGAAGCATCTTGTTTCTCCATTAATTTCTAGTGACAGTTTTGCAGGATACATCAATCTGGGCTGGAGGTTATTTTCTTTCAGGGCTTGGAATATTTTGCTCCAAGCTCTTCTTGATCTGATGGTCTGTGTCAAGAAGTCTGCCATGATCTTGATGGGCTTCCCTTATAGGTAATCTGGTCCTTTTCTCTGATAGCTTTTAATATTCTGTTTTTACATTGAATTTCTGGTATATTGATTATTATATGTCTGGGTGTAGATCTGTTTTGGTTGTAGGTGGCTGGAGTTCTGTATGACTCACACAACCGAATGTCATCTCCTTTTCCCATGCTTGGGAAGTTTTCCTTAATTATGTCCATGAATAGCCTTTGTAGTTTGCCTGTATGTGTTCCTGCTTCTTTATTCACATTTCTTATTCTTAAATTGTAGATTCTCTTGTCATCTTCTAGCCTTTGTATTGTTACTGCCTGCTTCCTTGTTGTTTTTAAGAGATCTTACCTTTCATGATCACACATTGCAAACATCTTCAAGTTTTGATAGTCTATCCTTAGTTTCTTTTAAGGAGTTTTCCAGCTATCAATGGAGTTTTTAATTTCCTGGTAGTCTCTTTGAATCTGCTTCATGTATTCTATATTTTCTTTATATTCTTTATTGAATGTTTCTCTCCTTTTTTTGTGTTCCTCCCTTCTTCCACCTGTATCTTCCTGAGAGATGCTTCCTCAGAGCATTTCTTTTATTACTCTCCTCATATCTTGCTTTACCTGATTTAATATTTCAGTTTTGAGCTCGTCTACAAGGTCCCAAAGATATCTCTTAATGTCTATTGAAGCCATGTCTGATGTTGCGTGTTTGCTGCCCTCAGTCTCCCTTGTTTTTCCCTCTCCTGGATCAGTGCTCTCAGGGTTCTGTGCTGGAGTCCTCCTCTTGCCTCTCTCTCCTGTCATGGTCCTGGCTTCCTCCACACAGGTTACAGTGCAGGTCCCAGCCCCCTTCCCTATTGGCCATGCTGGCAAGGGACCTCCGCCCTCTCCTGCCTGCCCCTCCCCATCAGGCCAGCCAAACCTCAGGGGCCTTCACCAGGCACAAGGAATCGACCTGGGACAGCTCACTGGGTCCTGGCCAAGAGCATGGCCCAGTCCAAGCAAATCCCATGAATCTGCTCTGGGGAGGGAGCAACCAACCAAAGTCACTGCCACTCCCAGCCCAGGCTCCTCCCACCCTATTCCAACATGCTGCCCATTTGGTCGTACCCCTCCCATGGAGGGGGGTCTTATTCCCAGCACTGACCGTGGACCAATGGAGGTCCCTTCACCAGTTTCACTCTCCATTGGGTCCACCAACCCCCGACCTCAGTGCTGCTGTGATTCCTGTGAGTGGCGGCGGGAACAAATTTGGATGGCTCTGCCAGCTGGTGTGGATTCAAGCTGGCTCAAATTCAGGCTGGTGCAAACTTGGCAAGTCATAGCAAAAATGCTGTCCCATAATTTTTAGCTGTTCCAGTTGTAGTGCCAATGTATTTGATGAGCTTTTCTACATTTTAATTGCTTCCTGTGTCAATAGGATCCATCTCCCTCTGTCTGGGTCTCTCCAGGGTGTTTTATTCTGTCATATGAGTTGTTTCTCCCAGGAGACCCTGTATTCTGTTGCTCACTGATCAGCCATCTTGATTTCTCCCCTTGAGAAGCCAAGAGTCACCATCACAGTCCCCTACAGGAAGAGTCACAGATCCAGAAGAATGCTCACTTGCTATGTCCAAAATAAGATTCTAAGAAAAATGTTGGTTTTTTTTTTTTTTAGCAATGTAGCAGATCAGACAACTTCTTTTGCAAGTTCACATCCCCCTCTTTGGCCTGTAGTCCTGTCCATGGGCCAACACACATGATCAGGTCCTTGTCAATTCTCTGTGGTTGCTGTGATCTGCTGGTCAAACTCCCAACATTTCACAATTGGAATATGGCAGCCATAGTTTTAGTTTCATAATAGTTGCTCATCATACCAGTTTCTAAAATCCAGGGGGGATGACATCATTGTGTTTTCCTCAGCAACTACAGGATTATCTTCAGCTCTGTGGTCTGCTACTTAAAACTGCACAAAATAACTCCATGCTTCTTGCATAGCTCAATTTTTCATGCCTCCTCTATGTTCATTGCCTACTACTCAAAACCTTGGAGAACTAACTTTCCTCCTCCTAACATTCCCAACAACCCTATGTTATTACAACTCTTAAATTATGAATCCAGAATCTCTTTTGTATCAGACACAGTACAATTACCCTGTCTGACTTGAAAGGGTGATCTAACACTACAGTGAATGTTTAAAGTAAAAAAAACTTAGTACAGTAAAAGACGCATTACCAAGAATGGTGTATCCAATACTAGGGGGAGGATTTTGAATATTTTGAGGTGGATTCATGGCAATATATCTTTTATTGAAATAAATTGTTTTGATTTAAATATTCACTGTAGCTTTTATCATGCCTCATTGGTCAATAGTTTATGGCAGTTTCTGTAAAACAGAAATCCAATGCTGTCTCCTCATCTACCTTAGTCATTGGAACTGGCACTGTACAATTTCTGGATCTTCCTCAAAGTCAAAATAACCATAAAAGGGAATCCACTCAGGACATGGAGGCAGCCAGGACAGCATAGCTAAAGACCCTCAGGAAAGAGGAACTCCAGAGCTGCTGCAGAAAGTGGCAAGAATGATGGGATGAGTGTGCTGGAAGTGAGGAGTAGGATTCTGATGGGAAATCCATGGCATTGTCTTTAATACAGTAAATTTACAAACTTTAAATACTCACTGTATTTTTCAATCATACATGGTATATTTTGTTTCTAAACACTTACTTATAATATTGAAATTATTTATAGGAATTTCTCTGAGATTTAAACTTTCAATTAGAAAATTAATCAGAATACCTAAAATTTCCTCTAATAAGATTGACTATCTTTCTTATCTTGACATTTAATAGCTGTTGTAGGGCATCAGCTTTTATGCATCCTTTGCAGGACAGAAATGTGGTCCCCACTCCTGCACACAAGGAAAAGGGCAGGAGCTGGGAATTCAGGAAAAAGCTGTGGAGAGTCAGACCAGAGGCTGAAGGTCTCTGCCTGTGGATCTTAGATACTCTGGAGGAGATGAAACAGTGGGTCTCCAGAAGGAGGGACCTGTAACACAGGGAGGTGGACAGCATATTCAGAGAGGACACTAGTGACTTGTATTCTTAGTATAAGATGATCCAGCTCTAAGACCAAAGCAATGTCATGTTATGAATCAAGAAATCTTATATAGAGAAAATTCTTATGATATATACTTGGGAGATACACACATAACAGAGGGACTAAATAAAGAAGGGATGCCACAAGAAGTTTAGACCATGAAGGATCAGAAGAATAGGCATCTCAGAGATAGAAAAGTTAGGAAGAAACAGAGAGTGGGAGGCTATAGCTCTTGATTGTCAATGAGAAAGGTGACTAAGATATATATAACTCAAGAGTGCTGGTAATCGTATTCCACAACTGCAGCTCTTGATTTAAGTGGGAAGCTGTCCATCATTTCTTTTTTTAAAAAAGTTTTCATTTAAGGAAATTTTATAAAACAGGTGGTCTTGGTGGCCTGCACCTGTAGACTCAGCTCTCTGGGGAGCTGAGGCAGGGTGACCATGAGTTTGAACTCAGTCTGGGCAACACAATGATTTAGCAAGACCCTGTCTCAAAATAAAACAAAACTTTAAAAAAAGTTAGGCATATAGCTCAGTGTGAAAGCCCTAGGCTCAATATCTAGTACTGCAATCCAAAGGAAGGAAGAAAAGGATAGGAAAGGAGAAAAGAGAAGAGAAAAGAAAAAACAAAGGCAGCAAAACTGAAATGCATGTGGTGGATGATCTTGGTTGGATGCTTCATGCATCACAGTTTCCAAAGCCAACATGGGGTGTTTCTGGAGACTCCATGCTGCTCCCCACGGTGGCTGTTGTTTAGCTAAGACTTCTTGTAATAACTGAATGAGAACATACATGAGGCTGCTTCTAACATAGTCAATTAAATAGAAAAAGAAAGCAACATTGAGGCAGAGGGGCAGCCTGTAGAATGTTCTCCATGTCTCTGAGCACAAATGGTGAGGGTAGCATGTCACTTTTCAAGTTTCTATCCATGACCATGAAATGCTGGAACTGTAAATTTGCTGGCTCCACAATGAGTTTCAGTGGCAAAGAAACAGCTTAATTTAGATTTGTTACTAGAAATCAAGGGTCGAACAATTCAAGTTTTACCCACAAAAAGCTATTTTCTCCAGCCTTGATGCTTTACACCTTAACATGACACTGAAGGAGCAATTTTCCTAGGCAAACTGGGTATAATTTGGGTAATCTGCACGTGGCAAGTACCTGTACCCTCATTTGCATTAACCAATTCCTTTGTATTCTGGTAATTATGTAAATAGTGAGGCAGATTTTTGACATCTCACTTTCTTATCCTGCCCTGGAAACTGACTAGACATTACACTGCAGGCAGTTTGCTATTTTAAAACACACAAAAGGTGGGTTCATTTAAGCAAAAAATGCAGTGAATAGCTGCATTACTCTTTTCCAAAATGTGTCTAGGTATTTTTGTTCTATTGTATAAGCACTAAAGATTTATTGAGCTGGAGGGGCCTGTGTAAAATTCTGCCCCAGTCCTGGCTCCTTGCTCTTTCTGTGTCTTTTCCACCTCCCCAATTCTATAAAGTCACCTTTCTGACTTTCTCTGGGGCTCTTTGAGACCCACTGAAAATCAACTTAAGAGCAAGACCAAGGGAAGAGAAGCTCATGCATTTCCTAGGAGCTATGCAATACATTTTTATATGCATGTCTTCTAATAATGCTATTTTATTCTGGTGGTTATACAACTAAGAATGCAACATTTATCACTTTGAAAATCCCAAAACACAAACAGTAAATATTACTAAAGTGTCTTTTCTATGAATAATCCCTATGAACTAAATTATTTCTCTTGCTGTATTTCATGAACTACAAACTCTTTTAGGTTAACTTATCTCTCTGACCATTTATGGAAACTAGAGGTTAAACCAGTACATTTAGGAGACACTGGAGAAGAAATAAAATGGCAATAGGGGCTTAAGTGATAATGTGTCTGTTGGTCTGGCACACCTTTCTTCTCCATTCCTGATTCTTTTGCTTTTTTCTGGCCTCTCAGCTTTCACCCTGACAGGCAGTAGGCGGAGGGCAGATGACTTCCAGCTGAGAGACAGGTCGTCCTGTGCCAGCTCCCGCACCTTGACCACAGGCAGTAGGTGGCTGAGCCAGGGCACCTCACCTGGTCACGACCACACTGTGCTCTGTACCCTTCGGAGACCTCAACACTGGACTATGTGAGGATGGTGAATTGATGGCCACGCATGATTTACGCAGAGTCAGCATTGCTTCCTCCACAAAGCCCGAATTTACAAACAGCCTAAAAATGCATGTCTTTCATCAGTTTTAATTTTCTAATGCAGTGACCCATCCCAGCACTGTGTAATAACAGGTCCCAGTGTGACAATTAAAATAAATCACCCTACAGAATATGCCATTAGAAGCATTCATGCCTCATCAGTAACCGAATTGTCTTATATAATATATCCTGAGGAAATATTTATAACTTTAGCTTCGGCTCCCTAAAGCATATGCTGATTAATATTCTGCCTTTGTAGATTTCTCAAAAATTGAAACATGGCTCCAGCGTTATTTTCTGGGTGACAGTCTAATTTTCTTTTAATGGGGGGCACCAGTGGATAATCATGAGCCAATAGCTATTGATCCAAAAGGGATTACTTTCTCATGGAGCCCCAGAGAAAGCCAAGCCTATGTACAGATTTTCTTTTCAAGAAACAAAAACTCCCCCTCTCTGGATAAAGGGGATCAAATTCTTTTGGAGAAATTTTGAGATGTAAAATTTTACTTGTCTTTCACTTTAAGAAGTCATTATTCTAAGGTATGAAAGAATAATTAGCAATGAGGGAAAGGGTAGAAAAGCCATACAGCCTCTTACCCCACCTCTTACCCCAGACTCCTCCTTCTTACTCTCAAAGGAAGTTCAAGGGAGGGTCAGCAGACATCTAAGTCACAAGGGACAATCTTGGATTCCATTTCTTCCATCACAGGAGCAAACACGGCTGCCGCAATACCCATTGGTGAGGTGTACAGCTCCAATATACTGAGACGATGGAGAATAAGTCCCAGAGAAAAGGCATCCCTCTAGTGACAGGCTTAGGTCAACCTTCCACTTTCATAAATTAAGGAAAGGGCTGTGAGGTGACCTTAGGTTATGGAAGGTCGTGGTCTTGGCTGCTGAAGTCAGGGGGAAGCAGGATATGTAAACCTCGGTGACAGGGCACAGCGTGTTAGTTGGTTTGGGCTGTGGAAACAAAATGCCATGGCTGGAGGAGAAAACTGATGCTTCTTCCTGGTGGCTGTGGAACTTGGGGTGTGGGATTCAGCTCCTGGCCAGCAATTCTTTCTCCTTTTCAAGTGGCCACTTTCTGCTGTGTCTTCTTCCCATGGCAGAGAAACCAACTGGGGACTGGGGGACTCAATCACCTCTTCTAACCAAGAGAGCACAGGGACCTCAGCTAGGGCAACTGCACTATCAGGAACTTGTCCACACCTCTCATTTCTCCAAAACTCCAGCCCAATTACCGTCACCCTGGGGGCCTGGCCATATGGGTTCTGGGGGCCACAAATATTCAGTTATGGACACACAGGAGCTAAGATTGGGCAGCAGGAAGCATCTGCCAATAGCCCTCCTCCAGTTGGAAATATTAAAGCAGCTACGTGGACTCTCTTCTTCGTGGCACTGGGGGTTGAGTGGCTTTGTCACTAGATGGGGGTTGCGGGGAGTTTCTTTCTAGATCTTGGGTGTCCCAAACAAAGAAAAGGGAGTTCTGGTGTAGATCTATTGAAGCCAAAGCAAAAAATAAAGAAAGCATACTCTTCTGTACGAGATGGAGCTGACAGAGAACAGGCACACAGTGGCCCTGAGGATAAAGAAAAAGTGGTCTTTTGGGGCCCAAAATACCCAAATGGGATCCCACCTCATGTAAGTATGGCATTAGGATAATTGTTCTATGAAAAACTCACTTGTCTTCACATTAGATGTAAATTGTCCTATGAAAAAACTCTCCTGATCTCTTGCCAGATGTAAATGATGGATCGGAAATATTGTCTTCTGATTGGTTTTGCCCATATGCAAATGAGGGAATAGGATCTTCTGATTGGTCATGTGACTCACACTGATTCAAATAAAAGGTTAGGAATAGAGTCTTTCTGGTTGGTCCTCTGATGTATGCCAAATTCCGACTGGCTCAGTTCAGTAAGGAAGATCGCAGACTGAACATGAGGAGATGCCTGGTAGAGAGGAGAAAGTGAGCATTGAACCTGGGACTTTGGACCTGTTTAACCTCACTTTCCTTGTGCCCTTCTTGCTCTCAGTGAGAAGCGAAATCAACAAGGTTATGCACATTGGGCATTGTGGGTGATTGCCCTGTTGCTCTCCACTACTCATAACTATGATTCTCAGATCAGGAGGGGCTGTGGTGGAAGTGTATTTTCTGCAACCAAGTTAGCTACAAAAATATAGACATTTAGGCCCAGAGCTTTGACTTTCATCAGAGCTGAAGTTTTGTTGTCCAATATGTTTAGGAGAAAGGGGGTTTAGGGGATCTAAAGCATCTGTAAGAGATCTGTGTGACTGGACCATGGGCTGGGTAAGGGGGCAGTGCAGATATCAAGAGAGCAGCAGCCTGCATAGGCTTTGGGGATCAATACTGTTATGGATTAAAAACTGGTGGTCAACTTAACACCAGCTGAATTAAAGTAATATGGTACTGAGTGTAGATGGTCCATCTGAGAAAAGTAGCCAGCATAGAGACATGGAGAGGAAGAGCGAGGCATTGTGGGTTTCTCTAAGTGGTGCTGTTTGAGCCATTGGTTCTCCTGGAGGAGATCATCATGACTAACTTCCCCAGTGGGAGTTTGACAATTGTCATTGGAGGAGCTCGGGATCTTGTTTGCTATGATTTCCTTTGGGGGAGCTCTGGTACTCTGGCATCACTTCCTGGCTTCAGGGGGAAGACAGGCGCCATTTAATCTCCAAGAGTAACTCATCATGCTGGCTTTCTGGCATGTACTCGACTCATCGGAGGAGCTCAGGACCTTTGTGTCACTGAGGATGGCTGTAGTGCTTTTCAGGACAGCCCTGCTCTTTATTGTGAGTATGGCTTCTTGGCTCTAGCATAGAACCCTCAACCTATCAGCACAACTCCTTCACCCTCTGGCATAGACATTCTAGCTTCCACCACTGAACTTTGGGCCTTCCCAGCACAGATCCATAAAAGAGACTGGTGTGAATCCTTCTTGTGGGCTCTAGACCTCCAGTTGGACTCATGGGAGGCATTGTCATGGGCTCTAGGTTTTCATCTGGTCTCAGGCAGGACATTGCTGTGGGATCCAGGCCCTTGGCTGAATATTCTGGGTCTTTAGTGTTATGGACAGATTTCCTGCATATTTTACTCTGGTTGACCATCATAAAATAATATTATAAATTTTTGTATCCTGATTGTAATTGTTCTCCTTACAATCTCTGACTCAACACATGCTTAGAAGACCACATGGAGGTGAGGACCTGTTTAGGTTCGGGAGTAAAATGGGGAGAACTACAGTGGTAGGAGCATTTGTTGAGTGTATGTCTCTGAGATAGATGACTGAAGTAGGTCAGAGAACAAGCAGCTATGAAAAGAGGGTTTCTGGAACTCTGGGAGGCAAGATGGTGAAAGGCTCATCTACAAATGTGTTAATGTCAGGAGTAATTATCAGTGTGAACATGGAAACAATGGGCTAGGGGTGAAAATTTTCTAATATCTAGGACAATGACCTGGTCACTGCAGAAAATGGCAAGATGATAACATGAAATTTAGAGCTTGCAAAGTTGAGAATTTTCAAGGCAGAAGAAGAAAACAACTGGTTAGAAAATGGCAATAAAGCAAAAGACAACCCTTTTTCTTTCAGGTCAGCCCTAATAAGAATGACCAGGGAGTGCACAGCCATCATTTGGGCGATCTGTAGGGAACAGTAACTTTGAGTGGGAAAAACAGGAAGAGTGTGTCTCTAAATTTACTACATAAAGCAAGATGGTGCTGGGTTCTCCACTAGTTTCCAACAGTTACCATCACTGAGCACTGAAAATTGGGTAGGATGTCAATATACTCTCAGAGTTTTTAAAAGCAAATGTCCGAGATGAACATGTTGACAGAGACAGGTTCTTCCAAAGAAACCGGAGGTGAATTCCTCTTGACCTCTCTCCAAGCTTCTGGCAGTCTCCAGATTTCCACTGTTCCTTCACTTTGGACAGGAGACTTCGTTCTGCTTCTCACTGTGTCTCTTCTTTTCATATAAGGACACTGATCCCACTGGATCGATGACCACCCTACTCCATCATGACCTCAGCATAACTTGCCACAAGCTCACATGTGCAGGTACCGGAGGATGGGACTTGAATGTATATCATGAGTTCTCACTTAGACACAAACACAAACACACAAGGTAGGAACTTTGTTTCTGTATTAAATACAAATTCTTGTCTGATTTAAATGAGTTTTATATCACCGAAGAGAGTAATACTAGAATAAAGAATTGAAATCTTTTTGAACACACGAAAGGTTTGTAGCACAGAAACCTTGGAAAGCATCATACTTCTTACTACTTTCTGTGACTACTGCAAATACTTAACAATAAATTTGGTGAATAAGAAGAGCAATGAACTCTTTCACAGTTCTGAAGTCCAGCCATCCAATATCAAAGTATCAGGAGGATCCTCCTCCTCCAAACCTGTAAGGGAGGACACTTCTGACTTCCAATTTCAGGTGGCTCTGGGGTTTCCTTGGTTTGTGGCAGCTTCCATGCCCCTTCTTCCTCTGATTCATTGAAGATTCTTCCTTGTATCTCACTGTGTCTTATCTTCTTATGAAGACCTTGGTCTCTGTGTTTAAATCCATTGAATTCACAATGGACTCATCTTAAAGTCCCTAACTTTATTACATTTGTCAAGATCCATTTCCATTTTCAACAGTTCCAAGTGGACATAAAAGTTTGGGAACTTTATTCATCAGTTTAGTTTCTAACCCAGCAATCCTCCTATCCTAAAGAGATTGTCACTTATTGAAATAATAATATATGATCCAAAATTTAAGAAACCGTTATTTAAGAGACCAAGAAGGAAGATGGCATGGTGAACATGAAATATACGTGACAATATGCCGCATTGTCACACAGCTGTAGAAGTGATGTAGGAGATGCTTCATGGTGCTTACACAAAACAGTGACAAATTATGTATGACTCTTAACCACTTTTTGTGGAAAATAGCGGATATAATATGGGTAAAAATAGAAAAACTGTGGAAAGATTACACTTCAGCCTTTAAGAAATCATTATGCAGTATTTTAATGATTATTTTTGTACTTAGAATAATCTAAACTCTTTGAAAAGACCCTTCAGTATTTGTATTTATAGGAAAAGTTTAAAATTTTGCCAGAGAAAGAAATCATATAACGAAATACAACATATAGTATAAATGAGCAAAGTAATAAGGGAGGTGAATTATAATTGATGTACTCATTAAGTTTTAGGATTAGAGTACTAAATACACTCGACACTGAATTGCTAAGTAAAATTTCAGAATTAAGGATATGTAAATATTAAAAAAAAGTATTGGCGCAAAAGAGAAATAATGTTTATATTCTAGCTTTTTGTATCAGATAATTTCTAAGGAACAAAATAAAAATCATCATGGGAGTTAGTGTGAAAGGATTTTAATGAATAAAAATAGGTTTTGAGTGATCACATATAAAGAGCAGTACCTCACATCACTAGTAAGCGTGAAAAGCTTATCACTGAGAGTGACTCTATGCCCTGACTTTGCAAGGAAACCTAACTAAAGCAAGTCTTCATTAGGGACCCCCACCCCCAGTTTTTACCCCACCATGGGCCACAGTCCTGGACTCCTGAGGATGCTGGGATACACTGGGGAGAGATTTGGTTTTGAGAAGCTCTGGAGTCTGTCTTTCCCTAGGTCTTACTGACAGTTGGTTCTGGCTTGTGGTTATAAGGAGGTTAAAGAATCATCATGTGTCCTTTATGCCACGGCTCAGGGAGGCACACATCTGCCTCCAAGGGACTTAATCACTGGAGACATTCAGTTACTCATGGGGCACAAAGGGGGCATCCACAGTCAGAGTTGTCTCTGTGGTCAACCAGCTGTGTGCAAGTAAAGCAAATGGAGTTGATGCTAAATGAAATTTTGAATTAATTGTGTAGTAGTTTTAAAATCAGAGACCTTCCCACCTTTGATAAGATCGAATCATTATTCCCAGTACATGTTTAAATCACAAAGTGTTCTTGGTACTCAACCTGCAAGCTCTTTACAGTTCTCAATTATCCACCTCTGTGCATCACTTGAATATTGCTGTGTCTTTCCCTTGTGGCTATAGATTCTTCATCCTTTAACCTTGATGTGAAAGTTAAATGAACCTCCCCATTCCTGGAACTTAGAGCTTGCAACCAGCTTTGCAGAAAATAGCAGACTGAACCTCTGTATTCTCTGCATGCCTTTTGTACCCAAATGGAACCCGTTTCCATTTTTTAGTGTCTTTCTTTCCTTATGTGAATATGATAGATGGACTGTCCATCTTGAAGAAGGACATTAATGACTGTCTGTGTCCTCCAAGAGAAACATGTGTCACACCCAAACCTCTCCTCCATATTCCTCTCTTGTAATATATACGGGCTTGTAAAAAATTAATTTAGGTCTTTGATAAAAAAAGTCTGAGGAATGAAATTGCACAAATCATTGCTTTTTGCACAAGTTCCCATTTTACATCTTTCAGACCCTATCCATCTCAGCGGGACAACATTTCTTCCTGAGTGACCCAACCCAAATCCTTCAGTGGTCGGACAATGAATAGGTGATTCAAAGTTTATCCAAGTGAATACTGTATCTATGCCACATTTAGATGCAGAACTCCTGGATGATGGAATAGAGGCTGCTTTCCTGAGAAGAACTAAACTCCCGAGTTCCTGTGTCTGACGGGCATGGCTGGGGCAATCAGATTGCATTTAGGGTCAAACTTGGTATTCAGTGAAAACGTCCAATAGAAACAGCACATACATGCTCTAACTCATGTAGATTTAAAAATCTGTAGAAACCATACAGAAATAAATACTATACACCATTATCTCAATAAGAAAATGGTAACATTCATAAATGTTAACAAATTATACTAATACATGTGTCAGTAAATTTTATTATTTGTTACATTTTCAGTTCTCAGGTGTGATGTCACACCCTAAAGTGTCCAACTGCAGCTTTTTTCTTTTTACTTTTAACCAGAAAATCATTTTCTCTCTCTCTCTCTCTCTCTCTCTCACACACACACACACACACACACACACCCTGAATTAAATAAAATCAGATTGCATGGTAAAATGCTATCCAAGCATATTAAAGTTATTTTCAGAAACAACCTTCTGCATACATTAAGAAATGACTCTTTTAAAGCTAGATTGATTAGTTATTTAATGAGCATAAAAAACCTACTAAAAAAGATAGTAACCTTTCTGTATTTCTTGATATAAAAACAAAAACTTGACAGAGAAGTCTGACTGCACTGCATACTAGCAAGCAAAGACCATTGTCACAGAAAGCACTTTTTCTTGCATTTATAGGGCAGATTTCTGTCACCAATGTGATTCTACTTCTTATGTAATAACTCAATGATAGCTGCCCTTTGTCAGAATATTGGGAGAAGACGTCAGGACAACTTTTGGAAAATGAACAGTTTTTTTTTTTAAAGTTCATTCTCTATCAAAACTCATTACTGGAATTATAATATAGGAAGCAAAGCTCACGCCAGATAGTTCACCCTCTCTCTAAAAGCCTTGACTAAGGCTTCATAATACTATTAGAGGCGTCATAAGAATGGTCACCTAGAAAGTTTTCAAAAACAACTTCAACAACTGTGATACCATCATGTCCAATCTAGAGAAAAAGTTTTTTAGTCAGCATTGTGGTTCCCTTGCTTCGGGAAATCAGGAAATCAGAGAACTTACAGGGACTGCTGCTGGGAAATGAGAAAGCAGAGAGGTGTAGCAGCAGAATCTCTGAGAGAAGACTCCAATGTTAGCACTGTCCTAAAAGGCAATAGAGGAATAAGTAGAAGGCATCTGTCCAAGGTAGATTTTGGGAGACCAAAGGAAACAGCTCTTTCTTGGCAGAGTCAGCCACGAATGGTATGTGTGATTGGCCTGTGTAAGAGGGAGCCAAGAAACCAGCTGCAGAACTCACCGTATTTTAGATGCTCAGAGAAGGGATGTGGGGTCAATCTAAGTGACCTCTTTTAATGCAGGCTTAAAGCCATTTAGTTCTAAGTTGTGTTTTTTGATAGATGTTTTAAGAAGGATGAGCTATAGGAAGGCTTCTAAAGTTTCTTGTACCCTAAAGCCAATCTTTTTAAATTATGTTTTCAAAGATCAAATTGAATTCATAGTAAATAAATTACATCTTTCCTAGGTTTTGAGAATTGTTAAGCAAATTTGTTTGACTTGGTGACTTTTTTTTTTTTTCATTTTCCAAGAACCTATGAATGATTTGAATATTGGAAATTTTCCAAATTAATCAAACGTCTGCTGGTTTTGTAGAACAAGGATATGTCTGTGGGTTTCCTGGAAGTAAACTTTTGTACAAGTAACGCACCTCCCTTCCTAAATTTTTTTTGATACATACATTCTTATGAAAGAGATTGTGCTGGCAAAACATTTACAAAGAGGAGTAAGGACTTGAAACAAAAAGCATCCCATGTAAGTGTTGCTTTCCCCTCTAACTTAAAGATTATTTCCTGTTCAGAAGCACAATTTGTCACGGTTTATGTCAGCCGTCCCCAACCCTCATGCAATTATGCGTTTGTGATTGGTTCATTGCCTAGCGCTCCGATTGGTGGTGTGAGTGCCACACCCACCTAGGGGTGGAGCCAGGATAGGATGTAAGGGCGAGATGAAGGCGGGTCTTTCTCTCTTGCTGATTTCTGCCTTGCTGTTTGCAGCAGCGGTGAACTGCAGCCTGCCATGTCACCCTGCTTTGGAGCCAACTAAATATAGTCTAAAACATCCAAGAACTGTAAAAAACAAACTTTTCCTCCCCCTGCCTTTAACTTTGGGCATCAAGTATTTTGTCTCAGCGACGAGTCAAAATTAATTAAGACACAACTCTTTATGATCAAGGAAAGGCTCTGTGGTCCTCAGTGTCTGAGGATTCTGCGAGATTGACTTTCTCAGAGTTGGGGTATCTGATAAATCAGGGCCAGTCTTAGCCTGACCAAAATCCAAGTGCTTGGGGCTTATGTAAGGTTTAATTAAGATTCACTGTTCCTCAAGCTTTGGTTGTCAGCTGCCCTATCTCAATCCCTGTAGACTCTGAGCAGTCCATCAAGGCCCTCAAAATCTTGCACCCCCTTCAAAATGAAAGGAAACAACACCACTTATCGATCACCAGGCTTTAGATTTTTAAATCTGTACGTATTATAATTCTGTTAAATTTATGCAAGATACTAGTTTGCAAGTCTTTTCTCTGCCTCACCTAAAAGTGTATTTCCCAGGACCTGACCTTGATCCTGATGAAGCACCCAGGAATTCAGAGGTCAGTGCAAATCCTCCTTCACATCCCACATCATGTTTCCCAGTTTTCCCTGGTCAGGACCACTAAAAACTTCCTCAAGACTGAACCTGTCTGACTTAGGAATGTTCAAGGCGTTCAGAGAAGCAGAGAGATCAGTCCGTTTGATGTGGAGAGATAACTCGGTGTCAGAGCATTGACACAAATCCAGAGGCCAATTCTGTGAGATTAGGTGGATAATGACATTAGAGATTTGTGCCCTGACAGAAAATGACTGACACTGGCACAGTACAGTCTGCCTGGGATCTCAGAGGCCATTTCCATCAGAAATTACTAAAACACTCTCATCCAAAACCAATCAAAACCCAAACAGAGACAAACAAAAAATAAAAACCAAACAAAAATGACTTTTACTTTATTTATGATCCAGAAAATACTAGTGGCCTTCCTTTCAGAAGTGGTGATGAAAATAAATATAGAATCAGGTGCTAGAAATACGTTCACTTTTATTTGGGAAAATGTGTATCTGTGTATGTGTGTGTGTGTGTAGTTTTCTGGTTTTTGCATTTATTTGTAAAATTTTATTTCTTCACCAGGAAATATTTTTATTGAAAATAATTTCACATTTAATAAAAAAGGAAGAACCTATACAGTGTCTATACTGTATTATGTAAGACTTACAATGTTTATTTTTAAAGAATTCAGTTCTTTTAGAGAAAAAGTGTGGCACTTTGGTCCTGTAATCACACTGAACCCGTGATTCTCTCTTCATACTCAACTTTTTCACAGTTGCCCAAAGCCCTGCCTTTAATTAAAGTGAGGTTTTGTCAGATTATCTGTGCTCCTTTCAATACTGAGTTCTTAAATCTCACTCCTTATCTAACTTTGCCCACTGAGGTTTGTGCTAACAGGGCCACTACCGTTTTGCTGGCAGGGCTGCCAAGATTTCCCTAATAACCCTTGAACCTGAGATAGCTTTCTTTCATAATCTACTCAGCCAGAAAACTTTTGAGGAATGACTTTTCTCTCTTTAAGCACCTCTTTTCTTTGACTCTCACAATTATATGTGACAAAGAAAAGTAGAGACTTAATTTTCTTCTCAATTTAGAGAAAGTCAAACCACTTATACAGACACTCAGACAAAACTTTCATGTGACCTGTAGCAGTCTGCACAAATCTCTAAAATAGGATCTTAAAGGGTAAAGCCCAGTGCCTTTATGAACATGCTTTCTTTTTCTGAAAGACTGAAACAATTTGGACAGCAGTTCAGAAGTGAATGTATTTTGCAAGAGCTCAATCTGACTGAGAGTATTCATTAAATGTTTCTACATCTCCACTCTGCTGAGATTTTGGCACCATTCATCATTTTTATTTTATTCTAAATATTTGTTTTAGTAAGTTGTGGCTAGTAAGTGAATACATCCACTCAGAAAAACTTTTGTGGCTCTTGTTGTTCTTTCCAGAGGCTTTACAGCAGGGAAAACAGAAAGTGACACAAAATAAGTTTGAAGAAAAGGATAAAGAGGAGAAACCTGTGCACACCTACAGTGATGCTTGAAAACTTAAAATTCAATGATGTGAAAAATCCATTTCCATGATAAATAACATTCTCCAAGGATGCTTAGTGCACCTTGCTTCCAAGGTTTAGCAAGCTCACCATATTAGTGTGGTTTTACGACTGTCATGAAATACCTGTGCTGCCAAAAGTTAGGTGCATTTAGTCACATTTCCGAAGAGCTCTACTCTGGCGAGGACCTGGTGATAGCTGACAAGACTGCGTGCAAGAGGAAGAAATCACAGTGCTGAACAGGGAGCCAGAGAAAGTCACTGATCAGGCTCAGTCATGCATCAGCTCCTTTTGTGGCAGCTCACGGTCCCATGAGGGCTTCATTCAGCCTTCCCAGGACAGTTCCTCCACTTTGTTGGACACCACCTTTCCCTGTCTCTGAGACCAACCTCTCAATACATGAACGCATGGGAGACACCTTCAAGCTGTCTGCCCATCACAGCGCCCACATTATGACTAAACGGCTGAGAGAACTTGGCGGGAAAACTGAGAAGGGCTGCATGGATGAAACAGAGAACTGTGTGCAGCAGCAAACTGCCCAAACCCCACCCAAGGGAGCCAGTCCCTGCAGAACACAGAGAGCGAAGTCTCAAGGATTTTCTAGCCTAAGTTTGTGGAAGGTGCTAGGAATAGTGTAGATACTCAACCCATGGCAACATTCATTAGTGTTTTGCTGAATGTTATGGTCCGAAGAACTCAACAGAGTAACTGACGAAACATTTTCTTGAAGATATTTAATGTTAAAGGCTTTTGGTTGGAATGTTAAGTTTCAATGATCTGAAAAAGTCACTTATGTTATAAATGACATTCTCTAGAGCTTTTCAATAAATGCTATGTGAATCTGTGAAACTGAGTTATCATAGAATTTGTTCATGTATGTATAATGTAAGTTCTGAAGTACTCATATATATATTACTGTAAGCCTAACATCCCATTCAAATGTATAACAATCAAATAAACATTATGAATTTAAAATATTGACATATATACAAGACTTTTCTCCAATTAATACATGACTATAAACAAGTTAGAAGTGATAAAAACAGTTATAATTAGTGCATCTATGTGTCTGAACATGTATGTGAATATATATACGCAGAGAAACACTAATCTTAAAAACGTTTAAATGCCTTTTCTACATCTTACAGTATAAAGTTATAATATTTTCATTACAATATACTTGCAACATTTGCAAAATTTTATATTTTAGTAAATGAGAATGATGAAGTAGAAATTTTCACAACACTGAAGAAATTTTCACAACACTGAAGTAATTTTGTTACCCCCTTTGAGCTGGTCTTGATAATAATAGGGAACATGGCACCTTCGTTTTCCTTATATGAGAATGTGCATATGTGCACATGTGCATAGACACTCATGTTCAGCACACACATGCACACACACACACACACACACACACACTCAAACCAAGTAAGATAGAGGTAAATCAAAAAGAATCAAAGTGGAACTCTGCAAGGAGTTCTAGGCTGTGACTGCAAGAGTAAGAGTCAAAGCTTTAGAAGAGGAGCTGTTGGCTGTCACATTGTTGTCCACCGACTTTCAGGGTAACCTTGTCTTGTGTGCTTTTTTATTGTCCACTTGTTAATTACTGACCTTGTAAAAATGTGCTGAATAGGGTGCACTGTAGAAGATTGTTACCAAGCGTCTAGAGGGAAAGAGAAAATCTGACACCTAAAATCAATTTAACCTATAACTTTTAAATGGTTCTAAACCCAAAATAATGTCTCTTAAAATTCTCAAACCTGAGAGATTCTGTTATGCTTTGTTTCTTGTTGATAAATATAGATACCTGGGGAACATTCAGCAAGATCAGATTTTTCCATGAGTTTAATTCATAGCTCTGGTTAGGTGCTTTGCTCCAAGAGCTGGTGCTCAGGATAGGACGCCCCGGTTGCTTGCAGGTGTTCTCACGCACACCGGAAGTGCTAGGCAGAGCTATAGTGAGATGAGAAGTCCTAGAAGAAGGTCAAGAGTGGGAGAACAGAAACAAAACTGTGTAGTCACAGTTCCCATGATCACCATGCAGAGAGCTCAAGTAACTGAAAAATAAACTTGCGGAGCCGATGAGTGAGAATAAGGGCATAAGACACAAAGGTAATAATCAAGTTCATGCCTTGTTGATACATGATAATTGAAAATGGTCTGTGAAATTAAAAAAAAAAATTAAAATTTTAAAAATTATTTGTAAAATTACATTAAAAATCGTGTATAATACAATAATACAAATAACTGAACTACTTTTGTAGAAACCTAACAAAATAGGCACAGGTGTAAATAAAAAAATAAAAAGAAGCCAAGTAGCTAAATAAAGGAAGGTATTTTCCATGTGAATGGATTCAAAGACTCAGTGTTGTTAATAAACCAGTTTCTGCCAATCTGGTCTGCAGATTCAGTGTGATTTTAGTCAGAATCACCACAAAGTATTTTGAAAATATTTCACTATTGATTATGAAGCTTTTAGTCAAAAGCAAAAGATGCTCAATGCCTGACACTGAGTAAGAACAACAGCCGGAAGACCCTGCATCTCTGTTTCAGGCTGCGTCATGATTTTCTCCTCAGTGCAACCTGGTGCAGATTAAAAGAGAAATTAAAAAGACACATGGATCAATGGGAGTCCTGAAATAGAACCACGCAAATATGGTCATTGATTTCACACAAAGAAGCAATAGCAGTTGAATGGAGAAAGGGTAAAAGTCTTCACTACCTGATTCAGTAAAAACTAGACGCCTATAGAAAAATAATAAACATCATCTAGACACAGACCTACACTTTTTGCAAAATTTAATTCATAAGGAGTTATAGGCTTGGATGTAAGACACAACACTATAAAATATCTGGAGGAAAACGGGATGAAAATTGACATCATTTTTAGTCTGTGGTAATTCTTTACATACAAATACACATGTATGATCCATGAAAGAAAACCAGTTAAATTAAAATTATTAAGATTAAAACTAATGTTAATCTCTGTGCTAGCAAAAATAATGTGAGGACAGCAGAAATATAGCATGCAGACTGAGATGAAATATTTGTGAGACATGTTATAAGTAATAATAACCAAGCAGATTTGTCAAACATGCTGCTGTAATCCTAGCACTCTGGGAGGCTAAAGCAGGAGGGTTGCTAGTTCCAGCCCCACCTGGGAAACTTAAAAACTTAGCAAGATTTTGTCTCAAAATAAAATAAAGAAACAAAAATGAGTTGCCGATGTAGCTCAATGGTAGCGCTGGGTTTGGTCTTCAGGAAGGCAAATAAATAGTAATAATAGTATTTGCTAATAGTGTAATATTCAATATATATTAAGAGCACATGTTACTGAAGAGTAATAAACACCTCTATACAAACTGTGTAAAATATATGAACTAACACATTCTTAAAGAAGCTGTACAAGTAGCAAATACACATCTGAAAATATGCTCATTATCTGACATGATGTTCTTCATAAATGAAGCAATAGTGTAACACCACCTATTAGGATGACTAAAATCCACAGCCATTGCTGGATGTAGTAGTGCATGACTATAATACCAGCACTTGAGAGGCTCAGGCAGGAGGACTACAGTAAGTTCAAGGCCAATCTGGGCTACACAGTGAGTTCAAGGCCAGCCTACACTATATATAGCAAGACCCTGTCTCAAAAAACAGCATTATGTAATGTAATATCAAATCTATTGTCGACTGCTGGTGAGCTTGCAAAGTGTCAGGTCTTCTAATTCGTCATTTGATTCAATGCAACATGGTATGTCTACTTTAGAAGATGATTTAAAATTCTCCTGCAGAGCTAAACACAGGCTCCCAATGTGATCTAGTATTTTCACACTTACGCTTTCTCACACATTACTTTGACAATTTATATTAGCATACAACTTGCACCTGAATCCCTGCAGCACCTTTATTTATAATAATGAAATATTAGAAGCACCCGAAGTGTCCTTCATGAGGTGAGTGAATATCCAAACATTGATAAATTCATATGCAATAAAAAGTAATGAGTTGTCAAGATAAAGAAAAGACAAAAGCGACCCTTAAGCACATAATGCTAAGTGAAAACCCTTCCAAAGAGAGAGCCTGCTGAATGATTCCAATTATTGGGTGTTGTGGATAGCCATGGTTAAAAACAGCAGCTCAGGGGTGACTAGAATTCCTAGGAGGAGAGGGTTGCTACATAGGGGGAACAGGAGAATTATTTAAGCACTGATGTTATTCTACATGATACTTAATAACAGATTCATGACAATGTGCTTTTGTTAAAGTGTATGGGCTTTTATGCCACAAAGGGTGAACCTCAATGTATGCAAATCTAATACATCATTTATGAGGTCAGGTACCTCTGGATGAAATGCAGAATGTGACAAAACAAGTTGATTGTGTTACAAATGCATGAGACAGACTCATTGCAGGAAGCAAGGGGTAAAAGCATTGAGGAATTAATTTTCTCTGCAAGACTAAGGCAAAAGAACCTGTCCACGACCAGTGTGCCCTGCATGATAAGGTGGTTTTTCCTGGGAATCCTCATCAAGCGTGCTGATATCACTAGAACTGTGTGCTGGGATTTAACCATGATGTATGGAGAGGATGGCTGGAAGAGGTTTGATGTCTCCTTGTTAGAATAAAACCTTACAGTTAGTCAAGTAAGATAGATTAAACTAATCCACAGTAATGGACTTAAGTTTGAGACATCAATTTAAATTCAGTTTAGCTTAAGAGGGATGAAGATTTTTATGGATGGGGGTACAATGATGCATGGTGTGATGTGATGTGATGGTGTGTGTGATGTTTTGTGTGTGGTGTGTGTGCACGTGCGTGTGTGTATTCTTAGTTTACCAGCTGAGCTTGCCCCCAAAACAATGTCCCAGTAGCAACAAATACAGATTTCACAGCCAGATTTTTGTCTCTAATATCATTCAACAAAGAAATTAGAATTTCTTGGAATAATGTCTGATCCGAGGACTGGAACAAAATAATCTACAAAATAAGCCAGATGATCCTCGAGTGCTAGAAATAAACGTTAAGATTTCACTGCCTCCTCTTCAAAATTCCATTGCTGCCAATATGACCAACCACAAGCTGACACCTCTAAGAGATAATTAGTCCGTAAGGACTTCCCCTTCATTAATGATGTAAAGACCCTTTGCAGAAGTGTCCCCGAGCTTTTGGGTTGCTTATTCTTCCGCTATTTGCCATGTGAAAACTGAACACTCAGCCCTCTGGAATTCTGGGCTCCCCAGGGTGAAATCTGCTGACACCTTCATTTTTGACATCTCAGTTCCGGAAGTATGTGGTAGGAAATTTCTGTTCTTAATAAATGACCTCGTCTGTGACTTTCTGTCTCACGGTTTAGACCTAGAATGTTGCCCAAATGCCGCCTTTGTTCATGAGCTGAGGTTTGGGAAGGTGTTGTGATCAGGGTCTGTTATACTCTATGGATTAATCCACTGAGGAGTTCAGAGCTGGAGGTTCTGAGAGGAGCTGGGGTCTGGTGGGAAGAGCTGGATCCCTGTCACATGGTACACTGGGGTCAGTCTCCCTCCCAGGCCCTCCTTTCCTGGCTGCCCTGACATGAGGTGCTTTCCTCCGCCAGACCCTTCCCCATGCCCTTCCTGTCTTGAGGCTTCCTGCTGGTTATGGACTCAATCCTCTAAAATCTATGAAACAAAATAAGTCTCTCCTCCTTTAATTTGCTTGTTGGGTATTGTGCCCGGTGGCATGGGAAAGTGAACGAGATACTCCGTTACAAGAGCACGAATGGGTTTGAACAAATTAAACCAAATCAAAACAAAAGATACACACACAACTAGGTATGTATGAAAAATGAACACAGAAATCCTTCCAATAACTTTAAATGGTCAAGCCTGGAACAGTTGGAACAAGAAAGTAAAGTAATACTGAATTACAACAGGGAGTTTAAAACACACACTCATGACTCCAAACTGATACAAATAAATTACTGAGTAATGTTTCTCTTCTGAAGAAAAATTCTAAACTACTCATATGTGGTCTGTACACAGTAGCTTCTTTCCAAAGGCTCAGAAAAAAAAAGGTGTGTGTGTGGGGGACTTGACAAACAAAACTTCAGCTCAGTAGTCCAGGTCAAAATTAACACTTAGGGGTCATCATGCTAATACCTGCCCTTGATAGACTACCATGCAAATAGTGCCTTTTGTCTGTGGTTCCCCCCCACCAAAAAAAAAAAAAAACCTTTAGCAATAGTATAATAATGAGAAAAGCAGCCAAATTGCAAGGAAGGGGGCATTCTACAAAATACTGATGAGCATTTCTGAAAACTTGCAAGATCACAAAAAACAAAGACTATCCAGGAGGCTGTCACAGCCCAGAGGTCCCTAAGGAGACAGAATGATTGAAGACAACAGATGAAATAGACTCAATGTGTGATTCATACCCAAGTTGTTTCCTATTATAGTTTTTTAGAATGGTTTGTGCTTCTCCAAATGGTTTGTTATTTATGCTTTAATGTCTATCTCTTTGAATTTTGAAAGCATGAACAAAACCCCTATGGCAATCTCGTAGTTACGAACTTGCTTTTCCTGCAGTCGAACCCAGTTGAGGGCTTCTCAGTTCCCCTGGCTACCATGCCATCGTGAACATCAGAAGAGCAATTGAGGGCACAACAGAATCTCATCTTGCCTTACATTTTGCCTAAATCTATTTTTCACGGCTTTGTGGTTGTTATATTTTCCATAAAATTGATCTCCATGTAGACTGTTATGGTGAATTTCACAATGAATAATACAATTACCCCTAAATGAAGACAGTGAAGTGCTTGTCTACCTCCTGTGGGACAGTATGAGCTTAGCAAGTGAACAGTTATTGGGGGATCCTACCAGATTTTGGTTTGATCAGGGAGTTTGGAGTTAGCACATGCTCAAGGTGAGAATTATATTGAGTATTCTTAATTAACAGTTGTGTTTGATCAGGGATTTAGAAGTTGGCAGCTGTGAGAAAGTGAGAATTGAATTCAGGATAGTTGACCTATACTGAATAGCTGTCCTTTAGGGTAGAATTTGAAGCATTTTATCAGGAGCTATGTGGGAAAGCAAGGTTGAGCTAGGTAAGCTAGACACAAAAGGCTATATATTTCCTGCTTCTGGAGAAAGAAATCACACTTTGAGTAATATATTATTTCTCCTTTGATTGCCTTCAGAATCTGACCAGACACTGGATGCTAAACCTGTGTCTCACATTTAGCAAGAACTTATTACTTACTTACACCTAAGACCACATGAGCCATTAGAAGAGTGGATTTGAGAGCTTGATATCTCTGGGTGTTACCAGCTTTATCATCTTTTTATTATACAAACCCATGTTTATAGCAGCAAAACCCATAATAGCTAAGCCTCAGAAGTGGCCTATGTCCTTCAGTAGATGAATGGATAAGCACAATTTGGTATTTACACACAATGAGTCCTATTCTGCCATAATGTGATGCTTTTAACTCTTTTGAGAAGATACTAAAAGGGGAATAGCTCCATCCAATGGAATTGTGAGTTTTCATTTTTGAGGGATCTCCATACTGGTTTCCATAGCGGTTGTACCAGTCTGCATTCCCAGCAATGATGCTGAAGGGTGGAACTACTGATTTCTCTTTGGATTTCATCCTTAGGGTAGCTTCTTGTCCATCTTTGTGAAGAAGTTTGATTTTTAAAATGTACCTTTTCAGATACTGCGTTTTCCTGCTGAGCACTGACTTTAAATGTAGTCTCCCCAGATCCTGCTCCACACGCCCTCAGGGCAGCTGATTTCCCTTCTCTTTTGGGAAAATGAGTGGACACCAGTAAACCACAAGCTATCCAAAAGGAAGAAAGAAAAACCACCATAACGCGTGTTCTTTTGCCATCCTCTGTGGTGTAGATATTCCTGTCACTGCTGATTGCACTCCCTTCCCAAGCTGCTGAGAACCAAAGCAGCTGTTTTCTGGCTTGCTAACTTTGGACATTTGGGCCACTTTGCAGATGGGAAGCTGAGGGAGGACTCACCAGTCTCCGCAGGTATGTAGAAGAGAAGTGGAGAAGACGGGAGATGGATTGGTAAGATCATTTGTATTTTTGTACTCTGTGCTGGGAGGTGAGTGATTGTAGGAAGGAGAGGATAACAGACGAATTTAATATGGAAGCTGTTTTGGAGAGTAATTTTCAAACTTTGTTCATTTTAAGTAGCACATATGCATCTTAAACATTCAGATTTCATGGTTTGAATCCAAACTGGATTCAGTTTCTTTAGACAGGGTCTGGAGAAATCATATTTCAGCAATACCTCTGTCATCCTAAGGGCTGGAAAAGACTGGGAAATATGGAAATTAGAGACCAGGTTTGACATATCATCATCCGAAGGAAAGTGAGTGGAGCTGTGTTTTTCTAACCCTTGTGTGTGAAAGCTGGACATTCTGTCGCTTAGTAGCCAGCGTCCACCAGAAATTCCAGGGGGCAGACGGGTTCAGGTTGACATCTTCCTGGAGCGGGGGTTGTACTAGAGGAAAATTGAAAAAAAAAAGTTGCACCACATAATATCTCAACTGCAGCTTAAAAGTTGGTGAGTTTGTCTTTCTAACACACTACGTCCTCCCGCACACAGGGCTCCTCGTTGCCCTCATTCTGTGTCCACAGAACCTACCCAGCAGCTGGCATATGGCAATTCTACCATCAGTGTGGAGCACCAGGGCCCTAATTGGCTTCCCTCATTAATAGCTTGGTGATAACGCACTGATTAATGCGTCATTGTGCACTGAGTAATGCATTTCCTTCCTGAGGGACATCTACAAACAGTGACTTCAAACCCAAAGCCAGGTGGCCCCTGCTGTGATTGGGGGCCAGGAGACACTTTTCACGAAGCCTTTCTCTTTCATACCAATCTATTCAAAGCAGCTCATGTCCTGCTGTATTGCAGTTGTTAAGTATGCATTAGTTATTAACTTCCCAGCTGATAGTACAGGGGAAGACTTTGAAATAATGTTTTCTAGAAAGAGATCAAAGGCAATTTTTATATATTTTAAAGCGGTAAATGACATTGAATGCTAGAGAACAGAAGGAGTCTCAATATTCAAAGTAGGTATTTTCCTTATAGGCACAACTTATTAATTATTCCACAATGATAAAAAAAAGAAGTGATTCCACAAACAGATTTTTTCATGCTTAGTTTACAACTGAGTTGGAGTCTGAGCATAAGGAATATTTCAGCATGCTCCTAGGTCCTGTGGTTTATTTGGTAAATAAGGTGCATCTTATTCTCTGTAGGATAAATCACAGAAAAAAATCAGTGTTCTTTTTCTCTCAGATCCCTTTTCACATGTTTGATGTCTTTTTATTTTGTTCCCTTGATTTTCTCAATGACAAAACTGAGTGTTTCGCTTACTGCAGTTTGCACTGATTGCTTTAAAATGAACCATTTCCTCCTTCTCCTCCCTGTGCCTGGGGAAACAAAGGTTTCCGTGGCTGAGAGAGGAAAGCTCAGGTCTCAGTCCCTATGTGGTCCCCACTGGAGCCCCGGGGAAGGACAGCTGGGAAACTCACTGTGGCTCATTCTGTCACGTGGGTCCACCCAAAGGAATGCCTGGACCTGTGTCCCGCTGCCTCTACCCTAAGCATCGTGCACCCAGATGACCTGGGTTGTTAGTGAAGTCACTTTTGGTTGAGGGCCAGACTGGTCACAGTGGCTTTTCCTTGGTACTTGTGGGCAGCCACATCACATGCTGGAAACAGTCCTGCCTGGTTCCTCAGGGACTTTGGACTTCACCACTCAGGTCTAGGAGAAGAGTGACTTACTATCTTTGTTTACTCAGACACCGGCTAATCAAAATAGCGAGAGTCAGGAGGAAGGTGAGGACAGAGTATTTCTGGGTCAGGAGATGAACAGAATGTTCTGTACTGGCCAAGGGAAAGTAGTGTCCGATAGGAATGCTGTAGAAACCAGACAGCAGCTTGAAGGGCAGAAAGGAGTGAGCAGAGGCCAGATTATGCGGTTCTCGGTAGGGACACAGAGATGTTGACAGACACCCAGGAAGCTGACGGACAAAGTCGTGGAAGGGTGGCAAGGAGAGGCTGAGCTACATGTGCCTCTGACGGGTGGCCAGCTGGACTTCTGGAACTTTCTTTTATCACCTGTTGGAAATTCGTCATGTCCAAGCCACAAGGAAATGTTTTTCTGTGGAACACATGTGGCAAGAAGCCTTGGGCGAAGGAGAGGCAAGGTGGTTTCCAATAGGCTTCGCAGGGCCTCAGATAGACCTCTGCTCACCAGGGGAGGAGCTGTGAGCATCCGGAATGGGGTCACAGTCTCCTGGCTTTCCTTCTCCCCACCGCACCCGGGGACCCCAGCTCCTGTCTGGGGTTGCTATGCCACCCAGCTCTGCTGTGAGGAAGTGGAAAGGAAGGGACAACGGAATTTCAGGAACACTGAGGAAGGGAGAGAGGAAGTGAAAGGTCTTGGCACCTGTTGGAAGGGCTGAGGCTGTAGGGGAACTCTTCTGGAGAGAGGGAGAAGAACCCATCTTGCAGTTCGTTGTGAGCTTTCAGTCTGTTCCAAGGTGGGTGTCAGTGTTCCGCCTCTCCTCCTGATTGAGTTCATCCCACTGTACCCCATCTGTGTGTGCTTGTCAGGGGGCCACTGTCTCATGTGAGAGCCAGGTTGGAGGACTTCCTGTAGATGAGTTGCTATTCATAATGGACAGCACAGGCAAAGGATGTCTAGCATACTGGGTTACAGTAAGGAAGAAGCCAGATTTCTAAGATAAAGGGCAATGGAGACATACAGTGATTACTTAAATTAAAACTATTATTAAAGAAGAAGATGCATCACAATGAATCCCTCCCTGGGAATCCTCCCCCTCACTATGAATACTCATCCCATCATTCTTGACATTTTCTGTAGCAGCTCCAGAGTCCTCTTTCCTGAGTGTCTTTGTGATGTAATCAAAATCATATTGAAAGCTGCTTCCAAGTGTCATCCAGTGACAAAACAGGCTCATTAAAAAAGACACTGTGTCCTCATTCACCTCACTCACTGGATCTGGCATCCTGTGACTTCTGGCTCTTCCCCGAAGTCACAGTGACCGTGAAAGGGAAATGTTTTGAGTCCACTCAGGACCTGGAGGCAGCCAGGACAGTGCAGCTAAAGACCCTCAGGAAAGAGGACTCCAGAGCCGCTGCAGGAAGCGGCCAGGATGATGGGATGAGTACGCTCAAAGTGAGGGGGGGATTGTGAAGGGGATTCATGGCAATGCATCTTTTACACTATTTCTTTTTTTAAGAATTTGAATGCTCACCATGTGTTTAAAGCACACCTTTTTAAAGTCATTCTTATGAGGGCTGCTTTCTTTCCTAGCCCCTGGGAATATGCACTGGAGAGGTCTGTGGCGCCGCACGTATGGGTGCCAGAGATGACACTGCCGAGCATGTCAGTGTGCACAGGACCCCCCGCATCCTTTAGGCCCGGAGTCAGGTCCAGAAATGCTGAGCCAGGTGAAGGCCGTGCTTGGCCCACATCTCTCTTGCCATCTTCTGTGACTGGTGTCTCCCTCCTAACTGTGACTACACTGGAGAGCTCTGGCTCTAGGCCTGGGTTGACTCTGAGGGAGCCAGGCACACTGGTCTCTCAGAAAGGCTTCAGCCCCCTGGGAGTCACCCTGCCTCTCTCCCTCCTCCTGTGGAGCTGGCTGGGAAACCTCAGTCTCCCTGAAGCCACTGGGCCACAGGAACCACCACACTGGCGCCAGCAGCCAGCAGGGCCCAGGTCTCTTGGGCCTGCTGAGGGCATGTCACCTTGAGCAGGTTTGTTGTCAAGTAAATCTTAGGTCACCCACAACTGGCATTGAGTGTCACTTGAGGACAAACCAAAGAAAACAGATAGCTAAATGAAATAAATTTGGGGGCCACCTCCCCAGGTAGAACTCAGTACCACACTGAGCACCCCAGGAGGAGTGGCAAGAGCTAGGTTACTTATTTCAGGATACAACGTATCCTGTTAGCCTCCACCCAGCTCAGTCCATTCTCAAGGATGTGACTTCCCTGGACACTCTTTCCTTCTATAGGTGACAGTATCAGCAACAGTACTGAACACCAGCACTCATTGTATGACTTGAAAGTGCCTAACAAAGTGTGAATTTTGTATTTGGAGCAACTTTCTTGTTGGCTTGTAGCTGATTTCTAATGGTAAAAGATTTCTTTGGTTTTTTGCGGCAACACAAGTACTCAGTATCTTAGTGGGATATATAGGAAGGGAAATTTAGGCTTTAGAAGAAGATATGGAAGGTTGTGTTTTGATCCACTGAGGAGATTTTTACAGGCTTCCTCTGAATGCCTGATTTACAAATTAATTCGTTAGTCTGTATTATATGAAATATGAGCCGAATCCCAGCATAGAAAGAGTGATGCTTTGACCTAAAATTAGAAACACAAATATAGGCAGGAAATGTAAGGAAATCACAAAGCCACTCAGGGCTCTAAGATGGTGAAGAAGTGGTGAATGCAGCCAGGCTGTGCGAAAGCAGCTGTGAGACTTGCAAAGCTCAGGGGAAGAGGTAGAACAGAGCTAGCTTTCAGCAGCTCCCACTGTGTTGCATCAGTTAATGCTCATTTAGGTCAAACACACATGCACGCATGCACACACAGATGTACACACACATGCACACCATGCCGCTGAAACAGCACATCATGATCATGAGGGAAGGATCCTTCAAGTACTAGCAAGGCATCAGCGTGTGAATTTGAGCTACACATAGGACAGAAAATTGCAGATTGCGGGGAGATGGAAAGAGGTACGGAATGCAGGGAGATCTGGCATCCAGGGGTTCCAGATGAGCTCACTGTACATCTCTGTATCTTGTTTCTGTGGTCTGTCAGAGAAGGAGGGGCTACACCTCACTGAGGATGCCAACATCCATCTTTTTCTAATCAGGCTTAGTCCGTGGTTCTCCCTTGAAGAGCCAAATAAGGCTGGAGCTCAGGCAACCACTACCTCCCAAAGCGATGATTTCTAAAGATAATGTTTTCTGCATCTGCCCCTCTGCTCTGCTGGAAGGCAGGACCTGCACCTCATTGATATTAATAGTAACAATGCAGACAGTAAATTGATTTTTTCCTGTGCATCAGTCTCTGCTGCATTCATATGCAATCCCTCCTAAACTCCTTACAAATTATATTACTTAACTATTACTGAAATGCTCAGGGTTAAAATAGGCTAGTTATATAACCTAGAAAACAAAGCTTGGAAAGATAAGTAATGTATCAAAAATGACATAGTGAATATGAAATAGATTCCTATTTACGTATTTTCCTAAGTGATTCCAAGTACCATGCCCTGATCCCCTCTATGCTGTTTAATAAATGATGATGGAGTGAAAAAGAATGTGAATGCAAATGAAAAAGGAATTAAGCAAGAGAAATAAATGAGGGGGTGAAATTAAAAGGAAATTACTTTCCCCATTTGGCAATTATCCAAGCCCTAATTTTCAAATCAAAATACAAAAATATAAAATAAAGTCTTTCTAAGTGTGGAGAAGGTGTAGAGTCTTTTTAAGGGTATTTTAAAACTTACCACATATCTTAAAGTGAATAAGACACTGGCCAATATGCACATCCTTTGCCTTCTTGGCTTCTTGTTTTTTTCTTTTTTTTTCTTCTTCCTTTATTCATTCAATCATCAATCTATATTTCTTTTCAGTTACACTAAGCTTGTAGCTTATTCAGGGAAATAAACTCTAAAAGCAGAAGTCATGCACCTAACAGAGTGATGCATGCCTTTTATATAGCTACTCAGGAGGGTGAAGATCATAATGTAGAGGCCAGACTGGGAAACGTCACAAGATACTGTCTCAAAAAAAAATTTAAGAGTGCTGAGGATGTGGCTTAGTGCTTCTTGAATTCAATTCCAGGACCATGAGAGTTAAGGTAAAGATGACAGAGCCAGAGCTAGTGCCAGATCCAGAGCCCGAGCTAGTGTTAGAGATAGAGGGAGAGGGAGAAGTAGAGGTAGAGGTAGAAGTAGAGAAAAGGGAGAGGGAGAGAGAGAGGTAGAGAGAGAGAAAGGGAGAGAGACAGAGGTAGAGAGAGGGGTGGAGTCAATGAGTTTGGATGATGAAGTTTGAAGTGAAAAATGATACAGTCAGGTAAGTGAGTCAATACTCAATACACATGGAGGTTCCAGTAATTCTGCAGGATTCAGGGAAGACTTCTCCGAGACGTGGCAGAGCCGAGATTTGTACAGTGCTGAATTGTTAAATGGAAGATGCACAGACCCCAAGCTACATCCTAAGAGACAACATAGTCATTTTCCCTTATTCTGCTAAAATAAACCACTCCAAGTGAAAGGAACGTGGTCATCCTCACTCTAATTCCTTCTAACAGTGGACGTACCAGAGTTTAGGGGCCATATCTGACCATGCAATTTTGGCTTCCATTTCTCAGGCCCGATTATCCCAGTATATATGCTTGATATGTCTGGATAAAATATAGAAGATAAAGTGATATTTTGCTTTATCCATTTTTAAAAATTCTGTTCTCCAGTGAGCAAATGCACAGGGTGTTAGGTATAGATATTAGAACAAAAGAAAAAAAATGAAAATAGGAATGTCACAGATACAAATGTCAACCTTCCCCTTCACAGTGAGGACATCCAGAAAGGTCAGCACCCGGAGGCTGAGCAAAGTAACCAAGGAGAGTTAGATCACCAAAGCCACCTGCTGACAGAAATCAAAGCGGACTCGAACTATCAGCTCTGTGATTCTAAGGATTTTGCTCTGGACAAATAATGTAAAAGCATTATTTGCCAGTATTTCCCAAGCTAAGTGTTGGAGTTCACCATTAGGTGTGGTGCCATCTTGGAAATTCACTTCAGCACTTGCAGAACTACCTGTGGTAGGAAAGTCACCAAGTCAGGACATAGTGGGAGAATTCACTGGGTCCCTTGACCACCTCAGCTCTATGCTTTATGTTCTAAACTCCTACTTTCTGGACCCAGGAGGCTAAGATTTTAGAGTTTTCCCCAATATATGTATAGATCCATCTTCTTCAGTGATTTAGTGGCCTCGAGTTGTTCCCTCAGTGGCCGGCTATCCATTGGTCACATCTTGGGAACAGAAGGAACACTGTGAGTAACCTCCACTCCAAGATGTCTTAAAGGAAGTGGAACGGGGGAAACTGCAGTACCAGACACACTGAACTAAAGTAAAAGTACAGGGAGACACGTGACCATCATGACAACAGGAACAGAAGCCAGGATGCATGATTTTGGTCCCTACCTTGTCATTTATCACTGGTCAGAACAGGTGCAGGTGAGTTCTCTCTCCTCTGCATCCTGTTCTGTAAAATAGTGATGCCGATGTTGGTAAAGACAGCTGTTATGGCACAGAAATGTGTCAACATAAAATGACATCATCCACATATTCCCTTGCAGTGATGAATGAATATTCAACTCTGACCAAATAAATCAGCATGTGTTGTAATAAATATTATCCATACATAAGGTGTCAGTTTTCTCCAAAGAATGGAATCTATCTGATTAGGCTTCATAGGGTGTGGCTCACTGGTGAAACATTTGTCTGGCATATGGGATGCCCTGGGTTCAGTCCCCAGTATCATAAAAACAAACAAACAACAATGAATGCTGGCCTTCCTTCTCAACCAACAATCCCACTGAGGATTATGTGTCTACACACTAATTCAACCCAAGAGACAGACCTTTTTAGAGCAAAGTTATCACAGCCTCATTGACAAATCTATTTCTTTGTCCATACGACTAAATGTTATTATTTTATTATACACAGAATTCCTATGAAACTATATATGATAGCTAGCTTAGGGCACTGCACTCAATAAAAAAATATCAATAGCACCAGTGCCTATTGATATCAGTGACTGTTGACAGTTATTGTTTGAGTCAGAAAAAATATAGGACCAGCTCAGTATGCCTCACTTTATTTCTTCTTCCAGCCAGAAAGCCACACTTCATTGGCTACGTGCTTGGGTTTGCACGAAGGTAGCTAGACCTGAATGAGCATGTTCTCCACACTGAAGAGCTTTCAAAAGCCTTGCAGGGTTCCTGAGTGACTTTTAAGCAAGGGTAAAATGAGACCTAAGGACTAGTCATGTATGAGGGATTTTCTGTTGATATTCACAAGTCAAGTAAATGATGGTTTTTTCAGGGTGCTGGGCAGGGAGTTGAGGAGCTGGTGTATTACAGAAAGGTTCTGGAGGACTCTACTGCTGATGGTCCATGCTGTTTCTGATTTGCCTGGGTGGGGTGGAGCAACCCTGCATGATAATCCCACATGCACTGTGCTGCTAATTAAATCCCTCTGATGGTTACATCATACATGAGCAGGTTCATCCTGGCCCATGACTCATGATTCCCAGCCTGGAAAAAACAGAATGGGTACACAGGGGACCTTCCTATGAGCAGGCTGTTTACGTAATGTGATCTGGCCACAGCGAAAGCCAGGGCTCCCTTTGCTCTCCCCAGAGAGCATCAAGTTCACAGCGATAATGACAACCCAACTCTGCCACCTGCCTGGCTGGAGCTCCTTGCCAGTTTAGCACAGCACATGGCAAAAGTCAGATGGTGAGTCACAGAAGATAAAAACATAGTCCAAAGAAATTTCTGGTAATTTTGCTGTTTCTGCTGATTTTGCACGACAGTTTGCCATGGGAAAAGAGCCAGGCTGTGTTTCAACTGTTAGGAGGAAATGTTAGTCTTTACTTGATCATGTAAAGTTCCTGGGGATTTTCCTGCTCATGCATTTAGCACTAGAAGTTAAAACTTTTCCTCAAATTTTCTGCAAACAATATAATTCACACAGATTAAGTATTTACCAGATATAGCTGAAAAGGGTAAATTTGTCATTAGTGGAATCCAAATAAGCAAAATTGTCTTCTATACTTTGTGTTTTTCTTGAAACAGACTCTTAGGATTAAGCAGAAAGCAAGAAACATTAATCAGCTATTCACATTCAAAATCAAAACAGGAAGCAAAGACTTTAGTAATCAAGTTCATGCTGAATTTACTCCCCTTTTGTTTTGGACTGTGCAGCCTGTGCCTTCACCCTCATCCTCAGGTGTGTGTCAGAGTCCCAGGCCAGGGTCTTCTCGGTGTGCACTGCTCTGTACTGATGTGAGGTTCCCAGTTACTCTGCTTATGCCTAGCCCTGTAATCTACTCTGACTGCATGCTGTGACTGTGTCACTTGCTTTTAAATATTTTGACTGCTATCCCTGTGGCTGGATGACAATGAACAGGCAACGCATTTCTCATGTTTCTTGTAATCTATTGTGTCTGCAAGGCATGCTAATTCATACTTTAAAACTTAGTTCTAGAACAAACAAAACACTAAGGAAGGATTTAAATCAAAGTTGGAAGAAACAAAACTTTGCACACACGCATGTGTGTGTGTGTGTGTGTGTGTGTGTGTGTGTAGCAGGCATGGAACAGCTTCTTCCCAGCTGGATTTGTGCACAGATGCACAGGAAGCCATCTGTGCAGCTCCAGATGTGCTCCTGGGAAGCTCTGCTCTGGTTCTGGGGACGAACCCAGCTGTCCCCTTTCTCAGTGGAGCCAGGAGGGAGCAAGACCATCCCTCGAAGGGAGGCTGAGCGTTGACAGCCTGCATTTTCCACCTATGTGACCAAGGAGAAGGTATTCACTTACCTGGACCAGGGCTTCTTCTGTCCATATGTTTTGCGATCAAATGATATGATGAAAGCTTAAATTAAAAAAATTAAAAGTAACTACAGTGAGAAACACGTTGCCAGGGATCCCCTTCAGAATCCTCCCCCTTTCTTCAGACACACTCATCCCATTGATCTTGCCTCTTCCTGAAGCAGATCTGGACTCTTGTTTCATGAATGAAGTTTTTCATGACTTCCTTGATGTGCTGAATCCATCCAAAATGTTCACAGAAACCAAATAAAAATGTGACTCCATCCTCATCCACTTTATTGACAAGATCTAGCTCTGTGCAACTTCTGGTTCCTCCTCACAGTCAAAATGACCAGAAAGGGAATGTGTTCATTTGATTCAGGACACCCAGGCAGCCAGGACAGGGCAGCTGAAGACTCTCATGAAAGAGAACCCTGGAGCCGCTGCAGAAAGCAGAAAAGACCATGGGATCATGTGCTGGAAGCAAGGGAAAGGGTTCTGAGATGAATTCTTGGCAATGTATCTTTTACTATAAATTTGCTTTGATTTCAGTCAACCACATAGCACTCAGAATCCCATGGGCTGATGTGATAAAGAAGCCCAAGGGCCTCATTGTTTTCTTCTCCAAGCTGTCTTCATCAGATCCATCCACCAATGGTTATGCACGTTACATACAAATCCTGCACTTACACTCTCTGCTGTGGTTGAAATGATGAACATCCGTCTCCTTATATCCTGCTGGCTGAGCAGAACTCAAGGAAGGTGGTGTTGTCTGTCCATGTGTCCGATAAATACAGCAAAGCTAGCTATCTATGGAGAGTGCAAGTTACCTCCACTGCCATCTCACAGGGTAGAAATTAACAGACAAGCATTTTCCAGCTGGGTATGAGGTCACATGCCTGTCTTCTCAGTACTCTGGGAGGCTAAGGCAGGAAGATTACAAGTTCAAGCTCAGCCTTAGTAATTTAGTGAGACCTTGTTTCACAATAAACACTAATCAGTTGTTAGTATTTTCCAAAGCCACTGGTATATTCCTTGACACCTAGGAAGCATGAGAATAATTATTGCTATTACACTGGGAGATGGTAACAAGGGAACAGGAGACACTGGGAAAATACCACACTAGGAAAAGTGTGCTGAGACACAAGAGGACAATTTTGGTGACATGTGAAGAATGGTGGGTAGGTGAGTAAAGAGGCAGAAGCAGGCAGGAAGTCAAGCCAGGCAGCCACATGCTGTGGGGCACTAACCTGAGTCTCATGCTTTCCAGGGAGAAGGCAAACTCATCCGCTACACCTCTGCCTCTACTAGTGTCTGACTACACTGCTAGCAGACTAGTCCCATGCATGGGTTCCTACCCAGCTCTCCCCTTTTCCACGGGACCAGCACTGAGATAGATGCTCAGGGGTCCTCAGAGGCAGCCTGGCAGGTGGCTGAATCATCTCGCAGCATCAGTGGGTCTCAGTAATATCTGCAATGAAAAGGGATGGGGGAAAAAACCAAGAACAATCAGAGAAGGAAGAAAAAAACCTCGGAAGGACAGGAAATGAAGGAAGGAAAGAAGAGTGTGCAGACCCCACGGGCGGCCCTGTTCTTTCCAGACATTTGTCTGGCTTCATGGTAAGAACACGGCTGCTTGCTGCGGCCACCACTTCTTCCTTCTAATGAGGCCCGGAGAGAACCTCAGGGAGTCCAGGGTCAGCGCTGTGTCCTCTAAGTGCCTCCCCCTAAAGACCACATGTGTTTGGGATCCGTCTCCTTGGTCTCCAGTCCTTGAGCGAGGCTTGAGCCGAGCACTGGTTCTCAGGGCTGGGAGCCCAGTGGATGGAGCCTGTCTGTTCCCCGAGATGATTATGGGTTTGACAGAACCGAGATACAATGTGGAACATGGCAAAGAGAAAGTGAGAAGAGACAGTGAGAGTTGAATGTGCTTTGCCTCTGTCTGGGTCAGGGTGGCACAGGACATCCAGGTGACACAGGGTGCCAGGGTGTTCATTTGGCAGTTTGCATGTGGAGGATTCCTACTAAGCACTTTGGGTGCCAGAATGCATTCCTGTTACCACACAGATCTGTAACATTGGTGCTGCTGGGTCACCACCATTCTGCCAAAGGACAGACGGTGCCACAGCCTCTGCCTTTACGCTCTCAGCATCCTCACAGAGCAGCCCTGAGTTCGGAGGTTGGAAGTTTGTTCCCAGGGCCTTTTCAGATACTTGCAAGAGGCCACGACCTCATGTCTTCCTGGAATGCAGAGTGTGCACTGCTCCCACGAGGGCCACGGGCACCTCAGGCTTGGAGCAGATGGCAGTCAGAAGCCAGAGTACATGGTAAGCAACAAACCTTCGAGGAAAACTTTTACAAAACCCCACAGAACCTTTACCCAGAGACACCCAGCCGTGTCTCCCGCCTCTGTCTTTCCACCCCAGACATGCATTTCACACAGAAGGAATTGCACAGTGTGACAAGGCATGGATCTTTAGGTAGCCATGTCTCTCAAGAACCTGTTCCTACTTTCTTGGCAAAATGCTTGCAATCCTCAAAATTTCTTCAAACTGCAGATTCCCTGGAAATCATCTCGTTGCACCAGGCAGCACTGAGCATGTGGCTCTGTGGTTCTGGGCTCTGTCTTCAGGCCTAGCTCTGAGCTCAGGGCTGAAGCTGACTGCTCTTCCCACTCCTCTTGAGCCTGCAGGGTCCCCCTGCTGCTGTTTACACCAACACTCTCAGTGGCAGAGTGTGCATTAGTAGCCACCATATCAGCCTCATATAAAGAGGCTCATGCAAAGAGGAACAAATGAACCTGACCAGGTAACTGATTGAATTCTTACCACAGCTTCTAGACAGCGATGCCTCCTCAGGTACCTGGTCCATTCCAACATTCTCCTTGATGTTGACTGGCTCAGGAGAGATGATGAAAGAAGCATTCAGAAGGTCACAGTTAGAATAGTCTTTATCTCAGCTTAAAGGAAGACCTATCTGAGTAGGGAATAGGTGAAGGCTTCTTTCCAAGCCAGCCTCTCTCCTAATCTTGGGGGAAAAACAGAACATCACACATGGGACTCCCAGCCCCTTCTCTCCCCGGCAAATATATTTCTTTCTGTAACAACCTGCACTGTGAGGTCTGAGGTGATGCCCACCTTGCTGTGTGTGAAAGCTTTGCTGGAAAGCAGTGACTTCACTGCTGGATTGAGGCCCCTGGATGGAGAGGACAGAGTCTTGCATCCACATTCCGTGTTCACATTCAAAGCCAGCCGCTCGAGGACTGAGATCCCAGTTCTGCCCAGTTCCACATGAGGGCCAAGTATGTCTGACACCCAGGGATGCCCCAGCACCCAAGTGAGTGGCCTGCTACCACCGATTGTGGCACATGTCAGCACTCAGGAAGATCTGTAGAAGGAACTGTGAATAAGAGAACTACTTGCCTGTCATCCCAGCATTCTGGGAGATTGAGGCAGGAGGATCACAAGTTCAAGCACAGCCTGGTCTTAGCAACTTAGACTTTGCCCTCAATAAGGACAGGGAGATGGAACTCAGTGTGGGGGGCCAGGGTTCACTCCTCAGTATGGGGTAAAAACAAAGGCCCCAAAGGAGCCATTGCTGCCCCTTCCATCCTGTGGCCATAAAAGGATGCTCAGAGCTCCTGTCCCCACACAAGCCATCTTCTCCTCCAGTGCAAGATGATTAATCACCCTCCGGCCTGGGACAGTCACCACTACAGTCTCCGGGGAGAGGCTGGCGGGCTCACCACACTTGTGCCCATCTGCTGTCTAGCTCTGAGTGAATTAATGATGAGACGTACAAATGGCTGCCAGTGTTTTTCACATGACAAAGAGGCATATGGATGAGGACACGGAGGATATTCCTGTACTCATTTAGATGGGGGAGCGAAAGCCAGTATAAAATCAACTCCAAAAGCTCTGACTGAGTCTGCTTACCATGAAGCAACATAGGAAAAGCCAGTGCAGTCATAAGTTTCAGTTATCTGGCATCTCTGGGGGAAGGAGGATTCTGCAGACGTGATTTTCAGAAATGCGTCTGAGTCCTTCTTCTGTTGTTTGAAACATGACTCTACCATTCGCCCAAACTACTTGGGAGACTGGAATGTTCTCCGCCCCCTCCTCTGGCCCCAGGCTCCATTTCACTGGCCAGCTCTGCCTGCTAGGATCCTTAAGGTTGCAGCTTAAATGTCAGCTCCTACAACAGCAACAAAAAAAATCGCTTATCCCGAAACCAGCTTCCAGACTACCTAATTCCCTGTGTTTGCCATGAAGCCTCCCTCACCCATCATTTAAGATGCTTGTCTACCTCCTGCTTTTGCTAAATAATGTAGATTCTGCAAGCACAGAGCTGAGACCCCTCTATGCATCCCTGCTACAGTCTGCAGGTTGGGAATATTCATTGATTGAAGCCTCATTCCCAATGCGATGGCATTAAGTGTATCAGTTATGGTTTGCTAGAGGAACAGATTTAATATAAAATTACACTTGCTATATAAAGGATTTACAAGAAGGTTTACAATGACTGTCTGCAGAATCAGGGATGAAAGAATGCAAAAGGGCCATCTTCACACTGCAGAACAGAAGCTCCAGTCAAAAGTGAAAGGCCTGGAGCTCACTGCAGAGCTCCATGGGAGTCCATATCACTGAGCTGAAGGGTCTGCACTATAGGGTAAAAAGTCTGTTTTGGAAGACTGGAGACAGATGTTAAAGGTGATGCCAGAGACTGGAGATCCTCTGAAGAAGCAGAAGCTCTTGCTCCCTTTTCATTCCATCTAGGCTGCAAGCCTATTTGTTGGTGTCACCCACAGTCAGGGCAAGTCATCCTTCTTTTCTAAGTCCATCATTCAGACACACCCAGCTCTGAGCTAAACTAAGTCAGTGAGGCATTTCTCATTCAAGTTGACAGCACAATTAGCTATCATAATAGATGAGGCTTTTAGGGTATGACTGGTTTCTGAGGACTCTGCCCTTAGCGATGGGATTAGTGCCCTTATAAAAAAGGCCTGGAGGAATTCTGCCTTCTCTTCCCACAGGTGAGGACACACTGGAGACACCATCCACGAGGAACAGCACTCACCAGACACCAAGGGGGCAGCACCTTGGTCAGGAACTTCTTTTTCCTCAGGACTCAGAAATACCTTCCTCTTGTTTAAAAGTTACCTGGTCTCAGGTATTTCATAACAGCAGCTTGAATGGATTAAAGCAGCCTCACATTTTAATGGCTAGCAAAGTATCTTGTTGAAAATTTTCTGAATGTTGTGCAAGTACCTTCATGACTGTGTCTGAGACCCAAATAATTCATTCCAATAATTTCCTATGAAAGACACAATGATCTAAGTATAATAATGTTATGATTTAATGTTTCTAACCTATGAAAATATAAGAAAACACCCACAAACTTACCCACCAAATGCCAGAAGCATCATTGGTTTTGCACATGAATCTACCCTTTGGGAAGGGCTTAATTTAACACCCCTAGGATTGGTTTCCATACAGCTAACTTATGTCATACTCTACAGTATGTTTGCCAGTTTCACAGAATTATAAAGTTTCTGATGCTGGTTTGGTTTTGTTACTTTTGTCTCTTGCATTGTCAGATTGTCAGTTATATTTGCTTTTTGTTCTTGGTTTTTCTATTTCTGGGGGTGCCCTTGTTGCAACTTGCTGAACTTAATCCTTTGTGGGTGGAAAACAGGAGTGCCAAAAGAAGAGCTAAAGAGATTTCTTGAAGTATGACTTATAGAATACAGTTAAGGGATTGGCAGCATCTGTTTGGACTAAATAGAATCCCAAAGTCTCATTTGTTGAAAAATCCATGTCCAGTGTCTTGACTCTCTTCGCAATAATTACAGTCAAAGCAGCCAATTGCTTTTGGATAACTATGGTTTAGTGACATGATTAATGTCCTGTTAGATACAGGATATGCATGTAAATTTCCAGCATGAAAAGAACTTTTGTCCACAGCATGAAAACAATGAAGGATCACCTAAACTAAAACCCATCTTTAGATTCCATTTTGAAAATGAGGATAATATGAAAATTACAGTGAGAAATTCTCTGTTCTTCTATGGAAAATTCATAACTAACTAAAAATACAGACTATGAAGATTTTTAAAAACATACTTCATGTAGGTCTTACATAATCCAAAAAGAAAATAAAATTCCACATTTTAATTTCTGTTACCCTAGTTTAATGCCCATCTTTAACTGATGAACTCAGTGGTACATAAGGCCAATTATGCTGTAATTTACCAAATGTGGCCATAATTTCTTTCATTTTGAGGATACAATTGACTTGCTTAACCCACAATTAGTTTAGTATCCAATTGCTTTCACAATTAATTGGAAACATGAAGTCTTACTGGGTAGACACGCCTGGCAATGTGCTCCTGATGCCAGCAGTTGCCTGAGATTACCGAGAAATCTGCAGGACAGAGTTGGTTCTGGCTATGGGCAGAGATGGACATTATTGAAATGGTATTTGAACATGACACACAGACTAGACATTGGCAAAGAATAAAGTGCAAGGAACAGACTTAAGGATAGGTTTTCATCGAAGCCAGGGATGCAGCTTTTTTGTCAGTAGAGGGAAGATTAACACGGGAATCACTGAAACAGATGTCAGAGATGTTCCCTAGTGAAGTGTTTCTGTGATTGCATCTTCACAGTACTGGGAAACCGCCAATGGGAGCGTTGTGACACTCCAACCAGCCCTGGAAGGAGAGGCTCTGCAGGTTTTCATCACTTTCCACTGTAAACTTAAAGATGTTGGGAGAGTGTCACAGGAAGTGGGAGATACAGGCGTGACATGCAACACACCAGGCAAAACATCACTGCCTGAAAAAGTCCAGAGAATTGAAAACTTTCCACCCAGACATGGTTGGTCACTTGCTATATTATAGCTGGAGCTTTTGCTCGTTGTGGGTACAAAAAAAGAGACATGGGTGAGGATGTGGAGAGATTACAACTGTCATGTCATATAACTGTCATGTTCTTAGAGTTAAGGCTGCATTTAGGTTGTGTTTTTGGAAGGTGTTTAAAGACCACCTTTCCACTCAAGGCTTTGAAGGCTGCCTCAGGGCTTGTGGAGGTCGCTGATCTGTAATAACTGATGTCAAGAAAAAGCACAAAGTGTGTCATATGACATAGCACTGGCTGAAGCCTTTCCTTCTGCTTGGAGACCTACAGAAGAAAGAGAACGGAAAGAAGGGGATGGAGAAGAAGGGAGAAGAAAAAGAAGATAAGAGGAAGAATGAAAAAAGTGAAGAAAAGAAGGAAAATCGCAGCAAGCTGTGCAGTTGGCCATTTCATCCTCTCCACTAACGGCATTTTCTTCTAACTGTGGCAGGGACCCACCAGTGGTGCCCAGAGTTAAACCGTGAATGGGATTCGATGGTGTTCAGGGAAGGGAACAGGGCATCGATTCCGACTATGCCTTGCTGTTCCCTTCCCTGAACACCATCGAATCATCCACTGGCGTGGATGTGCATTTTCCCTGCCCTGCTCAAGAGCGCTCATGTTCCAATGCCAACTCCACACACAAAGCAAACTCCTGTTCTCCTTCTCTTCTCCTCTGCAGTCATTTGTCCAATGGGGAGAAGGCTGACTTCACTTCCCCACCTGAGTGATGCCTGTGTGGGCCCAGTAACCCACAATCTCGGACAGGGCTTTCTCTCCGAGCTGGGAGCCCACTCTTTACACCTGTGGCCCGCTGTGTCTGAAGCTCCCTTCAGGCTCACACACGGCAGTGGTCCACACCCTCTGGATCCGCTCTATGCTGTTGCCTTGAGCCACTGCCCTCTGCAGCTCAGACCTGGCAGGAAGCCTCCATCCCTCTGCCTAACTGAATTATTCAGCATTATTCAGAAGGAGAAGGGAAAGAAATAGAGGGAGGTAGAGATGGAAAAGAGAGAGAAGAAGAGGGAGAGACAGGGACAGGGCAAGCAAGGACCATGGCAGCAGGTTTGTGGCAGACATACTCTATCGAGCTAGAAAGTTTTCTTCCAAGGTTTCATTACCAAGATGTGTGCGTGTGTATGGATTTAACATTAGCTCATTCTGCATTTTAAGGGTTATTAAATTATTTTTTGCTGGGGGCTAAGAATTTAGCTCAGTGGCTTAAGTGCCTGCCTGGTAAGTGTGAGGTTGTGAATTCAATTCCCATACCAAAAATAAAGCGTAAAAGAGTTTAAGGGTGTATGTCAGTGCAAAGGCTCTGGGCTCAGTCCTCAGTCCCACACACAAAATATATTTTTTGCTGGTATCGGTGGAAATACTGTTATACGGCTTTTCTCCTTTTCACATATTTAAAGAGACACAGATTTCTTGTACTTTTAAGGTCTCTAGTTAAATTATGTCACATTTTAATTTGTCTGTCTTTTAAAATTATTTTTACTGCTTTACCATTCTCAGTAAAGTTTGGTATTAGTTCTTTGTTACCTCTAGGTGCTGTGATGTATCTCTCTCATTCTGTAACTTCTAATCCATGAATGTTTTCTACTACACTTGAGTTTTCAAAAGTTAAATTAAGTTTTTACTCCTTCTTCAGGCTATATGGAGATATAACTAGGTCAGTAATTTTATTGGTTTAGAACTATTTAGGGTTTCCTACTGGTTAATGCACAAGTTTTGTTAAACTACAGTTTTCTAGGAAGTACCCCCACTTCATGTAAATATTAAGTTCACTGAAATTTACAAATGTTTCATTCTATTTATTTATTCATTTATTTTCATTATTGCATTACTCCTGGTATTTATTACTTGTGGTGTTTTGGATCAAAATAAGGAGGGTTTTGTCTTTTAAAAATGTTATTATAACAATTGAATATCTAGAAAAAAAGAAGTTAGAGCTTTACTTTCATACAGTACATAGTATCAATTTCTCGTTAATAAAAATAGATAGCAACAGTAAAACATAGTCTTTAATGTATAGAAGATTTTTATGGCTTTAGTAGCGCGAAAGAGGTTTCAACAGGACAAAATCATTAGTAATAAAAAGAAAGATTGTGAAATTTATTTGACTAAAATTAAAATCTTCACTTTATTAAAAATTGATGTAGAAAAAATGAAAAGACAAGCCATAGAATGGAAGAAAAACTAATAAAGAACTAATATCCAATTTAGACAAAGAAATACAACATGTGAATGAAAAAAAAAGACAAATAAAAACATGGCCTGAAAACTAGCTAAATGTCTTTAAAATATCTAGCTGTCCTTACATGTATGAAGAAGTAATTAACTTTCTTATAACAATGGAAATTCAAGTGAAGGCCACTGGAAAGCTGGGCTGAGATTACATGTAAGTCTACACAGCCATGTAGGCGGCTCTCAGTGGCCACCGAAGACTGTTTAACAGAGATTGGTACCAACAGCACTGGGACTTTGGGCAGCTTTTGGTATCATCTAGGAAAACTCTGCTGACCTGTGAACATTCAGGCCCCTGCTGGCCCTTCCTGACAATCTTTCTGCTTGTGTGCAGTAGGTAGAACATCTGTACATGCAGTTTGAAAATGGCTTGAACCTAGAAAGCACTTATTATAGAATGGATATGTAATATACATTGTACCAAATTCATGCAAATATTACACAAAAGGACACTCACTTGATACAGTGTGAATGTTTCCCAAGGCAGACTACTGAAGTAACAGCCAAATATATTGGTGTCTGGAGTGATGGGATCACACTGAATGCCAAGTGGTGATGTTTTGGATCCAGACTGGGTCTCACTGCAGTGGCTCTCAGGTCCCTCCTATACAGTGCCAGTGGAGTGAATGCCCTCACCTCCTGCTCCCCTCCAGCCTTTCAAGTCCTCCTCTTGCAGGACTTGTGCTTGCAGGCATCTGGGGAGAGTTTGGAACATGGCAGATGAGATCCATCCTTTAGTCTGTGCATAGCTTTGCTTCTGTTTAGACCTCTGGTCTCTTGACAACCACAGAGTACTCCAATCACTCCTCCCAACCTGGAGAGCTTCCCTCTATCCTCCAGACCCTCTGCCTACCTCTCCTGGTCTTGCTTCCTTTTCCACAAAGCATCATCACTACTTCCTAAAGCATCAGTAATTCAGCCATGCTTGTTCTCCTGTTTTTGCTCAGCTTCCTTTAGGCTAGAACTGTAATAATGACAGTGTAGCACTGTTCTAGCTGCCTCACCACCACTTGTACAAGTGTGACACACTGTTGGGGCTAATAAATCTTGGCTGACTGAATGATAAAACAAGTGGGAAGTCCACATTCTGATCCTAGGAAAGTGGTTTCTGCTGGGAGTGGGGATGGGAACTGGGTGAGAGATTTGAGGCTGGCGTATGTATGTCCTACATTGTTTCTTTTTAAAAACAAAATAACTTGAAGCATACAATGCAAATATTGCTACCAGTATGTATTATTCACTGAGACAAAAACAGCCAATCCTTATACTTTAAAGAAGAGATTTATTCGGCTCATGATATCAGGAGATTCAGTCCATGGATAACTTGCTCTAACATATATATAACCAGTCTTGCTCTAACCTCAATATATCCCAGAGATGTTTGGACAAAGGGCATTTTTTAAAAGGAACAACCATTACTATTTTTTTTTTCAAATTAGGGCAAACCAACTGTGTGATTGGAAAACTGTGTGATAGTGAACCTTTCAGAGCTTTCGTGATACAAACAGGTCCACCATTGCTGATGCAGATCATATGAATTTATACTCACTGCTAACAAAATTCATTGTCTACATTACAGGTATAGTTCTTCCTTAGAGTTTTCAGGAAAGAAAATCAGGCTGCAAAACTCAATGAATGAACTGCCATCCGCAGTGGTATGAGATGCTACTTTTTTAAATACCTGGTGCCAATGTTTTATGGGGCAGCTTTGGTTCCAGAGCATATTGGCAAATACCTTGAGGTAAACAGGACCCAGGTTGGAAGGATGATGACACTAAAGTTGGGCTTGGCTCTGTGGTTCATTCTACTAAGCCTGAAAAGTCTTACCTCTAGAAAGGAAACGCTTTCTCCTGTCACATACCTTGTTCTACAGGAGACGGTTACTTAAAAGCCAAATGACCATGGCTCCTGACATAAAGCTTCTTTATGGAAAAGAAAAAAATATATATAACTGGCAGTATTTCCCATTTTTTTCTCTGGCCTCTGGGGTCTCATACCCAATTCTCATCAAAGAAATTATCCAGACTATTGGGCAGATGAGGTACACTGAAAGAGAATCTGTTCAAGATGGTGGAGTAAGAAAACAAGTCTCAGCAGAAGAAAAATGGCAGAAAGTTCACCTAGAAGAACAGAATTCTTACTTCCATATCTTCAAATATCTGAGGAACGTGTAGAATCTCTCTTTTTCATTCCAGAAAGTAAAAGGAACTGTGTACAAATGAGTAAAATGGATCCCAAAAGAGGAAAGAGCTTTCTAACAAATGCCATTGCCCCGGAATGGACTGAGATGGCCAGGTGACATCTTGCCATGCCTGATTTAAAGAGATGGTGAAATCTTGTGGTTTCTTTGCAACTGTGTGGTGTAAGATCATGAGCATTGTTCTTTTTTTGCTGCTCTCTAATGCATACCTTGGGAGCTCTTTCCCCAAGGAGGACTGATGCTGCTTTACTCAGTGTGGGTCTAGAACCTCTGACATCTACGTGCAGGACCCTAATGTCACATAATTCACGCAAAGGAGCAGGGGCATGTGAAAGAGGGTGCGTTCCTTGTGTGTGAGTTGTTCAGAGCTGCACATTTTATCACACCTTCTGGGACTCTGGTCAGGCTGTAGGGCTGCCCCCTGCTCTTCGTAAACCCTTCAGAAGGCTTCTCACTGTCATGAGCAATTGTATTTTTATTGTTAGTCTTCCGCTTAACAGAATGTGATAAATTGTCTACTGCTTTTCTCAGATAGCCACTTCCTGGTTCATTATCATGATTATATGACACATGAAAAGAATAAAGAAAGTTGAATTAATGGAGCTACATGTAAGTGCTGAGACATCTAGCCAAGGAGAATGGTCTGTGTTTTGACAGATGTCATGGTAGGACTTAACAGATGTCCCTGAGCTGTGACCAATGCTAAGGAAACTTTGTTGACACCTACACTCACCTACACTCACACATTCACACTTAAAAAAATTGTGAACCAGTTAGTGCAAAATGTAATAAAAGTACAAGATAAAGGTATTTAATTTTCTCCTTATGAATTCCACAATGATTTTCTATGGGTCCCATGTAACTCTTTGTAACAAGAATAGTGTGTAGCTTGAAAAGCTAGTTAATAATTTCATAAATTAATTATAAGTGTTTTTCAAATGAACTCACCCAATAATAAATGAAGTATATTTCAGGGCACAATGGTGAAATTTGATTTTTGGTAAATTAGTTTTCTTAATCTTAGAACATGCTCAATTATATGGCACAGGTCCGTGTTGGTTATTTACTGAGGTAAAAATCTATTACATATTTGGTCATTTCAATTTCAGCATTATAATTCACTCATGAGCATTCCAGACTGGTTTTTACCATGACTTAGTAACAAGAACAGAACAACAAACAAGGAGAGGCAAAGTAGATGTTTGCTAGCACTGGTAATTATTTTCCTGTGTGTGTGTGTGTGTGCGTGCGTGTGCTCACGTGCTAGAACGATGAAGTGCTGGAAAGCTGCGAATGCAAATTACTGTGGAGTTTAAAAGCATCACTTGCATGCACGGTCTGCTTAATTCGTCTGATTAAGCAGAGAGGGTGCTACGATCTGTTCCTTTTTCCAGAGGGTAAATTGGAGACTAAGAGATGAGTAACTTGGTTAAGGAGATGTGGCTAAGCTGTGTCAGGCCAGCACTCGGGCTTCTGAAGTTGTTCTGGTCCACTGGGTAGCACTATCCTTCTGTTCCTCACCCCCTGCTTCTTTTTCCCTTGCTCTCGTGGGCTCTAGTTGAAGCCCACAGAGCTGGAGCCCATCACCCAGTTCCAGATGCCCACACCTTTTTCTGGCTGTTCCCACGGTTTCAAATTCTCCTCCCCTGAGCAGTGAAGTTCCGGTAGGGTCTGCAGAATTCAGCACAGCCATCACCTCCTCCCTGTCACAAGCTTAGGGACATCTTAGTATGTCTGAGAAGCTTGTATTTATGGAAACCTTCGAAGATCAAATAGGGAGCTTCGATGAGCTCTAATATTTGTTGATCTTCTGTGTTTTTTAATTCTTTTTATCATCCCCTTATTTCCTGTTTTTATGTTGTTGTTTGCCCGAATATTTTGAAGCAATTTAGAGGCATATATAATACTGGCGTGTATCTCCAATAAATACATTTCTTCCTATTTTTAACCTCCCTGTGGTCACTTTATGTCATTTGTCCCCTGTGTGTCATCAATTGCCCCAAATTTGACCAGAATGTACTTTTTAGTTGCTTTGTTCATAGGAGGTTATAAACAAAGTTCTCACACTATACCTGGTCAGTTTGGATTATGTCTCCTTCAGCCTACGTCAGAGGCCCCACCTACTCACCTACACCCAGTTTTTACTGGGCTTTTTTCTCTTGAAAAAACAGCAGAATTTTCCAAAGTTGGAATTTGCTCATTACACACAATGCTGCTTTATCCTATTTCCTATTAGTTGCATAATTGGATCTAGATTCGGTAACGTATATACAAATGCTTGAAATACAATTCTACTTTTAGAGGAAGTGAAGGTAACTTTTAAAATCACATGTTGTCAGCCTACTCCATCTCATACTTACTTCTTTCCCTGTTTTAACCAGAGGATTCTACCAAGAACTAATACATGTTATCTAAAAGCAGAGCTTCACAGCAAATTGTAATTTCCAAAATCGAAAATATCTCTTGTGTGTAGAGCCATAATTTTATAACCTCAGAAGTATTTCATTTTCCAAAATGCAGCACATAATAGTGAGGCAGGATAAATTTGAATTTTATTTTAGTTATCAATATCTAGAATGATAAGTGGATGAATTAGAAACCTGCCAAGCTGACCAATAGGTTTTTTTAAAAAACATTATTATCATTATAAATTAACAGATATTTGCAGGTTTGTGTAGCTATATAGCTGAGAGTAATGTGTATGCTGCATTTCAACTCATTGGAGTCCAGAAGTTGAAGCTGTGTGGTGGCACACACCTATAATCTCAGCGTTCTGGAAAGCTGAGGCAGAAGAATCTCAAGTTTGAGCCTAGTCTTAGCAAGTTAATGACTTGGTGAGACCTGGTTTCAAAAAAAAAAAAATTAGTAAGCTCTGGAATGTAGCTCAGTGCAGAGGCATTGGGTTCATTTTTTAAAAAGGGAGGAAGGAAGGAAAAGAAGAACAAAAGCTCCTATCCTAGGTTGCTATGAGGAAGCAGCTATAGAATTACCAGGAAGAATTTATCAAAGGGCTGTGAATGTATTAATTTTGTCACTATTACTAACTAGTTGTCATCACATCCATCATCATAACCACTGACTACCACTGCAATTTATCACTCCACACTTAAGTGGACTCCAATTTACTAAGTAGATTACTAGTTCAAGTACTGCAAATGGGGTCCACCTGTGTTACCTGAATTGGTACTTTTAACACTGAGCTTACTTGGAATATAGCTGGGAACTTGGAAGTAGACACTAGGTTGCCAATAAAGATTATACTGGCATTTTTCTCAGGGTGGGTGAGCACGGGGTCTGAAAACCTCAGGGGATCCTATTTATTTATTTATTTATTTAGGTATGTGGGTTGAGCTCAGGGCTTTTGTACTGAACTCTATCTTCATCGCTTTTTCATTTTCTATTCTGAAGCAATGTCTCACTAAGTTGTTAAGTTTCCCAGGACCTAACTGGAGATCCTCCTGCCCCAGCCTCCTTCCTGGAGTACTGGGATGGGGAGACTCTAATTTGCCCCTAGGATTGTAAATGATGGCCTAAGGCATTTTTATTTGAATTGACCTAGTGAAAAACTCTTTGTTAAGGCCTGACATGTTGGTTTCCACAAATACAAACAGAGGGGCAACCAACCTGATCAGAGGTGAGACCTGGAGAATCCTGTTTTCTCACTGCCCTGGGAAACATAGACAGTCTGGTGGCTATACATACAGATTTCAGAATGGATCCTGTATAGCGATTTGAGCTGTGATGTATCAATTCCGTTCAAGTGTCAGGAAGTAGAGTTAAAAGGGACTGTGCTCTGCAGGGTGACCATACTGACGTCCGCCGAGAGAGTGTTCTATGTAGGAAAAAGAGACACGAGGCGCATTAGCTTCCCTCTCGGTTCCCTCACTCCAAGTCTGTGACACATCAGAGACGAATATTCCAGGAGAAAGCGGCCCCAGCTCAACCCTCCCTACAAGCATGAGTTGAGTCATCACCAACCATCGAGGTCTGTCCTTCTCTTTTCCTCCTGACAAGTGTCAGGCACTGCTGCTTGGGATGAAATTAAGTGTAATAAATAAAGGCCTTTGCAAACAGCTCAGGCATTATAAAGTACCTTGTAATTACAGCAGCAACTTAATTACATACAAATTTTAAAAACATACAGTAGGGTGGTAGAGGCATTATTATAGGGCCTTTGGTTTAAAATAAGATCCTGGCTGATTCCTAACTTTATGGTCCATTAACCTCACTCCTGGTTTTCATATAAACATACTTTCAGAAGTGCAATCAGGCCATGGCACCTTCATTGTCTTCATCTAGCAGGCTGTGACCATGGCCACCACTGTCTGCCTTGGGACAGCCAAGGACCAGGAAAGGAAACACTTGAGCTAATTTGACCCAATGTGAGCCCTTTAGAAGGAAGTTTTCAGAACTCCTCATTCTATCTCCAGGGCGCTATGACCTCGTGTCTGTTTTCAACTTTTACTGCAAGTCTGGCTTTTATTTTAAGATTTAGAGATTTGAGGACAATATTAGCTCTGAAGTGATTTGAGTGATAAGAATAAATGCAACCAGAATTGTAGTGCTTTCTACGGAAGTGCAGAAGTGGGTCTTCGCTGGAGGTCCATTTATGCTGCCGGACTCTGGGTTAACAAAGAATGGAGATAATAGAACAGGCAATGAACCTGAATTGTCACCCGTATGATTGTCTGAGGTGACAGACCAGGGTAGACAGGACATTCAGGGTGGACAGGACATTCAGGTCTGGGTCTAAACTGGCAGTGGTGTTGCCTCTCTACATGGACACTGATACTAATCATTCCCATCTTTCTTAAAAACACTTTGGGATCCACTATGTTTATGCAGATATGGACCAGGCTTCTAAGTCTTCTAACTATAAAGAGTGTGACACACCACTATCTTGGGATCCTTTCCGGTCTTTCCATGTCCCTAGAATAGGCTTCCTGGTTGCCTATAGATGCAGACATGCAGTGTATGGCTGGTCCTGAGCCACGACTTGGGGTTCCTCCCACCGCCTCTTCTGGACCTGAAGCCTCTGAGGCTCCCCTCTGAAGATATGAGGGACACCAGAGTGTTTACCTTAGAATATGCCATGATGCAAGGATTTTAGAGATGAATATTTATATATGTGGGGAGCCAAAAGAGGCCACTGTTGTGGTTTATATCTAACATGTTCCCCAAAATGCTCATGCATATGGAAGATGATATGGGGTGCTGTGTGCATCAGTGGATCCATCCATGGATCCAGGGCTGAATGTGATGTAGGATGCGAGGCCTGTTTGGAGGAGGTCACTGGGGTATGACCCGGAAGGGTGCGTTCTTGTCTCAAACTCTTGCCTCCTGTTTCATGGCTTCCATGGTGTGGAAAGCTTTCCTCCATTGTGCCTGCCAACTGGGGATCAAACCCATTGGTAATCGGGGAGCACATAAACCTCTCCTCCTTTAAATTGTGTATTTCCACTTTCAGGTCTCAGTGATGGGAGGTATGACGAACACAGCACCCTAAAGTACACCTCTTCAGAATAATAATTGTAGAGGTGATGACAATTGAGAAGAAGCGGATGCTGGACACCTTTCTGCCCTTTTTTATTTACCTAAAAGTACTTGCAAAGCCCAGCACTATGCCACCTCCCTTGCACTAGCAGGAGGAAAGATCACTCACCAAATACAGCCTGAGACTTTTCTTGTCCCAGAGGACAATAACGGAGGAAGCTCCACTAACTGGCTTTACGGATGAGCCTTTACCTGCTAACATATTTGCTTTTCCATGAGTTGTGACTCCTAGACCCTTAAAACCCCTTTCACGTGTCTTGCCATTGCTCCAAAAATTTACTGTTCTTTGCTGAAGGCGCTGTGTAAACTGGAGTTCAAAGTCATATATTTGTTTGAAAATTACTCATCTTTAGGATCTCCCCGACAGCTATGTGAAATACACACATTAATCCACTTGTGTTTGTTTTTTTCTCGTTAATCTCAGTTTTGTTGCAAGAGTCTTCTTTGGCAACGCATTCATGAAGGTTGAGGAAAGATATTTTCCTCCCCTACAGGACACAAACGGTTCAGTAGAGAAAAGCGAAAGGAAACCGAACCAAAGCAAAAGCCCGACATCTTTTCATCCCATTTCCACCAGAGGAGAACCTGGAAGCACTGATGAGCTACTTTGCTGGAAAATTTGATTTTATGACTGGACCTCAGCCTTCAAAGCCCAGTTGCAGGTAAGGCTGGCGTCTTGTATTTCTCTTTCCCATCTCCACATCTAATGGTCTCAACCTGCTTCCTGGGATTCTCTTCCCTGGCTCTCTGATTGGCTAAGCTCAGTTTACCTGCTGCAAGAGACATCCCTGAGTTCTTCCGTTTCTCTTGTGTGGACATCTTGACGACCCTCCACCTCCTATTAGCTGCTCACTTTGCTTCACACACAAGTGTTTCTGCTCTGAGACTGCCTCTCCCTCTGAAAATTTTGCTTCTCTGAGACAGGCTGCCTGTTTCCTTGCTATTCCAGTGCCAAGCAAAACATCTGTGACATGTTTGATTCTCAGAGTGTATTGAACTAACCTAAGTTACAACTGCTGCCATGCAAGGTCCACAGCGGACGAGGCCTTTCCACGTTCCGTGGGAAAAGCTCAGAACTACCACCTACACAGGACTGTAGACCTGGTCCTGCGCGCTGCCCCAGCTGTGTGTCACGGAAAGGAAGAGGATGGTAACACAGAGGAAGGGTGCGTCTCCCTGCAGCTGAGTTAGCCCCAGGAGTGCAATTTCATCTTTTCCGGGTCCTGGGACATTCTTGGATGCTGCGTCCATTAGCCAAGATCACTTGGGCTCATCAGGATCATTTTCAGTTGTAGCTATTCCTCCTCCAGAGGGTTCCCGTGTTAACACATTGGATTCTGCAAAGAATGAAGGTCAGCTTGGAAATGTGCAACACCCCCTTTGCCTGAAAAGAGTTCTACAGGGATCTTCACCTTTGCCCCAGATCTGATGCTGTGTCTTCTTACTTCGAAGGCCTGGTGCTCTCATTTACAAAGACATCCTTGCATCCACTGTGCTTTGTGTGTGGAAATCCAAGGGCACCATGGTCTCGGTCTCTGGCCGTGAGAGTGATGCCATCTCTCCTGCCACACAGTTCCCTCACAGCACAGTGGGGTGGGGGGCCATGGAGGAACCAGGACACTGTGGGTAGCCTGGCATTGCCTTGCAGGAGACTTGCCCTGGCCGGGAAGGGTAGATGAGGAACATGCGCACTTTCTGGGTAAATGTGAAAACTCATGTGTTAGCTTCTCTGTGCCAATCCTTACACACCCAGCACTGCTTTAACTGATGGTGGCTACAGCCACAAAGAGCAAAGATTGGCTTCCTTTTCTCCCCTTTTCACAGTGTCAGGTCCTCCTCTGTCTCAGCATATTTTTTCCTCTTTGGAAATGGGACAAAATCTGGACAAAAGAGAACAGAATGTTTCTGTTACCATCAATCCATGATCTTGTCCATCTGAGTCACTCAGGAGCAGAGACCATGAACCACTTCCTTGAGTGAGAGCCCCTTGCTGTCTCCAGAAAGGTGGGAACTGGTGATTTGGGGTTTCCGAATCTGTGGACCCAGGGCCGAGGGTGGGCCAATATCTCAAAGACTGTCTCACTGCGTTTTATCCCAGACCTCTACAATCTGCAATAGATGCATAATAGATAAAGTTACAAACTGGGTAAATATTGTTTCTTCTTCCACTAAAGTCACTGAATGGTAGGGATTGAACACTAGCGTGGGACAGAGTCTAAAATTCAGACTCACAGTGCTCAGCATCTGTTCAGACAAGAGAGAACAGGACCACGGGGATATACTCTTTCGCGTGTGTTCTAATTAATCCGGGACCTATGCTGATAAGCCAGTGGGGCGGAGACACACAGCACAGCGGTCATTAAGAGCAAAGGCTGTGCTACGCACAGCCAGACGGGATGAGGAGCCGTGCACTTGCGACTGTGCGATCTGAGCCACTTAATCATTATGTGTAGATTCTCCTCATCAATAAAATGTCCTGTGTAACTCTGTCTCCTCTGGGGATTTAGAGGATGAGAAACCAAATACCCAGAGGAACTTCACACTACAGTCACTCACTTCGGGTCACCATTCTAATAGAATAATAGTCCCTTTTCTGTGATGAGTGTGAGGCGTGGTTCTTATTCCAATTTCATGTTGATTTTCCCTCCTGACCTGCTCATTTACATGTCCATTGCTTGCTTACTCTGACACGTACATATTCCAGCAAATGAAAGGGGATTTTCACTCTAGTGCTGTACATAAGTGTTCATAACAGTTTTATTCATAATAGATTAACATAGGAAATCACCCAGATATCTTTACCCAGGTGAACAGTAGTATAACGATTTGATGGAATATCATTCAGCAAAAAAAGGGGGCATGCAGGAATCCAGGGGTGCCTCTCTCCCTAATTGGGCAGAGCCAATGAAACCATCCCCAAGGAACTCTGGGTAACAACTGAAATGCATCCATAATGTCATAAATGACAAAATTGTAGAAAGGAAGAACAGACTGTTGATTTCCAGGAGATAGTAGGGGTAGGAAGGAAGGTGATGTGGCCACAAAAAAGAGCCACTAGAAGGGCCCCAGAGTGGAAAAAAATGCTGTGCACCTTGAGTTAGTCTACGGTATGTATTGGTTGCAATGCTATATGATATTTTGTCAAGATGTTTCCATTAGAGAGAGGTGGATAAAAGGTAGAGGGAACCATTATACTCTTACAGTCACAGGAATTGATGAATGTCTCAAAATTAGTCATTAAAATATATTTGCATAGAAAAAGATGAACAATTAAAGACTGTATTTCAGCAAGAAGGAATCTTATTCCAAATGGCACGGTATGGTGTTCACTCTGTAAAAACAGGAAAAGGAAAAAATGTACAAAGGAAAGTGCATGTTTATTAATGAAGAATTTGAAAATGTGCTAGAGCTGTACTGGAGGGAATGATTAAGAGATTGTTCAACCTGTGTTTCACTAATTGGAAAATTAACAACCCCAAAGAACATTTTAGAGTCAGTTATTTCACCACAGTCCAGTAGTGACTGGGCCACCACCCCAGGACAGTCAAACTCCAAGCCAGGCTCCTGCCTCGAGACCACACAGTTTTATCTGGGGAAAACTGAACATTATTTGTTAACTTAATATCCAATTTTCTTTTGCTTGGCAGGTAGTTAGTTACATGGACAAAGGACCTTGTCTGAATACAAGCCAGCCTCTTTCAATGGAGATTAGGGAAATGGTAGCTTTAAAATCCCACCTCCTGCCGGATTGGAGACACAATAAGGAAAGCTGGGAATACGCCAAGAACAGATGGATCCCCAAGCCCATAAAAACCCTATAAAAACTTCACATAGGGTGACACAGAGACCCCAAGAGAGAGGAACTCTGCAGCTAAGATAACTGCTCTCTGCTGCATGTACACAGCTGTAAAATAAAGGACTTGGGCAAGTATCACCATCTTTGTGTGATTTATCCTTTATTCTGCTAAACCATCTACCATGTCTACTATAGACCTCAAGGGGAAGGGAAAGAAAAATAGAGAAAGAGGAGACCACAGCTGTTATACAAAAAAAGCAAGAGGTCCAAAAAGAGGAAAATGAACTTTGTCTTTCTATCAATTGGTGACAAGGAAATGTTACCTATTTAGTATAAGCTCTGAGCTAATGTCTAGACATACGGTCCCATAATCTTGTTAATCTTCCTAATAAAAAAGCTATGCAGACCTGCCTCTGCCTGAAATGACAGTGGCTGGGGAACTGTGACCCCATGGCCCCTATAAGGAAGGAATGCCCAAATTCAGCTGGAGAGGCTGGGGTTTGGGTATATAAGCTACAAGCTTGAGCAGGATGAGCTCTAGTATTTTCTCCACGCTGTGTCCAGGTACCACATTTATAACTATTTATCTCAGCTTTCAGAATCTGTGGGAATTTTGCACCTGTCCATCATTCCCCATCATGGTGGCATTGACTTCAAACAGGGAGGCAGCAGTCTGTTACTCAGAGAAACACACAAATGCACACACACGCACGTGCAGATACACACTCAAGCACACATAGTTAAGATTTAGATCTAAAATGCCCTGTCGAAGCCTACTGGGTTCAGAGGTGAGACTTTTGGAAGGTGATTAGATCATGGGATGCTATACTCAACAGTGCACACTGTTCATGGCTAAATGTGCGTTTTGGAAGAGGGCATGGGTTGGAGGTGGCCACTGGAGTGTGCCCTGAAAGGATGCATTCCTATCCCATGAGCAGCTTTCTCCTTCCATGACATTCCTGCCCCAGAGCCAGCCTACCATGGCCCAAACCCCTGAAACCATGAATCAAAGTAAATCTTTCCTCCTTTAAATTGTGGCTGTTGCATATTTGGTTCCAGTGATAGGAAAGTGACTAATACATACAAGTAAGGTTTTGCTTGAAAACTTCACTAAGTGTTCTGTGTCAAACACTTAATGAACTCATCATTTGAAAGTGTAAACGTGGAAAAGTTTGAGGCAGCCAATTCACATTCATCCAATCACCAGGGCCAGTTCACTTGTCTATGTAGGGGACGGTATATGATATTGGCTGAATGTGTGTTTCCACATTTCCCATATTGAAATCTCAGTTCTCATGGTGATGGTATTAGGAAATTGGACTTTTGGGAGGTGGTTTGGGTTGGGCGGATGGAAACCTTCTAATAGGGTCCTTGCCTTTATAAGAAGTGACACAAAGAGGGATGGATAGGGTGGGGGACTAGAAAGAAATGCAGACGGAGTATGCACATGTATTGACTCCTCATGATAAACGCTGGAGAACACAGACCCTTGAAGTAATGATCTCCGTGGTTTCCCATGCAGATCTCTGTAGAATTTTGTGAATTTGTTAGGAATCAGAGCTACATTTTTCCTTATTTCCAATGGCCACAAGGATCTCATGGATAACGAGTGGCTGTAAATTGAATTTAATTCATTAGACTGCACAACAGGAAGCTGAGTTTCATCTACTGACAACAGAAATGCTGAACCTACCTCCTGTCCCTTTTTCTTGGCCTTCAGCAGACTTCTACAATGTGAAGACCTCCTGCATGACCGTTAAATGTCCGTAGGCATAAGAGAGGTAAGCCTGAACCTACACTCACTCAGCCAGAATTCTGAGGACTTGTAGAAGGGCAGAATACATTTGACTATCCATGTGAAAACCGTCAACATCAATCAGAAGTCTGCATCTTGACCTGGCTGGGTGGTCTTCTCTAGTACAAGGGTGACCAGCTAGGTGAGCTAATCAGCCCTGAGCCCAGCTTACCTTCTAAGTCACTACCCGCCCCTATCACCAGCTTTAAAAGTGATCTAGTGGGAAAGAAAATACTCCACAAAAAATGTTCCTTGTTGATTTTAGTTAGAGTTATAGTCACCGTTTGTGGGAGAATTAGGCAGATAACAGAGGTGCAATGTGGGGCTTGTGATTAATGTGAGTTTTGTTGCTGGTGTTTCTGTTGTTGACACACAAATCTGAAGAATCTTGGGAGAAGAAAAGGATAAATGAAAGGGTCAAACGTTCTACATTTCTATCATATTCTCTTATACATTCTTTTCATAAATACAGTTGAGGTTACACTTGAGAGCTGCCACTAGATGCAACCATTTATGTCACTGAGTGGATCCCCAGAGGTTGCTTTTACATGCTGTGCCCTTCTCTCTGAAGGCCTCAGGAAATATATGAGGGTGTCATAGAGGAGCTGGAGTCATCTGACCTAAGCTTCATCCCTGCAAATTCCCTAAAAATGATGATTCATACTAAAGACAATTGATTAATTATGAAATTCTTTCCTTTGAACATGGAGCAAAGAAATTGCAACATTACAAATGCACGAGCACATTTTGCCTTAATGCAGAAAGAAAAAAGGTGCCAGTGTGTAATTCGCATTATAACCTGAACTGGTATGTTATGCAAGGCTCCAGAAAAACTGCTTAAAAAGGAATAAATAAATGAAAGCAAAACAAACCTTTTGATTTGGCAAATGATTTTCCCCACTGTCTTAATCTTTGATTTTTTTTTTAGTTAAGATTTCCATGAGGCTCATCTTTGATAAGCAAGTTGAAGTTAAAAATTAAAGAACGCAAATCAAACCATATTGAACATCAAATGAATTAGACTGTGTGCTCAGTGCTTTTATATACATTGCACCATTGTGTAGAAAGGATTCGTGTAAATGCAAAGGAGGCTTCTTTCAATCATGTTCATCTGGAGTCTACATATTTCATAATTCACATTAAATAGTCAAACTGACATTTTCCAATCTCAATTTGCCTAATGCAGAAATTAATGGCAGATTTTAAATATTCAATTTTGTATATATTTTTAAATTTTTATTATCTACCTGTCACCCTACAGCTGTTCATTGAATAAAGAAGGAAAATACAAAAATAAGGGAATTTTTAAGAAAACACACTTTCCTCTATATACAATGCTACTCTAGATGATAGATCATCTCATAAAGAGATATGTCAAGTAGTTATACATACTTTTCATTCACAGTTTGTATTGATTATATGAAATACTCAGTGTTTTTCATATATAGAACTGTTCATTGTTTAGGACCAATGATAATCTAGATATCTAGGAAACAGGCAAAAATGACACACACTAATGCTAACAGATTAGGGAGGGTGTCAGTACTTGCTGACTTGGTGACATTCCCATGCTCTTTGCATTGGTGAAATCTGCTACTATGGTAGACCTGAGCCTTGCGGGCTGCATACCTTCTCTGTGAACTGCAGCTAACATGCAGGCTGAATACCTGAAATAGGCTGGCCTCCTTCGGCCGAGCACTGCCCTGCTTCTCCCTTCTTGCCACATTGGTGCGTACCAGGATGCCCTCCATCTGTGGTACCAGGGGCTTCTGTCTCCCCAGATCCTACAGGTATCTATTCACTCCAAAGCCTTTTCTCACTACAGCCAGATATGAGCCACGACTGGGTTCTGAAACAGCTCTTTGTAGCTTTTCCTTGGCGGAAGACCCCTCTAGAAACCAAACTTCAGATTTCAGCTGGGACTGTGCAGTTGCCTTGTCAGAAATATTGTTCAATAGCCAGCCTGCTTCCTAGTCACCTCCTGCGTACGAACCTACTTCATACTTTACAGGTGTGTTAGTGCAAGAGTAAGCAGCATGGAGGGACACAAAAAGATGACAGGTTGACACAAGAGGTCACTTTCAGTGTCCAAGGCAAAATCCAGCTCTGGGATGGAAGTCACATCAAGAAATGTAGCCTTGTAGATCTGGTTACCTTGCTCACCAATGCACCAAATCTTCAGTAGACCTGTAGGTCCCATGGAAACATTGCCAGATTCATCCCCAGAAAGCAAATCAAAAGCCCAGAAAAGTCTGTGAGCATTCTGCTATATGTACAGATCAAGCAACACCAATTTCTACCTCTGTATGATTTATCTAGTAAAAATCCTTGACCTCAATTAAAAAAGAGGAGCACACTGGCAGATTCATAATGGAAAGCAAAGTACATTGGTAAAAAGCAAAGAGTTGTCCATAAAGAGTTTCCTTTAAAAGCCAGTGCACTGTCAGTGTTCAAACTGGGCTTTGAGAAAGAAGTGAGAGCTCTGAGTTAATGGGATTATTTTTAGAGTTCAATGTCTGTGCCAGGTATCTCTGGGATCCCAGTTTTGATGACTGAATTCTAGATCTAATGACTGGGTGTTTGCCCTTAGTGATTTCGAGCCTCTGTGTATCAGAAACAGAGAGAGAACTACAGAAAGCAAAAATAAAATGTAAATGAACTTATTTTACACACAGCCAGAACTCTTTGATGTTAGCAACTGTACAATACAAGTAATAGCAGACAATTGCCAGTTCACCTTTTTGCTGTGTGTGTTGGCCTATGGATTTTGACTATTTTTGATGCTAGATAGATGTAGAAAATGCATCTGTAAGTGTGAAAGTGGCTTGACTTTACATTTACAGATGCATGATTGATTTTTCTTGTGTACGTTATAAAGAATTTCATTAAGATAAAAAAGACACTTCTCAACATAGATGGTGACTGGACACTGTCCCATGGCTCACTTGCGGTCACCTGTGACAAACCCAGGGCTGGAGAGAGTGGCTATGTACAGCCCTTACCCAACCACCTGAGGGTGAGTGGGTCCATGGCGTCTGCAGGTGTGCTTGATAGCGATACCAACTGTCGCCAAAAAAGACCCTCCCTCCCTTTAGCCTACACACTCAGTGCACTGAAGGCCAAGGCCAACTGTCAGGCCTGTGTGTCCTGGGTGGAGTGTGTAAGGATGAGCCCACTCCCTGCATGCCCCATTCAGAAAGACCTGTCCTGAAGAATTTCATTTTTGAAAACCTTTCATTGGCCGACCTGATGCGCTCAGATTACATGGATATGACAAAGCAAATTAGGCACAGAAGGTAGCAAATAAGCCCACTGTCAAAGTCAAGACCTAGAAGAAGGTGTGTCCCTCATAGAACTGTGCTTATATCTTCAGGGTAGACCACTTAGGGCCTTGTGAGTGGAGAACATCCAGAGATCCCAGGGAAACCTGCAGGAGAAAAACTTGACTCTTAAGGCATGAACTGAGCTGAGGAGAGATGATGTTAGGCACCAGACCTGGGTGGAGATGGTCAATAAGTGCAGAAGGTCTGATCAGGGCTGGTTGCTGCCCTGGTGGGAATGTTCCTAGGAGAAATCACAGCCAGCAGAGCTCTGGTCCAGAAGTTCTGTGATGCAGTCCACATCTGAGGATGCTGTTGGTTCCTGCAAGTTGCATGAGATACTTGTAAAATTAGGAGTTTCTTCTTTTTGTTAAGCTTGTTAAGTTATACTAGTGTGATCCTGTGAAGAGCTCTGATTCCTGGGCAATTGGTAAAAATTCCATAAAATAGAATGTTTAAGTTCTCTGGAAATGCTGCTAAATACAAAGAGCAAATGAAGAGTAAACATGTATTTGAGAACTCTTACAGAAATTTAATAGGAGAGTCGGGGTTGACAGCATTTGAGACAAGATAGCTTCTGCTCAGCACACACAGGGCTCCCTGACCCCAGCTTCTGTCTGAGGGTTCTGTCACCCCTCTCAGATCAGAACATCGGACAATCTCATCCTGCTGCAACTTCTGGTTCCTGGAGCTGAGGGCTGGGGCAGTGGGCATAACGGCGCTCCAAGGTGGAATGGTGATTCCTCCTTGACTGTGTACTGCTGTGTACAAGCACAGGAGATGGTGGTCCGGTCCTGAGGACACGAGCTGAGAAAACCTCCCATGTCTAGTCCCCAGCCTCTCTGAATGCCCACCTGCTAGGAGGTAGCATCCCTCAAAGAGAAACTTGCCGTTGTCCTCTCAGGTCAGATACACAGCTCAGGGAGAAACAGCCTACAACACAATTCACTCCTGCCTTTTCCCAAAGAAAAAGACTTTATTCAGATTGCAGTTTGTGGAAAGGCAAGGCTGAGTTCATGCTCAAGAAAGTGGAAAGAGAGGGCAGGGGAATGACTGAACCCATGGAGCCCTCCCAGAGCCAAAAAATACGGACGCTGACCTCAGCAAGGTATCTACCAAAGAAGCAGTGATCTCTTGGAAAAGATACATAAAAGCTTCATCAACAAAGGAGTGTTTTGTATTGTTAGACACTAGAAAGATGCAAATCAAAACCACATTGAGATTCCTCATCAGGATGGCTACAATAAAAAGCTGATAAATTTTGGCAAAGATGCAGAGAAGTTATCACACTTATGCATGACTAGAGGAGATGTGACATTGAGAAACCTCTTTGGGAAATATTCTGTCAGTTCATAAAATGAATACACAGAGAGCTATGTGCAATCCAGAGATTCTGCTGCTTGGTAGATCTTGACGGAGACGAAGACATAGGTCCACACAAAACCAGAATGTAGATGTTTACTATTGCATTATTTATAATATCCAGAAAGCAGAAATAGTTCAAATGTCCATCAACAAATGAATGGGAAAGCAAAATGTGATGTATCCAATGATAGAATATTATTTGGCTAAAAAGAATAACAAATGGAGTAATGATTCATTTACTACATTGATAACCCTTAAGCAACTGCTAAATGAGAGACTTTGGTCATACAAGACCATACACAATAAGATTCTGTTTACAGGAAATGCTCATGATAGAGATGTCAAAGGAAAGAGAAAGTGAATCAGTGATCAGTGGTGACTTGGAACCAAGTTTGGGGAAGGAGATTAAAATGTTCTATAATTAATGATCCTGGCAGTGGTGCACATCTGTGAATACATTAACATCCATTAATTTTTAATTTTACACACATGGGCTGTGTGATATGTGAATTCTATCTCAATAAACCCATTTTTAAAGGGACAGAGTGGATATCAAAAGAAAAAAGTAGTAGTTGATGAGATGAAATTGAGAGAAAAGGTATGTATTTGGCTCTTTCCCATCAAGGATAGAGGAAGCACCTAGGAGTCCTGGCCCCCTTAGGATGTGATTATTGGCGTCTCTTCTGGAACTTTCTGGAATCCATTATAACCCCGTAGTTCTTCAGGGAACCCCAGTGTGTATTTGGCTTCCTATAACATCCTGCAATCCATCACTCACATTTTTATAACCTTAGCCTACAGGGTGCTGAAAATAAAATATGCAAATACTTCATCTTGAATAAGAGCTTTTTATTGAGTGGAACTTACATCTTAACTTTTGTTCAGCCTTTTATTTTCCAGGACAGTAAGACATTTCTGGTTTGTGATCACTGGAAACTGTACGAAGGCCTCAAGGGCACACACTATGCCCCCTCCCAAGTTGTGTGCAGAGTATTTGATGAGTTAGTTCATTCAGCTCTCTTTCTGTCCCCTTTGCACATAGTGACATGCTTGTCTTCAAATTAACTCTTTGTACAAAAATAAAAGGATCCAATAAGCTCAGAGAACACTGGACCTGGGCATTTTTATAGAGGTTCTTGCACTGTTATAAAACACACTAAACAGTAAACCTTTATTGGGCAAAGATCTGACTATTAAGGAAGATAGAGTTCTTGTTTTTGTCACTGAAGCTAATGATAAAAAACAACAAAATCAAAACTAGTGCCTGCTTCAGTTTGGCTTATGGACAATTTCAAAACTGTCCTTGCTGTTTTTTTTTCTTCTTTAATCAGATACACATTATTCATGCCTTTGTTGAATCTGGAAATACTAGAACTTACCTAGTCATTTCTGTATTAGTGAATGGAAAAAGTAACACATTTCACGAACACTTACTTAAAGTTTTGGTAAATGCAGCAGAAGGAAATGGGTTTTCAGTGAATCCCCAAAACATGAAGATGGATTTGGAATTCAGTGCAGTCAGGACATCTGACAGTGGATCAAGGTGTTACCGATAAACTCATCTCCTCCAGTGCAATGCATTTGGTAGAAAATCCAGATGAGCAAATTGGCAGCATGATAAAGCAAACACGACACCTTGTTTAAAACATCTGTCATTTCTCTAGACTGGCATTTCTCCCAGCTGTTGAAATTCCCAAGGGCTTTTCCTGAATTAAAACTTCATTTGTCTAAAGAAGTCCACCAAGTTACCAACTGGATTATAAAGAACTATGTGCAGAGAGGAGAGGAAGAGACCCTGGGACTCAGCTACTGTGTTCTCAGCAGAACTGTTCCCACCAAGTTCGTGGTCAGTGTGAGCGCACATAGAAGACTCATTTCTTTGTATGCAAAACCACACGGAAACCTGGCATATCAGACGGTGAGCGGGACCAGCTAATGGACTAGAGGCCCAGGGAAAAGTTAAATCCACTCTCCTTTCTCCCTCTCCGTGTCTTCTCTCCTCTTCTGTCTTCCTTCCTCTCTGGGGCTAGTTTCTAGGCTTGTGTGTAATGTACTTTTTGTGTTCTTCTCTCTGATCTTTGAATTGAGGTTGGTGATATCTGGTCCAGGATTTCTGTATTCATTTTCAAAATGAGTATTAGACTTTAGTTTTCCTTTCTTGTGATATCTGTGTGTGACTTTGGTATCATGATAATTGTGGTCTCCTAAAATAAACTGAGAAATATTTCTTCTCCAATTAAAAAAATGTTTCTGAAGGATTGGTGTTAAACCAACCTTTGGATTGGTCTATACACAATGCGCTATCTTTATATGTTACAGGTCCATCAATATATTATGTATATTATTTTATATAATTGCTTTCTAAATATGTGAAGAATGGTGACATAAAATATGAATTTATGCTGTCAGAATCTCATAGCTACTTTTATTAGTACTCAAATTTCTGTGCTTTATCACTTGTCTGCCTGTATTTCTTGTAAGGTGGGACACTAGTAACAAATCTCTTTGTTCTTGTGTGCTTTGGAATGCCTTCATGTTACCCTCATTTAGAAAGTTTGTTTTCCTGAATTCTTCTTTCAGTTTTGCTTTGTAACTGTTTTGTTAACTCTGTTTCCTTTGTTTACTGTGAATTTGCTACTATCCAATGCCTGCAGGCTGCAGTGTTTCCACTGTTGTTAGCTGTTGGGCCTGATTCCCTTGTAAAGGATGTGTCTTCTTTTTTCCTCCTTGATGTCTTTAGAATTTTCTTCCTGCCTCAGATTTGTAATACTTTTACTATGATGAATCAATTTGTGAGTTTTATTACAATGATTCTATTTTCGGTTCATTGGGTTTTCTGCTTATTTGATACAATTATGTTTTTCAATGAAGTTGAAATGTTTTCAGTTGCTTTTCCTTCAAATGTCTTTCTTCTATTTCTCTACCCTATTGGTACCCTCCTGGCAAGCTCAAACTGACCTACTTATTTCTCTTTATTCTTTCCTTGTATTTTCTTTTCGCTTTGATTTTTGCGCTGCATTATCTCCTCTGAATTGTCTTCCATTTTGCTAATTCTTCTTCCAGCTCAAATTCTCTTGAGGTACTCTGCAGAATTTTTTTTTTTTAAATTCAACTATCATGCTCCTCAACCCCAAAGTTTCTAGTTTATTATTTTTAGATGTAATTTCTCCTTGTTGGAATTCTTAATAGATGTGACATTGTCATCTTATTTTATTTCCCTAGTTGTATTTCATTTTTGTACTCTTAATGTGTATTTAGAATGGTTCCTTTGAAATATTTTCTTGTTAAATCTCATGGACAACTGCTGTCAGTTTTAAGTTGCCTGCTTTTTCATAAGTGCATATGAGCTGCATTTTTCTGACTGTTTCACATGGGCTTCATGGTTTTGTTGTCTTTTGGAAAACCGAAGTATTGGTCTTTCCCAGTCCACACATTCAAGACTACTTATCATTAATTGAATGTTTATTTTTCTCTTTTTCTTTATCTGAGAGAGAGAGAGAGAGAGAGAGAGAGAGAGAGAGAGAGAGAGAGGATTGCTTCAGTGGCTTTTCTTTCTGCAGCGTGCAGCTCCTCTGAGAGCTGATGCCCATGGGTGTGCCACACTTACCTAATGAAGGCTGTGATTTTGGTTGGAGTCTCTTCTATGCTTTATCTGATTCTGCTCAGCTGTTACTCTCTGATAATGCCAGGTAGTTGATGTGTAGTTTTCTTATTTTTCTGTGGCACAAGTTTCTCTTCAAACTAACTCAATAACATTATGCCTCCTTGGAAGGATTCCTTGTTCAGATGCCAGGAGAGTTCTACCCAGCTGTTTTCTTCTATACTTTGCACAAACTTGCTGGCCTGTAGTACAGGCTCTGACTTCATCAGATACATTAACTGCCTCACAAATGGTTCTCACCACAACCTTTCCTCTTCTTGAAGGTGCCTTTAAATTTGATGTGATCTGTGCTCTATTCGCTTTTGTAGACTTTCACGAATCCCTATTGCGGTCCTTATTACTTGCCCGCAGAACCGTTCCCAGAGCCTCTGATGGTGCTGGGTCCAGTTTTAATTTTTATCAGCATGCCTGTGTATCGAGTCATCGTGCTGTGAGGAAGTTCATTCCTTGGCAACTGTGTCTTGGAGGACCTAAGTGACGGATCACCGCATCTATCATTGCTCTTCTCCTGTGGCTTTGGGGGAAACAGCGTGTGCTCGTATTGGCATGAAAGAGGAAACCTTCCTGCAGGAGTGACTGTCAACTCACCTGGCAATGTAAAAATGGCTGTTGAGCAGCAGCTGCCTTTATTTAGAAAGCAGCATCTCCTCTGAGTGGCTCATTTCTCAGAACTCCTGACAGCCCCAGGGCTCAGCTACTCTGTCTTAACACTGCTGCAGAGATAATGATCTTCATTTTGGCAGAACCTCAAAATGACCTTGATGTTTACAACAGCAGGGGAAAATGGTGAACTGGCTGACAGCATTAAACCAGACAATTAATGGCCAGGCGGCGGGGCAGGGGGGCCTCCCTCTTCACCTAATGCACGCATATTCTGTAATAAAAGTAAAAGTATAATCTCACGCTTAAAAAATGTATGCAGCTTTCAGCTTCTCACGTAATTACACATTACCCCACTGGAGAGAGTGTTGTCAGATTGTTTACAACATGGAAAGGATACACCTCTTTTTGAAAACTGATGTTGAAAAATAAACAGAAAAAAAATACAATTAAAAAATATAGTATACATACAGAGTGTTCAGATGGGATATTTTAAAAGCTAAGCTTTTAAACAAACTTCCTTGAAAGCCTCATTTAATGATCAAAATGTATTTTGAATATTTCATTAGATTTGCTATTTATCAGTCCAGTTACTTTTTTGTTACCCAATGAAAGAAGTTGTTAAAATTACCCATAGATTACTTTATGAAGGTAAAACCACCATTAACCATATAAATCATGGAGAGATTAGATCAGGCTTTGCTATTTGCAACAGTTTTTGCTGTACATTATCAGAAATTGAACTAACACACACTGTGACTTTTTCTGACATAATTTATAGAAATGTGGCCTTTGTATGACTTCTTTGGCTTTTATTCTTGATTTCCTATTGATTATAAGTCAGCTAAGTTGGCCTTGGGACATCTAGTTAGTGGTGATTCAGAGCTAAGTGTGTTGCATTGTGTTTATCTAATGTAAGGAAAATATGATAGATAGCTTTCCAGGACTATGAGAAAATCAACAGCTCACAGTAGCTACTTGTGCATATTTCTGATGTATCATGGACTGGATACTGAAAGTCTTTAACTAATTCCCACTCCACTGTATAGAAGAATATATATCAGAAAATCTGGTACTCACACTATGCTGGTCATGTCTCAGAAACTAACACTACTTAACCACAAAATCCTACTCTGAAAACAAATCAACATTGGTCACGCCTACCCATTTAGAAAAATACTAATTGTATAAACTAGACTCACAATATGCTATAATTTTTTAAATTTTTTATTTTTCTAGCTCTGTAGCTCTCTAGCTCAAAACAGCTTGAGGAATAAAAATGAACGTTGGTCAGAAAACAGTAGTAAGTTCAGGAGAGTTCTACCCTGCTGTTTTCTTCTTCTATACTTTGCACAAACTTGCTGCTGTGAGAATTGTAAGTATACTGACGTCAGGAGTAATAGGACAATGATACTTAAATCTCTTTTTGAGGCTTTCTGTTGTTTCCATAAACTAAGTATATTAATAACAACTCATAAAGTGAGATTCTGTCTCAAAATAAAAATAAAAACACAAAGTGCTTGTTATGGCTGATATATTGTGTCAACTTGAGAAGCTTAGAGGTTTAACTAAGAGACTCAGCAGGGAGCCAGGATCCTTACTTTGTAAATATCTTTATCCTGTGCAAGAGGAGGGTTCAGAGGTTGTATGAGTGCTACACCCCACTGTGTGTGTAAGGGGGGGGGTAGGGTAGCCTGCTCTCTTGGTTACGTTTTTATTGTTGTTGAGACAAAATACCTGACGCCCAAAATTAGGGAAGGGAAGGTTTATTTCTTACGATTTTGGAGATTTCAGTCCATATTCAGCTGGCTTCAAGGCAATGGCATGGCAGGGCAGCCATTCATGGCCACCACAAAACACCGAGAGTAAACTGTGCAAAAGAGCAAAATCACACCTTCTTCCCACTCTTACACTGTATGCTGGCTCCACCTCTGGGCAGGGACGGCACTCACACCACCAATCCCAGCACCAGACAACAAACCAATCACAAATGCAAGACTCAGCCATGTCCATAACTGCATGAGGCGGGCGGGGGCATTCAAACACAAACCATAACAGCTGCTTACACTATAAGGCAGGAGAAGAGGCTTATTTTCCTCTCTTCAGCTCTGGCTGCTGCCTTAATGTGTTGCCCCAATGCCATGCCACCCTACCTTGCAGCCAGATTATGGACTGAAACCTTCAAAAACTGTAAGCTAAATAAACCTTTCCTCCCTTCATTTTAGGTGTTGGGTATTTTGTCCCAGCAATGAAAGAAAAGTAACCAAGACAGTACTGGAGTATAGCTCAGGGCAAATGCTCTGGGACCAATCTTCAACAACATTAAATAAGTAAGTAGAAGATAGATAGATAGGTGACACACTTTGCCCTGGCAGAAGGGAAATTGCATCTCCTATATGCCATAGCCAGTCGTTACTTGAGTCTGACTCTTTTGGGCTGCTATAACAATGTCACGGTCCGTGTGGTATATGAGGAAGAAACTTCAATCTACAGTGAGGGTCAGCTTCCACGTTCACTGGTGGTGACTTTTTTCTGTGCCTTCACGTGGTGGCAGGGATGGGAAGGTTGTTTCACAGTTTGTACAGGAAGCAATGTCCATGCTTTCATCAGTGCAACCTCGATGACTGTGTTTGGACGTCTCAGGAGACACTGTAGACATCAGTAGAGTTGGGCAGATGAGAGCCACATTGTGAGTTTGGGGTTCTCGGAATATGGTGAGAAGTGAACAGTGGATCTGAGCCATGTGTATTCAGTGGAAGGGAACAGTAGCCACCAAAGGGATGTGAGATTGCAAAGGGATGTGTGTTTATCTCCAGGAAAGGAATGTATGTCCAGAAAGGCAGGTGATTGCAAAAAACACAATCCTACCACAGTGGCTGAGCACACTGAAATGGTTTTATATGGTGGAGAAAGAAATGGGAAAATACTATAGTAATAAAGAAGAGAGAACAAATAAATGAATAAACAAAAGCGTGAAAGCATGAATGAACTAAGAAAGAAGTTCTAATGTGTACCAATGATGAGTTCATGCCTTAAACAGAAGTACAAATTCACTTTTTGTACATTATGTTAAATAAGAAAATCAAAAGGAGGGAGAGATTGAATGGAATATATATAATGATAATATATAGCACATATAGTATGTATCATATCTTGGAATAAAATTTGACAATTATAGTAAATGCCAATGAATTAAAGGAACCATGAAAGGAAGATACACTCCAATTTATTTAGAATGAGATATGATACAGTCATCTACCTTCGTTGATCTTGGGGGAAATATTTAAATAAAAGAAGATTAGGAATATCAAAAATAAAAAATATAGATATAATGAATTACATGTAAGAAAAATAAGTAACAAAATGGTATATTTTAGGTCAAAAAGAGAATAAACATCAAGATGAATTCCTTGAGCTCATCAATTGTTAACAGTGCCAATTCAAAATTATAGTGCAGCAATAGGCAAAATTACCAAGTAATTTTATACACACACACACATACACACACACACATTTTCCAAGGCTCAACTTTATACATGTCTTATTAAATGCAATAAAAATGGAATGATGCTAACAAAGTTACTTTTAAAACAAATTTCAGGCATCTGGAATAGACGTAACGTTATAAAATAACAGGAAATTGAGACTTAATTATGCATAAATGACAATGTTAACACTCTGTGTCAGAATTCTGAAGAAATGCTTAGTGGATCTTAAAAATAATTTTATGCCTTCAAATGCATTAAGAAGAACACATGTTTGAGCTTAGATTACAAAAGATACAATTATAAGGTGAGCAGATAGATGTACTGACTAGATGTAGTACATATATGTAGACATAATTCAGTTAACTGGCAAACAATACCCCAAAAAGCAATTCAGAAATTTAATAAGCCCAGACCAACAATTAATACCAAAACAGAGCAAGAAAGAAGTCTCACAAACCCCAGTGTTGAGTTTAACAGGGCCAAGAATAATACACTGAGAAAAATGAAAAAAGAAAAAAAAAAAGAAACATAAGTAAAGCTTCAAATCAAGAAATTGGGAAATAAATATATCATGGAAATGAAATTAGAGAAAAAATAAATAAAAGAAATTTATGAGGGGAGGGATTTGGGGAAAAAAAGAAGAATCGAGATTCATTATGTACAGCTATAAATTCCCTATGATTAATGCAATCATGATGTGTATCCAAAGTGTTCCAATAAAATTAATCTTTAAAAAAGAAATGTATATAAATTTGTTGGCTCAGGAAAAAAATGAGACTTTAGGAAATGTAAAATACTGTTACTGGCTTCAGAAGAAATACCTCTGAATGCAGTAATAATAGTAAATGGAATTTAAAAAGCTATCAAAACCCTTTTAACATTCTTTAGATCCTTTCCTCATTATTTAAAAACCATCAATTTATTATGCCAGTGTAATTTTGATCACAAAAATGAATAAAGAAAATGGAAACAAAGTTTAGAATTTGTTACACTTGTGATCATAAGTGCAAAATGCTTAAATACATATTAACTAAAATAAAGCATAATGCTTAAATATAGATCTTGATCAATTAGTATTTATCTTGGTAATGCAAGAATTGTTCAACATCAGAAACATCACCAAAATTTACATTAATAGAGCTAACAAGTGAAGAAAACCTTTTTTCAAGAAATTCAACATTTATTTTTAAAATGAACAAAACCTTAAAATAAGTTTCTTTAAAAAATGATCAATGAAATAGAAATATAGGTTTACCTCTGTTTACAATAACCCTTACATAACACAAAAAAGAAAAAAGAATAAGTGTAAAGTTTTCAGAAGAGCTATACTTCTCATTGTGTTCGGTTGATATAATTATTTAGAGATCCAGTAGGATTTAAAATCAGAACAAATAATGGATTTTATAGCAAAGATGCCAGATACAAAGTAGCTTAAAAAATAAAAAGTCATCTTTATAAAAGTGTCAAAGAGAAAATGTGATTTATAAAAGCATGGTATCATTCCAAAAGGCAGCAAATATATAATTAAGAAATACTTACCTAACAAGGATAATGAAGACTTGTAGGTAATAACTAATGAAATATTAAAGCACCAGTTATGGGGGTGAATAAATGCTTGAGTTAATGAAACAATGACTTTGGGCATTAAAGGCATAATTTTGCCTAAAAATTATGTTTACTTTAAAAAAAATCCCAATTTATGTGTCACTAGGAATTCCCAACAAGCATTGGCGTGGAAAACAGCGTGATGTTTTCTGAGTTGACCAAAGCACGTTGTATCTTGATTGTAGGGCAGGCTATGCAACCATATATTTGTCAGAATACATGGGACTGTATGTTGGAAAATAATTATTGGAACAGACTTGATAGTATGGAAATAAATTCATATCCATAAGAAAATTAAGAGCTCAAAAATATTGGGAAGTAACAGGGAAAGAAAGCTTTTGAGTAAGTTATGAAGGTTGGATATCCTTCACCAGAAGTGCGTTGAGGTGAGAGAGACTTCAGAGTTCAGGATCTGAGCTACATTGTGGAATCCTTTTTCTTTGAGACAGGGTCTTATAAATCGCTGAGTTGTCCAGAGTGGGCTTAACTTGAGATCCTCCTGTCTCAGATCTCTCTCACCATGACCACCACCATGACCACCACAACCACACACACACACACACACACACACATGCACACACACACACACACACACACACACACACACACGTGCTGGAATTACAGGTATTTACCACCAAGTCCAGCTCCTGGATGATTTTTCAATGAAAATTTCAAACATAATAGCCCTCATTCTTCCATTCAAAATTGTAGATTCATTTCATTACAGAAATCTGTACATCCAGATAAATTTTATGCTTGAACTGGGCTGTTTCCTGAGCAAGTTACCTACTTTTCTTAGAGAGCTGTAGACATTTAGGTCTCACAGGACATGGACTGTCCTCTTTCCCCTGGACAGCCTTTCCTCATGCGCCAGAAAGGACACCTTAGAAACAGTCCTCGGATCCTGAAGCCAGGCTGGTGCCTATTGCGATTCAGTTCATGCAGGGTCACAAGTCACTTCATAATGAACACCACTCACGGGAACCTACCTCTGTGTGGATGCCAAGAACACTTGCACTGCTGAAGGAAAAATAGTGTCTCTGTCACTTCTCAGAAACAGCAGGTTTGGGCTTGGGGCAGATCTATCCCACAGTGACCTGAGCCCTGTCTGGACCGCACTAGTCTGCCTGCCTCTGGTTTAGGGAGAATTTGGGTTTGGGTTTGGGGCTGGAATCCTGTACGAATCATCTTCCACCATCCTGTCTCCTGCCCCTGTAAAGGTGCTGCCTTTCATAAAACCATGAAGAAATAAGGTGAGGTGTACTTTTAAAAAAATGGAGATGAATGGTCACAGATAAAAGCTTTGCACTTATCTTAAGAGCAAAGGGGAAAGAAAGGTTATATTCTTCCACACTCAGGTGTCTCCATGGTAACGTGAGAAATCCTTTCTGTGCTGGAACGCCACTTGTGCTATCGGACTCCCCAGGAAATGTTTGCCTGCTGCGATCTAAGGTCAAAGGGAAATAGGTGCATATATACAATGATTCGGAATGTTTACATTTGGAGCTTTTACTCTGGCCAAATCGACTGCATCATCTGGCTTGCTGCGATCTGTCTCTTGGGGTAGATGGAGGAGGTGCTGGGAACCAGCTCCATGGAGACGATTACCATCTGCAGAGGAGCCCGAGGCTGCAGAGCTGGGGTTTCTCAGCTGCAGGTGCTCAAGGTGGAGGCAGAGTTCTCGCCCTTAGCAAATCCTCCAGCATGGAAAACCAAAGCAGGGGCTACCAGGATACCCAGAAAACCACACTCGTAATAGCATACAGTCAGAATCATGAGAAAGGCCCCTAAAAAAGGTACACTGGAGAGAGACCTGCTCCTCATTTAGCAAGTGTCCACATTCCTGCTCAGCAGGAAATTATTATTTGAGAGCCTGAACTACCAGGTTAACTACAAACAGGTAGAGGCTACACATTAACATGGCCAGTAAGGAAAAGTAGAACAAATGCTACTTTTTACTTATTCAATACTCCAAACCCTGCTGTATTTATTTTTATGTACTTTTACAAAGCTGTATGCCAACTCTCTTTTTTTTTAAAAGAATCAAGATTGAGAGGAGAGTCTTTGAATTGCAGCGCTCCTGACTAGCGCGTCTTAGAGATGTCTATCACACTAGTGTGAAATACGTACCAGGATGAGACCAGCGAAAGGGGAGGGCAGGGGAGCCCCGAGCTACCCTCTTTCACTCGGGCTCCTGTCCACACTGATCACCTTTCCTGGGCGACTGTCTTTGTCTCACATTTCTATTTGCAGCACAGTGCATGGAGTTGTTTTGTGTAACGAGACGCCAGTTTACGACAATCTTGAAGTCAAGGTTGTCCCTTGCCTATCTTCCTGTAGCTAGAAGCAAGAAGGAGGTGGTGTTCACTAATCATAAACACTAGTGTAACTAAATTTAAACCAGCAACAACAAACCCAGCAAATAAGCACAGTCCCTTTGAAAGAATTTTCTTAATATGATGCACAAAACAGAGAAGAAATTAAATCTGCATGCAGCAAGTAATCTGAACATGATTACATTTAACCTTCAGAATAATCCTGTCAATAAGGATGATTTCATTTTCTAAACTGAGGAAATGGGCTTAGAGATGCCACAGGTTCCAAGAAAGGCACTGGAGCAGTGACATAATATGCTTCCAGCCAGTGTAGGTTCAGAACTCCTCTGAATGCCTGTGTGGACAGGGAAGGAAGTATCCAAGACCTGGAAGGAGCAGAATTGGAACTGTGGCTATTTCACTTGCTAGCTGAAATTTCTAGAAGTCGCACATCCTTCTGTTCCCTAAATTTCCCACTAAAACAGAAATAATGATTCTTGCTTCAGAGGACTTAGTATATTACCTGGGGCAAAATTTGTTCTCCACATATCATGAAGTTCAGTCTCTTGCTACACATTGTTACCATCATACAAGTCTGCATTTCCATCCCTAAATGAACCACTGTATCTTGCAACTAATGCAGTCACTGGCTTCTTTATAGTTCTCCATGAGAAAGGTGTCCTGTGTTGCACTGCTTTCTCCCCTCAGTGAGCATTCCAATATTTCTCCCAAAATTCTACTTGCAACAAAACCTCTGCAAACCAACTTTGTCAAAGAATGTATAAGTGGTGAATCAAGTAAAAGCTGATTTCCATGTTCCTGGTATGAATGTAGGATCATCATGAAGAATCATATTTCCAAAGAGATCATTTATTGTCAAAGCCCTGGGAATGGCTGGCTTCCCAGGCTCTGGAACTTGTGGTTTTTATCTCTTTTGTCAGGGTTCTGTCTTCCTCTTTTTCCACTGGGTCAATGTTACAGCATTACAGGTTAATGCATCAACAGCAGTACATGTAAGAACTGCACTCTTTTGAACAAAAACTAGCGTGGTAGGAGGGCGTCCTGCAACAGAGATATTTCTTATAACACTGAGATCTACCAGGAAAGCGATGGAAGGAAAGTGATCAACGTCTACTGTTAAATAGGACAGTTTGGTTTTCTTAAAGCATATGTACACCAAAAAGCACTTGATGTGTTTGTACAAAAGTCAATTTTTTAGCTGGTGATATAACTCAGCAACATAAGCACCTGCCTAGCAAGTACGAGGTCATGAGTTCAACCCCTGGTACCAAAAGTTAATTTCTTGGAGTTCATCTACACTCATGATCCAAGAAAACCCTTAAAAGATGGCTTGGAATAGGAGCCGCATTGGCTCTACAACATCTTCCCTTCAGCACATGATGAGCAATGTAGCTGTTGCATCTCCTCCTGGAAATTAGAATACCCTTGCTCTTCCTCCAGTCACTGAAACATGCTCCATCCCCTGCATGAATGCTCTGCCCTCTGCCCTTCCCCATTCACATTCACCTTCAAAATCTGGCCACCAGCTCATTTCCAGATGCAAGAGTTTTCTAAATCCCTGGAAAGCAAACTCACATCACCTGTATTATTTCAGAGGTCCATAAGTACTATTTTTCTTCAATTTATCACCTTTTATCGACAGGTGTTTATTTGAAAGTTTGTGTTGCATATAAACACTCAGTGATTGTTTTTCACTAAACAGTGCATGAAGATGTGATAAGAAATCATGAGTAGAAGAATATTTAGATAATGAAATGCAACACATGAAGAGGGACTTTAATTTCTGTATTTATTCAGTCACCACATCAAAGTGAATGTTGAGTAAGCATCCCTTAGGGACACACGGTGCATGAATCTCAAGATAAAAAAAGAATTAAGCTTTTCTATTCTATTCATAAAGTTTCTATAGAGAAATATTTGCTTTTCTAGTTTCGGAGGCAGCATCGACTTAAAATTTTTTCATCGACACAATTTTTCATAATGTAGATTGAATAATGTTGTTAATATAAGCATGCTTCAGAACAGTGCTAGAAATGATTCTGTTTTTAGAAAATGGTTTGTTCAGCATCTAATCCCTTAATAAAGTGTAAAGCATGTCGGGCATCAGACAAATTAGGCAGAGTAAATCCTAAGAGCAGAATTAAAACCTGCTTTTGTCGTCTTGAGCCTGACCAGCAACCAGGTTCCACAAACACAAGTTCAGACTGGGTGGGTTCAACCAGGCTGCACTCTGGGTGTTTTTGGCTGAAACGCATGGCTTTCATGCACTGGTAGAACAGAAAAAAGCATTTCCACGCTGGTTTATTGAGCATGGAACCCTACAGGGTTAAAAACTCCTAGTGGTGTAGCCGGGGCCCCTCATGACCTTCAGTTTTTCTGTCAGTAAAATACTTTGGTGCAGAGATAGGAGACTTCAGAAACTCACAACACTGACAAAGCAACCATCATCTCTGGTGGGTAAAGGGGAAACAAGGGCTGAGGGGGAGTGAGGGAGGGAGAAGAAGAGAGCGGGTGACCTCTTTACTCCCTGTCCAGTGGGACTCCATGGCTGTCTCTATCACGGCAGCTGTAACATGGTGCTGTCCTCTAAGACAGTTAATTGGGACTGGAACAGAAATCTGTGTTTTGCCGTACCTTGTACCTATGTCCATAGTATGTTTATCTCTCTGGAGAGGTGCACTGAAATTCAACGTTCAAAGGTAAGTAGTAGATGGGTGCAGTGTCACATAGCTGTAATCCCAGCACTTTGGGAGGCTATGGTAAGAGGATCACAAGTTTGAACTCAGCCCAGGCAACTTAATGACTTAGTGAGAACTTGTCTCAAGTTAAAATACAACAACAACAACAGCTACAACAGCAATGTAAGAATCAAACTCAATATAAATGTCTTGGGATCAATACCCAGTGATACACAAATGGATGGAAGGAAGGAAAGAAAGAGGGAAGAAAGGAAATAAAAAAGAAAGGGAAGAAGGGAAGGAAGGAAGGAAAGGAGCGGGTAAGGGTGTTCATAATAACAGCATACAGTTTTTGCCTACTGAGTCCCTTGGAGTCGGGCTATGTGACAGAGACTGGGTTACTCACATTGTGAGGTGTTCTGCAGTGTGAAGGTATACCAGAAGCCCCTGGCGGGGTTGCTCCCCCAGCACCCCCATGATGCTCTGATCCAGTCACTTCAGGGTAAGTCCAAAGTATAGTTCTCACTAATTCCTGGAGGACCCTGATGTGCAAAATCCACAGTCCATTCTCTGAGGGTCAGGAGGGGACACAGCCGTGTGAAGAATGCTGCTAAGGGACCCCGACCCCCTTTCCCATCAGCAAATGTACTCAGCAGCAGTGAAATGGTTCCATCTGAATTTTTCAAGTAATCACGTCCAGTTATTGTTTTTTTTCCTTTGGGGTTTTAAGCACTTCAAGGACTCCTCTTCAACAGCACCTGTTCTTAGATTATTTGTGGGTAAAGGAGGTAAGTGGCCAAGGAATTGTGAAAACATGGAAGACTAAATACTACTTTATAAGTGGCTATTGTCATTTCTGCTTGTGTACAAACTCTCGGATGTAATTTTCTGAGCACCCTTTATGTCCATAGATGTTTCCTGGAGCTTTGACCATTTATCTCCATCAGCTCCTGAAGTACTTGGCAGGCTTTGCTTTTAAAAAAAAAAAAGTAGAAATTCGCAAGAGTTTTGCCATAATATTTTACCAACAATATTAGAGCAGGCCGGTGATCTCAAGCAAGTATCTTTTCAAGCGCATCTCACAGCTTTTCTCTTATAGCTTTTTCTAGCATTTTCAATGAAGATTTCTCCTTCGCGATTTATTAAGTTCTTCCCCTAGAGAAGAATGCATACATTCTTAGAAGCTCTCCTTTGCTCTTGACTTCATTTTTCCTTCAGCTAGCTTAGCAATGTTATTTAAAAACAATTATTTTTTCTTAATAGAATAATCTTGATGATAGATTATTTGGTTTGTGCTCAAATACAATTAGTGGGATAGTTTTAAAAAAATCACTGATAGTTTTTCTTTTTATTATTATTCAGGGAGAATTTGGAAAACTTGAAGATTGGAGGAAAGCCAGCTTGTATAGGTAGGAGATATATTGGACCCTTAAATTTCATCATTTCGTGTGAGGCTCAGAAAGATGGTAGAATGTTAGTATCTCTGGCTCCTACTACAGAGAAGGAAGCTGAGCCATAGAGAGAGAAAGTAGAAGCGGTTTAACCAGTGTCACATGGTCAGAGAATATTGCTGAACAGACTTAGTCTGGTCACAGTAAATTCCAACAAGTCCATGTGTGATATGACGAGAGAGAGAGAGAGAGAGAGAGAGAGAGAGAAACAAAGAGACAGAGAGAGACAGAGAGAGAGACAGAGAAAGAGATATGCAGACAAAGACACATGGAGAAACAGAAAGACACAGAGAAACAGGAGAGTGAAGGAGACAAAGACAGAGAGACAGAAGATAAAGAGATCAGTATACTAAGGTACTTAATACTTCAAGGTACTAAGTCATGTTTTATCTTGATCCAGAAAAGTTACTGCAAATCTTCCATTTGAATTTGAAGGTACTTTTGTTCTTAACTCAAAAGATACTGACAGAGAACCATCCACATGGCTCGAGGCTCTGCAGGCTCAAGGATTCTCTCAGCACCCACAGCTGAGAGAATCCTTCTCACCACCTCTGCAGTCTCACGCACATCATATGCAGGGAGGTCTTAAGGCTGATGGTCATGTCTTATCACATACGCATTGTAGGATTTAGATCAAATGGAATATTTGTCTCTTCTTTTATTGACATTTATCACATTCTGTTTAAGTGTGGTAAAAATACTGTGCATGCTGCTGCCAAGTGCCATCCAATGGAAAAGCAGTCTCGTAAAAATACAATGCTGTGTCCTCATCCACCTTATTCATCAGATCTGACCCTGTATGGCTTCTGGATCTTTCCCAAAGTCAAAATGACCATGAAAGGGACACATTCTGAATTGATTCAGGACACTGAGGTGTCTAGAAGAACACTGCTAAAGACACTCAGAAAAGAGGACTCCAGAGCTGCTGCAGAAAGCTGCAAGAAACATGGGATGAATGTGCTCAAAATGTTTGTGTTGGGGGTTGAGGTGGTATTTTAAAGGGGGAGTGAATGGCAAAGTGTCTTTTATTAAAATGTATTTTTAAAAAATGCAAATATTTTTGTTTACATATTGCAAAGTATGCATTAAAGTTTTTTTAAACAACTAATTGACCTTGATATGCTATGTAAACATTATCACCTAAAGGAGTGGGTAGGATTCTGTACTCCAGTGATCCTAGTAATGCCTTTGAGTGATTTGCAAATGACATAGGTCACTCTGAAGCCTTCTTCCACATGGCTTTGTCAACATTTTGCATGACATGCAATAATAACAACCATTTAGAAATTAAGCGTTGAATAAATGTCAAAATAGACCACATAACATTACGTGCTGAAAAAGTTTATATTTTCAATTACAGCTCTCGGTTGTCAGTGAAATGAAAAACCAAATGCATCATCCAAAAAGAAATAAATATTAAAGTCTCACAAAGCATATGTATATATTTATGTAAACAATAGAAAATACTGTCATTTGGTTCAACAGTTGAAATTATATTGAGCATATTTTTGTATCTTGTCTTATTTTTTTCCTTATAGTAAGTATTTAACATCAGAATCATAATGTTTAAGCAATTACTTATTCTAATTACTTTAGGCAATGGAAGATATTTGTACCTTTTTAACAGCAAATCTCTAATTAACATATTAATAAAAATGAATAATTTACAAGCTCAGTAAACAATTTGAATCATTCCCCACAAGATCTTACTCATAAGGAACTTAGAAACGTTGCCATATTTCAGAGCATCAAATCAAGAATATTACTACCTGTTCAACCAACTAAGCAGTTAAGCCAGAGTCCTACCCTCTCAATGAGCCAGTGAGATTTAAAATCACACCCAAGCCCACCCCCTGATCGGAGGTCTTGATCTCTCCTTTCACCCTATCTGAAGGCAAAGCAAAAGTGAAAAGTAACTTTTCCAGATTACCCTCCATACGCTGCAGCAAGATAGGCAGGGTCCTGCTCGGCGCTGGCTGTGAGTAGCCAGAGTTCTGCCCTGAAGTCACCCTGGATAATGGGAAAGGACACACTCAGCTGAGTCAGATGGTGCGTACCTTTAACTCCAGCACTTCGGCAGGATGAACCAGATGATCAGACATTCATGTCCTTCTAAGACACTGTTTTAAAACAGACTGTGAAAAGGGCTGGAAATACAGCTCACTGTGAAACCAATGTACTCAAATTTCAATATCAAAAAAGGAAATGCAGTCAGGTAGAAGTGAATGATTTTCCCCAAACATTTCCCTATGGTGCCCTAAGCTTTGGTCTCTGAATTTAAGTAGTAACATAGTACGTGGGGGTGGGAGGGAGACCAGGGATTGGGAAAGTGGAGACGGGGGAGAAGCAAGGGAGGTAAAAGGCCAAGACGGTATGTATCGGTTCCTCACAGTGAAATATTTACTGTATGTCACAGACATATGCTAATGTCTTTATTTTTTCAACTGTCTGGTTTTTTAAAAACTTTCTTCAATGGAGAAAAGTAAAACAAAATTTCATAATAAAACAATAGGAAAATAACAACTGTTCATACATTACATATTGTTATCTTTAAAATAGTTGCTCAGGCTACAAGATTTGGCCCTAAAAATGTCTCCAATCGAGATTAGCCCAAATCTTCCTTTTCAATGAACCCAGAGTCTCTGATGATGTCACTGACTTGCATTTTCTCCCTTTTCCCTTCCATCCTTTCCCCTTTCACCCATCCTGGTTCCTTTTTCCTTCTGAGCAATTTTTTCCCATTTCACAATAATTACTGAACATTTTGGAACTTTCTCTTTCAGTTTCTCACACCAGGAAGACAATGCGATGTTCACACATGTAAGTCTGATTCATTCACTTATGGTGACAGGAATGAATGAATTTCCCAACAGTTCTCCATTTTTAATTGAAATCCTGCATCAAAGATTCTTTTCATGTGTACAATTAATTTCCAATACAAATGTCACCATAGGGGTACATGTTACAGTATTGTGTGGGGGACTTTGAGGTAGGAACATTGCTTAATTAGTCAGCAGGTCACAAAGATCTTTCTACGTGAGTGACCTGGCTTCCACACGAGTGTGAAGAATGAGTGAAGAGTGGACATTCAATATGCACTTCACAGAATAATACAAATTGGATGAAGTAAATTGATAAAAATTCAGTAAAACCACACTTGTAATTACAAATAAACACATGAATATAAATACCAGAAAGATGAGGTTTATGTGAATGTTAATTATTGCTTTCTAATTTCACTTTTATTTATGGCTATTGAAAATTCTTATCTCCATGTTGGGACTCCAGGTGAGGCTGTTTTGCTGGGTTGGAATATATTGCAATCAAAACAGAGTCACTCTGACCCCCCAAAGCTTAGACTTTCCAAGCTTAGTGGGCAGTGGAGACTGGTCACTCATCCCTGCTTTTATTTCAGAAATCCTTAGAATGTTCAGTCTATCTTTCTATCTATCTTCACCTGGACCAGCCAACCTCAGGACACTTGGAAAATTGGTTCCAATTTATTGTCCTAAGTGAATCATTTGTGCTGTATGAGGTCGTGTTTCTTAGGTGTGAAACCATGAGCTTTTGTATGTGTGTTAGGAGGAAGTAAATTTTAATTACAATACATTGTGATTCTTTAGAAATTTTTCATGAAAATATCCCCAAAGCATACCATGTAGAACAGAACATGCTCATTTTGAACTTAATCCGGGATCTACCTTTACTTAATATGCCTTTCCATTGCATTAATGTAGTGTGAGTTGATAGAAGCCAGGCACTCAATGCACACATGTGTGCAGTGACTCCTGCATACTGAGTTTTAGAATTAATACCCCTTGGAACCAACAGAGCAAAGATGCCCTTGGGTGTCTAGAGATGGTGGTGGGATATCGCAGTGAGCAGAGAGAAAAATGCATTAGCTCTGTAAAGTTTTAGTGCTGAGTGTGTTTTCATCATGTGCTGAATTTCTGAGCATGGATGGACAATCTGAGTCACTAAAACTGGATCTTTCTATTTATTGGAGAGACAAGCAAAGTACCACTAAAATAAATTAATGAATCTGAAAGCCAGTGCAAAAAGTTATGTGTCTTCTGCATATGAAAAGAATTAACTTGTGACAGGAGGAAGGGTTGATTCTGACCTTCCTTGACAGAACTACATCTGTTTCACATGCTTTGTGTTTGGTGACAGAATATATGAGCTACAATATCCAGCAATCTCACCAAATATGTGCAGCACAGTAAATCATTACCTCGTACCAGCAGAACTCAAAGAAGCCAGAATGGAATACAGCCAGACATGCACGCCACTTTCCCTCATTAGTATATTTATGAAAACCCAACTTTATTATGAGACATACTTAATTTCTGTTCTGTAACTTAGAGTTGACCTCAATTCCATCTACTATCAATGTCTACTTAGCAAGCTGCCTCCTGGTTAATTTGGGGGCAGAGTAAACTTGAAACTTGTATTGTAAAGGTTGAGAGAGGAAATTAAAATACAAATGTGGTTCTGAGGAATTTTCTTTAGATCCCTTTGCAATATGAGCAGGATCCAGTGAACTTTGCTGCCTTTCTGATCTTCCATTTCTGAACCTGTTAAAAAAAAATCAGTTATTTTGATACCTTGCTAACTTCAGTCAGAAAAGTCCCTTTATGTGTCCCCTTGGCTCGTTCTGCATTAGGGACATTTTTACATATTGTTCTCTCAGAGAAGAGAATTGCTGGAACCTGAAGGTGTCTTCCTTGGGCAAAGAAAGACAACTCCTCTGGGGTCATCTTTTCTTTAAACCACATTTGTTCATCTTAGTTCTTTTTTCTTTGCTTGTTTGTTTGTTTTTGGTTTTGTTTTGAGATAGGGTCTTGCTATGTAGTTCAGGCTGCGCTTGAACTATTTAAATCAGGCTGGCCTCAAACAAGTGACGATTCTCCTGCTTCAGCCTCCTGAGTGCTGGAATTACAGGTGTGCGCCACTGGCATCCACTCAGTACTACTTACCATGTTAATTCTTCTGCTGTTTGACTCCCCAGGTTTTCCACTATCCTATCCTGCTTTCTTACATCCTATCAAGGCCTTTACAAGTAGGCATCTATTAAATATGCTTCCCAGCATCCTAATTTAGAGTTTCTATTTATTTTTTGTTAGAAATACCGTTGACACTACAGATTTGTGAATTTCTATATATGCACATAGATATAAATGTGTGCATATAATTATTTAGTGAGCAATTACAGAACTGTCCTCTACATAATGTCTGTCCTAACTTACAGAACCTTTGACTGCAACTTTATTTAGAAATATAAAAGGAGATGTAGAAGATACTGATACTGATATGAAGTTGATTTGATCTTGAATGCAGAGTTGGTCCTGATTTCAGTGACCAAGTGTCCTTCTGAAAAAGAGGACTGGGTGATATGAGACACAGAAACAGGAAAAAAAAACCATCTAAAGATGGAGGTGGGGATCTCAGAAACTACGCAGGAGCCACGGAAAACCTGAAGCCACCAGAAGTTGTAAGTGACAAGAAGGTGTCCTCCCCTGTGGCTTTTGGAGGGAGAAGTACTTGGGTATGAACTTATTCTCAGAATTCCAGCCTCCAGAATTGCATCCCAATGTATTTCTGTTGTTTTAAGTGACCTCCTTGTATGGTCACTTGGTAATGTAGACCATGGGATGCAAACACAAATTGGCATACATGTCAGCTCCCCATCTGTGTTAGTCTAAGCATGGCAAATATCTTGTGAAACCTTCTAATACAGTTATTTCCCAGAGCTGGATGAGCATGGAATGAACTGTTGCTTGCTATGTACATGAGCTTGGGTGTATGATTAGCACAGAGTTTCTGGAGATTTCATTGTGATGCCTACACCTGCTCAGCCCTGATTAGGATCTTTTGGCTACATCACAACAAAGTGAAAGGCAGAAATACAGACCACAAAGTCATCAGAAAGCTAGAGAGATTCAGGGTCAACTCACTGTGGGTAGCAATCTATACTTTGGGGGGCTTAAGTTCCAGAAGTACTCTATTCATCCTTCTGAGAGTGAATCACCCTCTGGTGGGCCCCATGACTTAGAAGCTACACCACTTTCAAATGCTTCCAGCCCTTGGACCTTTGAGAACTGCACTCTTACCATTCCCAGCTTGCACAGAATAGGAAATAAACATATTCCTTTTTCATTTTCTCAGGTCCCAGAATTCTCTGATTTCCATAAATATAGGCCAGGGAATCCAGTTCTGGGCCTGCCACAAAGAAATTCTGCAAAGTGTACTCTTAGATATGTTTGCACTGTACCTCACATAAACTGATAACAAAAGACAGATTCTTTATATCATGCTTTGTCAAAGAAAATGCATGTAAATGATTCCCCATTAGCCATATATACAAAGTCCATGAATTTGGGCTTATTACCATCCCCAATATTTATTTTAAATCATCGTGAGAATCTGAATTATTGAAGAATCAGTATTCTTTGCCTGATGGCTTTGTAAGTATTATAGGTCTTCTTCAGAAAAATATCTTGGTATGCAATTTTGCAAAAGACTATAATTCAGAGAGCATTAAAATGAAGTTCAGCACTTATATAAAAAATGAACACTGTTTTGTGCAGTAGGAAATTGCTCTGGCATATTGTAGATACTTCTGTTTACTTATAGGTAATAGACAGCCAATTCCAAGCAGAAAGAAAAATGTTCAGAAAGAAAACTGAACAAGACGAATTCTTCATGCATTTACCTGAAAATAGTAGTTGCCTGGAATTTCTCCTAAGACTTCCAATCAAGCTTTGGGTATGTCTTATGTCCAGAGCCAGATGGAAAAATCAAATTCAGAAGCCCTGGCAGGACTTCATCAGCCAGATGTGCAGCATACGTGGAGAAAGGTTAGGACAGGGTGGCACGGAAGAGCCCCTGCTTACATTGGAGCCAGGTTAAAGGATTAGGGGCTCAATTGTGCCCAGGGTCCATTTCAGAACAGGAGATAAAGACCAGCTAGTGGGTCAGTTTCACTATCAAAGTGGTACTCAGGCATACATGAGAGCAAAATCATGGAATGCTTTGGGTCAAAGATTGTCTAGAGGGAAAGAAATCAGAGGTTTAAATTCAGAAGTCATGGCTCAGGCATTTAAAACAGTATTCTAGATTTTCCAAAACAGTGACGTGGCATCATCCCGGCTGATGCAGTCTGTACTCTTTTGATCACCATACCTCCCAGGACCGGGACTTCCATAGCTCATCTCCATACCTACGTCTTTCCGGTGACTACACCTTAGACTTAATGCCTAGGAGGCTGCTGCTGCCCAGTGCCATCCTATGGGAAGAGAAGCTCTTTAAAACATGACCACGTCTCCTCATCCACACTCCTCACTGGATTGGACATCCTGTGACAACTGGATCCTCCTCAAAGTCAAAGTGACCATGAAAGGGAGATGCATTGAATCAATTCAGGACATTGAGGCAGCTGCAATGTTGCAGCTAATGATCAACTTGAAAGAGGACTTCCGAGTGTGAGGTAGTACTGGGAGGGGGATTAAGAGCAATGGGCATTTTGCTGATATACATTCTTTCTAATTGAAACCATTACAGTATTGTTTGATTACGTCTCATTCATAAGGCCCTTGCTGATTTTGAGTTCTTGCTACCTAGCTTAGATTTGAAAATATTGTGTCTTCAATGCTCTCTGAGCCATATTCTACACCCTTGTTTTACACTCTTTCTACTCTCTTTCCCTGGATAGTTGTTTCCAGTGGAAACTGGTCAGCATAGGTCTTTTACACCTGGCTTTTCTCACTCAATGTAAAGTTCCTGACACTCATCCACGATGCACTGTGTGCCAGTTCTTCACCCCTTTTTAATACTGAATGGTGTTCTGTAGTGTGGCTAAACCATATTTTGTTTATCTTCTCACCACTTGACAAACATGTGTATGCTGGTCACTCTTTAGTTGTGATGAATGATGCTGCTATGAATATTTGTGTACTTGTCTTTTCGTGGACTTTCCTTTTCACTCAGTAGACTCTTAAACAGGCTTGCTGTTTTCTTTTGGATTTAAGGAATGGTTTCTAAGGTGACTAAACTGCTTTGCATTCTGTTAGATTCTTTCTGTTTCCGGTTTCTCCTTGACAACACTTGCGTCTGTCTGTCTATGCCAATAGGGCTATCATGATGGTTTCAGGTTACAGCTGGCCAAAACTAGTGATGCCAATCCCACTTTCTTATAATTTTGTTTTTTTGTGGACAACTGTTTACCCTTGGCCATTTTTCATCTTGAGGATTTAATAAGCCTCACTGAAATGTTCTACGTCAGAGCCACTTATCAAATTTGTGACATGGATGAGTGTGCAAGGATTATTGTAACCCAGGACCACAACTTTGGTGATGAACAATGCAGAGGTATTCTCTCACCACTGTGGAAAGCAGAAGTTCCAACTGAAAACTGTGTCGCACTGACTTGAGTACATAGCTGGATCATGCATCTTGAAATTGGATAGAATGTCTTTTAACTGCATTGTTCAGTGTGTGCATGTGTCACTGGTATTGAACCCAGGGCCCTGCCCTGAGATATACCCTAATTAATTAATTGAAACAGGGACTTGCTAACTCATTAAGTTGCCTAAACTGGGTTTGAATTTATGATCCTCCTGCCTCAGCCTCTCAGAATACTGGGATTACAGCTGTGAACCACTATGTTCTGCTCATGTTCTTCATTTTGAAATTTGCATTAGATTTTATATAACATTTCAATGTTTGCATACATTTTAGAAATAGAACATTAATTTATAGTGGGATTGCAAAAGGCACCATGCTCAATTCACACATCTTTGGGGAGAGAATTGTCATTTGAATAAAATTGTGGATTATTTTTATAAGCATATTTGGCCCTGGTTACTTAAATAATTTTGAGATTCTCATCACCATATTTATAAATGTCACATAGAAACTTTGCACTTTGATAATTTATTCAAATGAGTAAATTACTCAAATGGGAATTTATCCAAATCATTCAGGACATTACTGTGGAAGGACTCAGTGTAACGTTGCCAACTTTTCTCCTGCAACCTTGGTGCCCAATGTTTTCAGTGCGAGTTTCCTCAGGGTGGTTCCCATTGGGTTTTTGTTGCTTGGGCTTCATCGCTTTATTGTTTTTTTAGACTACTATCTGCTATTCAATTGGGTCATTTTGCCATGGTTGTCAAAACATTTATTCTTTCATCTTCCCTCCCTGCTATTCTTCTGGGTCTGCTGTCACACACCTACCCTAGTTTCTGGGTCTTCTCTTCATCTTTCTTCACTGCTAGGCTCTGCCTTTGATCTGGATACTTTCTGTATGTCTGTCCTCTTCCTGAGCCACAGATTTGTACTGAGTTGCATTCTGAACATCCTCATATTTTTCTTTTTACCTTTTTTACTTCTGTTGTTTTTTTTCTTGGTACCAGGAGAAGAACTCACGATCTCATGATTTGTCGAGCAAGCACTGTGCCACTGAGCTATATCCCAGGCCTGTATTTTACTTTTTTATATATAAAACCTATAATAACTGAAACTGAAATTATGGTTTGCAAACCACACCACACATCTTTCTGTAGTCCTTCTTGGTGAATTTCATTCCCACCCAACCAACTGCTATCTTGGTACCATTAACCCCATTCTCCCATCCTTCTTTTTTATTATAAAAAAGGATAAAATCGTAGAAAATAAAAGAGTAAAACCAATCAAAATGAACCAGTGTAAGTGATACAGAACTTCAAAACTATACAAAATCAACAATTGTCACCATAATGCCTCTTGTTGTCTTTAAAATAGCTGCAGATAATAGTAAACATCAAACGGAACAAAACAGAATAGATCTAATAAAAGCAAAGCAATGAATGCAATAAAGGACTTCAAAACAAGACAGGAATAAATCCAAAGCAGCTACCATAATACATCTTGCTCTTTTTGAGATAGCTGCCCATGCCATCAGCTATAACAAAACCAAACCAAACAGAACTGAACAAACCCCAACCCAACAAAACAATGAGAATAATACAAGACTTCAAAACAAAATAATAGGGATTAAACAATGGTTACCACCTCCAGAAGGGGATTCCTCCAGACGCCACACTGCATACCACTATCTGCTGAATAGATGATCAGACCACTGGCCCTAGACCTGCAAGGTCAGTGAAACACCAAAACTCCACAGCATCCAATTGCATTTCACCTCAGCAGCCATCATCACAACCCGTGTTTCTCCAGATCAGCTGGTCACTTACAGGGGTGGTGGGGGTGGGGGAGAGACTGACTATTGTGGTTTGCCGGCCGGCACACCAGAAGACAGCGGTGGTCCACACATGGGAGGCTTGCTTCTGGGCGAATCCTTGTTCTCTCCCGCTGCAATCCACAAATTGCACTGACTCACAGGGAAAGGCTTGGGTCTGGCTGTCCCCCCACTGGTGCCCAGGGAGGGCTAGCTTCTTCTTTCCCATCCTTCCTGTCAATCACTTTCAACTTTTAATGGCCAATGTCATTTACTTTTCCTCCTTCTGAGGAAATTTCTCCTATCTCCATGGCTGCATCCTGGTTTGGAGTCTGTATTGTTTCATAGCATTGCTTTACAATTGCCTGCTGGATTTCTTGGGCCTATTTCAATGTTCTAATTTCATACAGGGTTCAGGTCTCTCACAAGTTAGAAACATAATCTCAGGTTCTAGATATCAAATATGAATTGATAATTTAGTGATTCTCATTCATACATGAAGAGGATCCCAGAAAGATTTTTCAAAGCTTGCCATGTAGCTATGAATAGACTATGTACTGGACCCATATTTTTGTGATTCCAGCACTGGGGGAGATGGACACAGAAAGAGATCAGCTCCTTTTCACTTAGCTCCTTCCATTTCTTCCTCATGCTGCAGGAAAGTGAATCTCCAAGTGGATCTAGAACAACAAAGAAAACAAATCTAAGCTACTGGGCAAAAATGATTTCTAAAAAAGAAATTGATATGATTTATAGCAATTACAAAAATGAGAGAAGATATGTTAGAAAAATCATTTTTTAGGTTTTCAAATTTATGCATATGTAACTGTATATGCATGTCACATGTGACACAATGTACTTGTAACTTCAAGTCATTTGTATGCTGCTTAATTCCAAAATAAAAGTGCTCTTACGTGTTAGAAAGCTATATTTAGACTATTTTGAAAAATTGAAAATGACACTAAAAATGTACATATTAAATACATCTCTTTAAACAGTTTAAACAATAAAGTGTTTTGCATCCAGCTAGAGGACTAGCTGGAAAACTTAAAATTAGAAGTTATTAATTTTTGAAGTTTTTCATAAATGAAGAAGTGATAATAAAAGTAAGAATAAAATCTTAATTATTGCTGAAGCTCTAAAGGTTATGGTGTGACTCTGTGTGTGCATAAGAAAGGGAGAGAGAAAAATTTTCCAATTATCATACATTAAAGATTTGAAGATTTGCAAATTATTTTCTCAGTTTTAAAGTGTTCCCAGAAGTTCACAAGCAGTGGAAGATACTTAGTGCGCAGTTTCAGCACACTGTGTGCTGTAATCAGCTCTGGAACATCATTTCTGTTAAAACAGCACCCTAAATAAAGTTCATTTCTTCCTTCATCTAATGATATTTAGTGCTTATAGAGATGAAACATAATTTCAATTTGACTAAGATCTGTGACCTAGAAGTAGACTGTTTTGCATTTATTCTCTTCTTTAGAAAATCTAATTGCTTATGAAAAATCACAAAGGGAAAAGAAAGAGGTTTGTTGAAATTAGTCATTCAGAAATATATCTAATGGAAAGAAAATTATCTGAGAGGCAAATGCGTGTCTTGCTGATCGCAGTAGTAAATGCACACATTTAAATGCTCTTGCATAGATGGCTTAAAGACTACTGTTTAAACTATCTGAAAGGTTTACTGAGCTTGGACTCTTAGGGGTTGAAAGGCTAACTTCTTTGAAAAGAAAGAAAACAGAATATGCATTTATAATCCTGTCAAAACTATTTTTTACCCACACAAAATCATAAATAACTTGACCCTTGCATTAGTTTTGAACTGTGGTAAATGACTTGTTGGATGTCAGTAATACAGTGTTGGAATATATTTAAAGTACTTTCTGTACTATTTTATTTATCAAGAGACTGTTTGAATCTCAGAGAGCAGCAGCCTTGGGCTGAGCATCCCAAGTGGCAGTTTTCCTTGGTAGTGAGGAAATGTTAGCACAAGTCTTTCCCTGCTCACGGACACCTGCTCCTTTGATTGTGTGGAATAACTTCAACCTTCAGAAGTTTCTGATTCAAATACATATATCTCTAATAGAAACTTAAATGCATTAGCTTGCTCTTTATTAATAATTTAATATCACAATTATAAGAACCATCTTTGTGGAGAAACTGAGGAAGTAGACAGGCAGACAGGTACAGTGCAGTCAGCCTGTTGCACAGCGGGGAGGGTGCCTTGGCTGTGATTCTTAATGTCACTGAGTGCACTGAGACTCTGCTGAACAATATTTCACAAACTAGCAAATAATGGAGGAAACGTATGCATGGAAATATGCGTCTGCACCTGGTACAGTGGTAGGTAATTTATATCTGCTGTCTTCATTCTTACCATCACATCTCAAGCTAGACTACCTCCATTTCCGTCCATCGACTAAAGTCCTAAAGTAAAGCAAAGAACTCTCCTATCTTGGTGAACATATAAAATGGTACAAACCACTTTAGACAGGGTTATGATAGTTTCTTGTAGAGAAACACATCCATCTTCCACAAGATAGTATAATTACACTCAGATAATTACCAAGGAAAAGCGGAAATGCTCACTCACAGACTTGTAAGTGAATGTTCCTAAATACTTTATTCATCATTGAACAAAATAGAAATAGCCAGTATGTGGCAACACCAGATTAGTGGGTAAAAGAATGGTGATAGATCTACAAAATAGGGTATTGAGAAACAAAAATAAAGACATAACTGATAGAGGCAGCAACATGTATAAACCTCAAAACAATGGCCTTGCCAAAGGAGTCAGATGCAAATGAGTACTGAAATGATTTAATCTGCAGGAAATTCTAAGCTGCACAGGAGAACTGCTTGGACAAGAACACTTCAGCTGGGTCCCGAATGAATAGAATTTTAGTGGCATTAGAGACTCGGCAAGCAAAGAAGTGGATGTGAATGGAATGTTCAAGGTCGACCTTATGGAGAGATCTGATTCAGTTCTGGTGCAATTCAGTTTGCAACCAGAATGGTGGCAAGGATTAAGTTTGTGAGCCAGGGTACCACTTACAATTAGACTCTAGACTCCAACAATGGAAAACATGTACTGTAGCTTGCCAAGTGTGATTGTAAATTTCATAAAAATAAAGTTAGGAAAAGTAATTATGAATAAGTTAAAAGAGGATTTTGAATATAACCACCTCCAAAAAGTATTTCTTCTTAAATGTATTGTAGTGGTTGTGTTTTGAAGGAAGAAGACACTTGATGGACATTTGCATTAAGCTCCTCATAGTAGCAAGCACATAACTGTATTATAGCTCTGGAAATCTGTTCATTTCCATCTTAATATTTTCCATGTTGAACCATTGAGTAATATGTCCACCACTACCAGAGTGATCCAAACAGTGCTGGTAAAGGTAGCAGAATAAACCTACAACTGTGTATTTGGGGTGCTTATGACATAACACTTAAAAGGGCATGAGGGGGCGAAAGGTGGGTTCATGAACCTCAAAAGGAGTGAGCTATTAGGCAGGCACAGTGGTGCATGCTTACAATCTCAGCTCTCTGTGGGACTGAGGCAGGAGGATCTCAGTGACACCTCTGTGATCTTTTTCATGTATCAATAGGAGCATCAGCACATTCTATAGGCCAGATAATATATACCGCCTGTTATAAAAGTCTTAACTTTACATGCTTCATACAAATAATTTTGAACATCTGAGGATGGATTACTGTTGTCTTCTGTGATAAAATATACACTTTTTGGTTGGTATATTAAAAATATTTAAATGTTTATTAATTCCCATTTTGTCTACCATGTCACAGCAGATGTCTGAGACAATGAGAAATTTTTGCCAACTTTCTATTTATCATTAAAAAAGTGAAATGAGCAGAAGTGGTTCCACACTCTGTTTACTGAGTTTCGGGACTGAAAACAGTTGCTATCCCCAGTTACCTCCGACGATGATGTCCCACTACCTTAAGTTAATGTGAAAGCTGCCCATTTTCTCTAACTTCAATCTAGATGCAACTTAATTATAAATAGTAAAAGTAAAGATACACCAACTGGTCATTTGATGGTGATCTTTGCACATATAAATATAAATTTAGAAATGTACCTGCCAACATAACCTAAATACATATTAAAAAAGAAACTCATTTGTGCATTGCCCACATAAGAGCATAGCTTATTAAAATACTTAATACCTTACTGATATTTCTTTGGAACCAATACAGGGTAAACATTATATTATTAAGCTCATTAATTCCTATCTGTATGGCCCTGCAGTCCTCCAGTTTTTGCCCTTAGCAAGCACATTTGCATAACATGGTGACACCTGAGGACCTTCATAAAATACCTCACCAGAAAGGTCTCAGCCATTATCTGCATGTTGGTACAAATATATATACTTTTCTCTTTCTATGTAATTTCCCCCTACAATGTAATAGAAAAACTCAGTGTTTCAATGGACCTGACATTCTCTCGCATTAACTCCTTTCTCTATCAAACAGTGCTCACTGTATGGTAAATTACAGAGACCCCAACTTTAAATATCATTTTATTTCTCTCTTTGCAGTAGAAATATCTAATATGTTTTTCAGCATTTATCATGGATACACAATACCCATCACTCACAATTTAAAGGAAGAGAGATTAACTTTGGTTCATAGTTACAGAGGGTTTAGTCCATGGCCAGCTGGTTCTGAGACTGGAATATCATGGTGGGTGGGTGTGGTGGAGCAAAGGTGCTTATTTCATGGTGGCCAGGAAGTAGAGAAAGGGGACAGTTCCAGAAAAGAAGGGACAGGGACCAAGTAGAGACCCCAAGATCATCCTCCATGATGTATTCAGGCACAACCAGAAGCGTGCTCCAACAATTCCCTAAGCAAATCCCAAAGCCAAACAAGTTGACATGGTGAGGCTTGATCAACACATAAAGTAAATACTAAATTGACTGCAATGTTAGAGCTTGTCAATGTCCATAACCTAAATCCCCAGGTTTACAAAACAAACAAACAAACAAACAATTCCAATTCACCTCCTTCTGGGCTTACCGGCTTCCTCAAAAACCACCGAAATATGTTTTTAGTCCCACAGCAAGCTTTAGTGTTCAGTTTATCTTACTAAACTATATTTGCTATTTTTAAAACATCTTACTCAATTATGTCACCCTGTAACATTTCTACTAAATTATCAGTAATTCCATTCCAGGATCTATAGTTTGGCTAAATGATTCAGTCTTTTATTTTTTAATCTAAATTTTATTGGTTATCAAATAGATTGACTTGATTTTATGTGTGCCAGTTACCCAAATGGTCTTAACATGTTGAGGTCCAGAAAAGCCATAGGTGCTGTGGAGGTTCCTTGCATTTTGTAATTTAAGACAATGCTAACACAGATGCATCCCCTGATAAAATCACACAAGATACATTCCTACTTCATTAGCAGTCTTCAGTTTAAGGAAGTGTCTATGATCCCTGAAATGCGGAATATAGGAAAATCTTGTGTATGTCTGCTTGTTCATGCCTGACTTTTATCACTATTTATGCTGAAAACACAGTGGGATATGCTATAGTATTGATCAGAAGGTTGGATTTCAGTATAGATATATCAACATTTGTGTTTGGAAATGGGACAAACAGCACGCTATGCAGGAATGAGAAACTCTACAGGTACTCTTACCCTAAAGGCTCTTAAAACATCATTAGACAGTCTTGCATAACTGAAATTAAGAAACTATGACTAGAATGATTGCCTTAAAGAGTACCCAATAATGTCTGTGACTTGAAACCAGGGGTAGAAGTCAAGGGGCCACTGAAGTCCTTGGAGGTCCTTGGAAAATATGATGTTGGTGACCTTTTCTGCTAAAGGGATCCAAATATCTACAAATGTTTACAGTTTCTTATATACGTCTCTGAGTCCTGACATGAGTCAATAGCTCGTGAGCTTTAACGAACTTATAAAAGTCAGTCAGCACTACTGTTTTGTTTGACATAGAAGGGGAGAGGGAGGGAGGAGGAAAGAAAATATGGCTTCACCGTGAGTCTGCCGTGTGATGTGAAATAAGTTGGACAGGCAGCTTCTCTCATACAAGCCACCAAAAGTATAAATGAAGAGCAAAATAAAAGACAGACAATAGTAAATAGGGAGATGCATCTTTTGCAAACAGAAAGGGGACCCAAATGTGGAGGAAAGGTGTAGAGAAGGTAGGAGAGGGAAAGGAAATGAAAACAGGACCTGGCATATGTTCTGTCTGTGTGTCAGCTCATACAAGGCCTGTGGTCATTATGCACTGCAAATACGGAATAGTAAAACATTAAAATTAAAAAAGAGAAAAAGGAGGAAAAGAGGTGTGTGTGTGTGTGTGTGTGTGTGTGTGTGTGTGTAAAAGAATAAAGACAAGGAGGTGCCTGATGTGAGAGAGTTTGTTCTCAATTGGCATCTCTTGGATTTCCACACATTTTTAGCTTCTTTAGGAGTTAGGTGGAGTCCTGCCGTTATTTCTGAAGAGTAAGCTGCATGTGTGTGGTGGAGAGTTTTACTTTCACTCCCAGTAATACCGTAGGTGATGTGAATTCTCTGTATCCTTCCTGTTCTATTTTTTCCTTATAGTACCAACCTAGAAGCCATGGTTAGGAGCTGGAAATCCCACAAGGCAGCTGACCCGATAAACTGCCTTCCCTGGTGGAACTTGGCATTGCCTATAGGGTATGGTAAACCAGGGGTGTCCCCATGCAGCCCTGGACACTAAATAATGTGGCTCTGTAAGGTCATAAATCTTTGTTGATATTACATAATGTTTAGGGCTGGTTTTCTTGATTCCCTGTGTGGGAGCTCAAGGATGGTTTTGAGCTGATAACATAAGAGCGCCCTGCCAGGGAAGGTTCACGGCAGTACCGACGCTGCCTCCGTTGCTAGCCCACCAATAAGCTGTTACATGCACTTGTGCAACTTGAGAAGAGCTTTCTGCTCACTGCTGTGCTTAGCTCTAGTGTGTGTGTGTGAAGGAAAGGCTGTCTACCCCCAAGTGCCATTGTCCATGGACAGGAGGGTGAGTCTCACCTATTTCTCAAAGGCTTTGCATGTATTATCGTATCTTACAACAAGGATTTGTGGCATCTAAAACTCCCCATGTAGCTGATCACCCTAGAGGCTAGATTTCAACAAGCAACCGAGAACAAAACGAAAAAAGCCCACAGGCTGGAATGTGTGTGTTGCCATTCTTATCTCTAATCAAAGAAGCACTGTTTATGAGTCAGCCCAACCTGAAATCATTTTCTTCTCTGATGTGGAACTCACTGTCCCACACTTCTCTTCCCTTTCTGGGTAACTGCAGGCATACCTGTGTTTGCTTCCAAATAAAGTCAATGAGACATTATTTTTAGTGGAATATTATATGTGTAGGCAGAGAACATCAAATAGGTAATAACATTGGGTGTTAGCATTCTTCTTTCCTGGATCAGGAGTTGAGTTTGTGTCATGCTGAGCTACAATAATATTCACAGATCTGGAGGGAGGAAAACAAAGCAAAAGCTAATGCAGATGGAGAGCGGTCCTGCTTTTTCAAAGTATGCCAAGTGAGGTCATTATGTAGGCTTTGAGCAAAGTCGTAGGGGTATCAGCAGCCAGAGAAACGAGCCGCTCTAGCTAGCAAGGGAGATACTGGAGTTGAGGGTTAAAGGTACTGAGATGATGCAAATATGTTCAGCTCTCAGCTTTCCTCTTGTTTACATTCAAAGCCCTGAGTTTCACACACATAACCTAAGGAGCAAGGAACCCACCTCTCCTGCCAGACAGCACCCCGGGCTTGCAACACATGTACAAAGTGAGGGTGTAGGACAAGCTGATCTGGAAGCTATTACAAATGCTCTGTGATATGTGCTAAAAATAAAGCATAAAGTCTGGAATCATATGCAATTTAAACAATTTGTACCCATGGTTTATACAAGATTATTTCACTTATTTTCAAGTCTTAAATTTGCTATTTATTACATATAATGAGTTGAATCTTATTATGCTATTTTGTCAATTAGTTTTAGTTTATAGACTCATGTTTAGAAGACTGTTGGATCCTATCATACCTCAGAACATAAGGAAAACACAATAAGAGAAGCAAAAGAATTTTAGAAAAGGAATAATTCTATTCCACAGATGAATAAAACATGAATGTTTCAGGCGAGAAGCAAATCTTCAAACACTGCTGATACAGCCTGCAGTTGATCATATGTATGGAGCGCTCTCAGGCAGAGTAAAGTAGGGTATAAAATTAACATTTGTTGGATGACTTTGCTTTATATTTATGCAAGTTCTCTTTATGTCAAAATGTCACATTAAAGAAATGCATTTTCCATCCTATTTTACGATTAACCATACAAGCCTTGGCCTTCTATAGAAATGTGAACTGTTTTAGTAGGCTTCTAAACTCTAGACAAGGATAGCTTTAAACTATGAGAAAATATAATTTTACATTGTTGAGTGATATTCAAACAAAAATCCCTCACCCCTTTTTCAAGTCCCTTATTCTTTCCCACGTCACTTGGCAGAGCAAGCCAGGGATAGACACTCTCCTCAGTTAGGGCACCAATTCACCCACAAAGCTGGGGATTTTGTGGCTTTATTACTTCTCAATGGTTCTGCCTCTTAGGCTGTTCCACCTGAAATTAGATTTCAACTTGAATTTTAGAGAGTTCAACTCCTGTTCCACGGTCCTCTTAGAGACTCTGTAATTCACTGAGAGGGTGAAACCAGCTCTAACTGGTTTCTAGACTTTATCCTAAGTTCTACGTATTCATCTCCTTGAATAATCTTGGCATGCAAGTTTGCTCTGGTTCCCAAGGTTTTAGGTGTTGATTTATTATGGCATTACTTAGGCATAACATTTCTGAACTATTGAGATGCAGTATAAATCCTATGCATACAGTTCTTAAAAAGTTCTTAGCTTTGCAATGTTACATGAAAATGATTAAAGTGCCATTAAAGAAGTTTAGAAGGGTAGAAATGTAAGGATTTCTCACCGTTGCTGAAATCAGGTATAGTAATAGTCCTTATCTGAACAGTTACTAAGACAGTCTTTTTAAAATATTGTCATAATGAGATGAATCATTTTCATAATCATAATTTATCTCAGAGTATCACATATTAAAACAAGATCCTCAGCATCAAATGTGAACAGGCTTAACTTTAAAATATCTCAAGAATTTGCAGTAATGAATATTTATGGAAGGTTTAATGGTACCTATTCATTGGCTGTGATGTGTTACTGATAAACTAGCCAATAGATACATAAGGGAAAAGCAAAGTAAGAATGTCTATAACTCCCTCTTGAGATTTTGACACTTGGTATGAAATCTAATATGTTTTCTGCATATGAAAGTTTCATAAAATTCACTCAACACACCACAGGGAATTACCTCTCTTGTAGTCATGGGTTATACAGAGAACAATTAGAATAAGGACATGGAGTTTATAATATTATTTTTATGATGGTCACCCAAGAAAATGCAGGAAATCTATTCACATCACTAAAGACGTAGAATATTTAGCCAAAGGCCTGAATCCCATAGCAATGTTCCACATGAGTCCAAATGAAGACCCTGTGCTCACCACAATGCCTCCCACAAGTCTAACTGGAGGTCTAGAGTCCACAGGAAGGACTCACGCCAGTCTCTTCTATGGGTCCATGCTAGGAAGACCCAAAGGTCAGTGGTGGAAACCAGAAAGTCTATGCCAGGGGGGTAAAAGGAACTGTACCGATAGGTTGAAGGTTCTACGCTGGAGCCAAGAAGTCACACTCACAGCAAAGAACAGGGCTGTCCTGAAAAGCACCACAGCCATCCTCAGCAACATGGAGGCCCCAACCTCCTCTGACAATAAGCATCATCGAATACATGCCAGGAAGCCAGCGTGACAAGTTCATCCTGGAGACCAAATGGCACACATCTTCCTCTCCGGAGCTAGGAAGCAATGTTCAATATGAAGACCAGAGCTCCTCCAGGAGAACCAATGGCTCAAACAGCAACTCACAGGAGAACCCATAATGCCTCAGTGAACTAATGTGATGCACTAATGTGAATTCTCCACGTCTCCATTCTTTCCTCAGGTAGAACATCTACGCTCAGTGCCATGCTGATGTAATACAGCTGGCGTTAAGTTGACCACCAGTTTTCAATCCATAACAATCTCCTTCTCTCTGCTTACCATTTACTACACTTAAATGTTAGGGTTTTATCCTCTCTTACTTTATCAATAAGGCAGAAAGACATTAAAAAAAAAATGGAAACCAGACATCTTCTCTTCTAGATAGTGTAGTAAAGATCATTTTTATTCCAGAGTTTCCAGAGCTAAGGAAGTGGTATGTCTGGAACTCACTAAGTGGTTCAGGTCTACCTGGTGTCCCTTACACATCAAGGACACAAGCTTCCTACTGCAACCAGGTGCATCTCTTTGTCAAAGTCCACTAAAAAGAACTGAATCATCTTCAGTGTATACTACCTTAATGTATCTTCATTTGCCTTAAAATGCTACATTATAATGAATTGACTCATACAAAGTTACCACTGAAGCATAATTTTAAACCTGCTGGACACCTGTGAATTTTCCTGACTGATGAACCACGAAGGTAACACTTTTCCATAGACTGAGGCCTTAAACCTAGTTGCCTATAAGCTTAAAACAAAGATCTTAGCTCTGTCCAACTTAATTACAGCTGAATCACTGCTTCTGTGCTCCAAATAACAACTGAAGCCAGGGTCAAGCATTCAAAAATGTGTCACAAGAAGCTATAAAGCTGGGACCTTCAAGATATAATTTTTGTTATAATATGGAAATTTTTGTGTAAGTCATAGATTTGAACTACTGATTATAAAGCAAAGATATTTCAAAATGAGTAATTTTACAAATTAGGAGATTTATATGCTAATACATTTTAACTTCTGAGGCAGGAAACATAATAAAATGGAAGAAACTTTGCACTGATTTTGAAAGGGTAATTTGGTAGAATTGTAGAGTTTAAAAATGAATTTTGGGGCTGGGGATTTAGCTCAGTGGCATAAGCACCTGCATTGCAAGTACATGGTCATGAGTTTGATCCCCAGTACTGATAAAAAAAATGAATTTTGTAGTATAGCTAAATTAACAGTTCTTATGTTATGCAATAAAAACAAAAATATTTTTTTGAATTTAGATCTTTATTAGGTAGGAAATTGCAGGTTAGTTTAATAACCAAGAAAAGCAAAAGCCATGGCAGAGACCACAGAAGCCAATGAAGGGAAGACCAGGTAGACAACCAGAGAAAAACAGCTAAAGAAATGAAAAAGGAGAACTTATTCAGTAACTATAGTCAATCCAAATGAACTAAACCTACCTGTTAAAAATCACAAGAAACTATAAAACTGTGGTCTTCCAGAAATATATTTTGTTGCTGCTTAATAGAGACATTTTTGGTATTTGGTAGACACCAAATGTATAAAGAAAAGCAGAGAAAAGCTCCAATGAGCAAAATCAAAGCATAGCGAACAAACAACAAAGCAATTCAAAACAATTTTATAACCAGCAACTTGCACTCCATGATGAAAAACTAAATGGAGATAAACAGGAATTTTTCCTTATAATAAAAGTGTCAATAAAAAATAAAAATATAATAGTAAGCTTGTGTCTATGCTTAAAGTATTTCATTTTATATGATAGAAAATATAAAATACATCATTTAGAATAGTAACAAAACAAAACACAAAGAAATAAGAGTAAACTGGAAAATCGATGTGGAGAAAACATTAAAATGCCTCTGATGGGGGGACTGAAAAAATAAACTAGTAAAAGTGTCAATTTATCTCCTAGAACATGAAAGAATGCACATTGAAATCATTACTGAGATGTCTAGTGACAGAACAATATGGTTACAAATTCAAGCAAGTGAATAAGATAGCCTTATATTAGTCAGCTTCCCATGACTATATGAAATACTTGAGAAAATCAACTTATAAAGTGGAAAGGTTCATTTTGCCTTGCAGTTTTGGAGGTGGTGATCTGGAAGAGGAAGGTGTAGGTCCCTCTGTCTCCTTCTAGGGTTCACGTCCAGTGACTAAGACTTCCCACTAGGCCTCCCCTCCTAAAATTTCTGTGATGTTTCAATCACACGAAACTAGGAATTAAAACTTTCATACATGGATCTTTAAGGACTGTTTAAGACCTACACTATGGCAATCATGCCACATTAAATTTGAATTGGAAATATTACTATAAACTCAGGTTCTTTTTATTAACAACTAACTTCTCTAGCTCTTTCTGCTGGAAGACCCTAAGAAAAATCCTAAAATGAGTAGAAATCAACAGTACCTCTATCATTGTTTTTTTCAATTCCATCTTCAAACAAAGGAACTCTGAAATACTCAGAGAAATTCCATGATGGTAAAGAATGAATTCAGCCTTGAAGAACTAGCAAACGGGAAAATGCCTAGGTATACAAGACTAATGATTGTTTTTGCAAAAGACAGAGAAATTAGCCCACAGTTTTCAAAGATGGTATGAGTGATCAAAGATGGCATGATCACACTAACAAAAATTAATGCTCTTTGTACTTATTTCACTGAGTGAATAAAACTCCAAATCAATGAAAGCCCAGGTGTCCATGAGGTGAAATAGAGAAAAATGCATCAATTGTATCCTTACTGGCCTCAACTAAATATTTTTCCTGTGGTTTTGGCAGAACCATAGTAGTTCATTCTCAACTGATCAGCAAAGGTTTCTCTTTTCAGAGAATAATTAATAAATAAATGTATATATTGTTAGAGAATGTCATGTTTTAAGCCCGATGAGAAGATCTGACTCAGTCTAGGATCATCAGTCATGAACTGACACTAAAACCATTAGTTGAACATTTACTGGGGAAGATGTTTGCCCCAGTTTCAAGGGTTAGAATGAGTAATTACTTACTATTTGGGAAGAAAAGCAAACAAAATTCAAAAGCAAAAGCAGAAACCCATGTCCTTACAATGGACCAATCTAATCTTTAAAAGGCTATCAAACATAGCATCATGAATAGACATCTGATACTTGAAAAAATGCTGTCACGCAGGTGGCCCACACCTGGCTCATGAGTGGAGCAGTCCATAGGGCTCTGATGCTTCTGAAACCTTCAGGATGGTGAAGGCCTTTTAGAGCTTTCGACGATGACACCAGCTAGCTGTAGCACTCATGCCATAGCTCCACCACCAGTGTCTTAGCGTATCTTGTCTCACGTCTGTCATGGTTGGCTAGAAACCCTTGGTTTTCCTTGCTGTGTTACTGTGTAACTCAAGTATCTGTCTCCATCCCTGCTGAATGGTGCTCTCCCTATTTCTTGATGTCTTTATCTTGGTGCCATCTTCTTATATCACAGCCTGTTGTGTTGGACTAGGACTGCTAGAGTTGGACTCTAGCATGCCTCTACATTTAATGACCACATCTACCATATCTGTCATTTCAAGTAAGGTCATATACTGAAGTCGATGGACTCTAACACTGGTTTTGGAGAGACAAAATTCACCCCCAAAAATCTATATTTTTCTTGCTCAGCCTCTTCAACTTGATCCTGACTAGGTAATCAAACTTGCAGTTCACAGGGAACTGAAACAAAATCATCTAAAACGATAAATAGACTCAGAATTTTGGTATCCTGCAAGACCACTTACTGGAAGATCAGTGAGATAATTTCTAAGCACATTTTAAGCTTTGTGCCCATATTCACATCATGGGATCAATACCATCATCTTTTACTCTATAGGCAAGAAAACTAACGGGAAAATGGCTAAGAATACTTCTGCATTAGTCAGTTGTCTTCAGAGAAGCAGAATACATATTAAACTTATTCAGAGAAAGAGAAACAATGAAATTGACTGGTTAAAAGAAATGTTTGGGGGTACTTTCCCAGATCAGGAAAGTTGAATCTATGCAAACCAGACCTGGGTTCTGCAGGAACATACCCCTCTCTTCTTTGAGAAACCCCCATCTTCTACTCCTAAGGACTTTGATTCATTGACGGATGCCAAACTACCCTGCTGATGGATACGAACTTTACTTATACTATACTGATTTTAAATATAAACTAACTACATCTTGGAAATACCTTACAAGCAATGCCTAGACCAGTGTTTGACCAAACAACTGAACACCATACCCCCCTAACTGACAGAAAATAATCATCACAACCCCCAAGATATGTTGGCATTGAAGGCCACGTGGCCTGTGTGCAGGGGCTGTGCACTGGCTACACCATTACCTGCCTCCTGGAGCAGCTTAGAGCAACTGCATTCTCAACATCACCAATCCCCACCATGCAACTCTTTGCCACTTTGTAGAATTCAGAATCATATTTAGTGATATAAGAAAGTTTGGGACAAAATGTTCAAAGAAAATAGTTGCTGGGAGGAGAACCAGACTCCAGCCTTTTCCCGTGAGTCACAGACTATGGGGGAGAACCAGAAGCCAAGAGGAAGCAAGCCCTCCCTGTGAGTGGGTGCCACGTGCCGATTGCTGGGAGGAGAACCAGACGCTAGACCCTTCGAAAGCGTAGGCTGGGAGACAAGAAGGGCCAAGGTCCCCACCCATGCCTGGTAAGCAGTCAACTGATATGGAGAAACACAGGCTGCAATGATAGCTATTGAAGCAAAATACAACTTTATACCTGTAGTGCTTAGTACTTCACTGACTTTGCAGGTCTAAAGCCAGTATCTGATCATCTATCTATTCAGAGGACAACAATATGCAGTGTAGTATCTATGAGGATCTCCTTCTGAAGGTGGTAGCCATCATTAATTTCCTATTATCTTGTTTTGGAGTCCTGTATCATTTTCATTGGTTTGATTACTTTGGTTTTGTCCTCTTTTGTCTTGTTTGATTTTATTAAATCCAATAGCATAGGTAGCTATTTCAAAGATAACAAGATTTATTATGGTAGTCATGTTGGATTTACTCTAATCTCGTTTTGAAGTCCTTTGTTGAGTTCATTGTTTTGTTTTTATTGGTTTGCTTTGGTTTTATTATGTCTGATGGTATGGGCAGCAATTTTGAAGACAACAAAAGGCCTTATGGTAACCATTGTTAATTTTGTACTATCTTGTATTGAAGTCCTGTGTCACACTATTTTTTATTGGATTTATTCTTTTATATTTTGATTGGCTTTATTCTGTTTTATTTTGCTTGGTTTTATACTCTTTAAAATGAAAATTGCAAAAAAGAAAATAGTAATTGTAGAATTATAAAAGCAAAAACTATAAATTATTTATTTTTACAATCTATACATGATTTTACAAGTCTTGAAACTTCCAAATACTAACGGTGGCTGGATAGCTTGAAAATGGCTAGGTTATTGATTCTGGTTATGGTTTTTAACTTTGTTGGATGTGATTTGTGCCATGCAACTACTTACATGAGCATGTACGGGCACACGTAAACCACTCATGTACAAAGCCTGCATGTTTGTGATTTGGAATTTATTCCAATATAATTTCAAAGGTACAGAAAAATTTCAAGACTAGAACAAAGAAATCCTAAACATTCTTTATGCATGCTCACTAATTCTTCACATTTACTCCAGTTTGCTTATCTTTTGATCCCTCTCTTTCTCTGGTTATGTGTGTCTGTACAAATATATATATATATACTCAAATAGATACTTTCATATACACACATTCCCATATATAAGTGCATATTTTTCTGAACTATTTGACAGTAACTTCAAACCAGTTTGACTATTTGTCCCTAACATTACAGTTTGTGTTTTCTGAAAGAGAAATTCTCACTCAACCACAAAGTGATTATTGTGTAATCCAGGAATTTGTAGTAATATTGTCTAGCCTGATGTCTGCTTTCAGAGTTGTCAGCTTTTCTTTTAACATGTTTGGCACTTTTCTTTTTAAGGTGTGTTCTTAATCTAACATCCCAGGTCAGTCTGCTGTTTCCTTAAGCGTCTCTCCTCACAGAGGCAGCTTTTAACGGAGTACAAGTGTGCATTTATACCACACTGGTTACCCTGTCCAAGTAGTTATCTGAGGGCATTATATCCTTATCTTAATGAAGCTGTTTTTTAGATAGGAGCTTTGGGAACTGTTTTGTACATAATCTTGGTACAGTCATCATATGAGCTGCACACGATGGCCACCTATCATTGCTCATAAATCCTTACTCCATTTCCATTAGGGATCTTGAAGCAGCTTTTGTTTCCTGACCTTTTTTTCCTAGAAATTATGCCCATCTTGAGTAATGAAGATAACTGAAGAACATGAACTTTATCAAAAGCAGAAACCCATGCATTCTACCTGAATTTCTGGATGAAGGGGAATCTATCTACCAAAAGACAGATCAGAAGCTCTGTCCTAGGATGCATCCCTGAGGGGATCCCTTTCCGTTCTGAGCTGGGATCACTGTTGGTAAGGGCATCACAATTCCAGATGACTCTCAGGAGAACAGATCACAAGAGGTGATCTGTAAAAATGTGGATAACTGAGGATGGTTTAAAAAAACAAAAAGCTTTGCATTTCCAAATCATATTTGAAGTGCTCATTCAACTAATACTTTGGAGTCACTAATAAATTGCACTTTCTTTAATTTTACCTTTTAAGACATTATTTCCCTTCTACTTTGTCTTCCTCTTTATTGTCAATCCATGTCCTCTATTATGAAGTTTGTGTTGCTTTGTTATTTAGCAAAATGTTTCTGGAATAAGCTATTTGTAAATTATTGAGTTAATTATAATACAAGAAATACCTTTTTTGGAGCATGCTCAATGAAACCATTTAGCATTTTAATTTCCACATCTGCAGTGTGTATTCTGGTTTCTTGCAGGGCTTGTTCTCTTAGGTAGAGTAATAAGGAAATCTGCTTAATAAGACTTATCACACTATAGTTAAGGTTTTTCCTTACTATAGTAAGGCTTTTCCCTTACCTTACTTAGGTAGAGTAAAACTCTACCTAAGACCTAAAACACTATAGTAAGTTTTTTTTTCCAAATATCTAAGCTCAGCCACAGCCTGTTAGACAAATAAATTATATGATGTTGGAACAGCCTCTTCCTGTGATTTCACCAGGAAATACCCACACTTATATTGTAGGTAGGTTAGACACCCACTAATTTTCCAGACACACAGAAAAAGTAATAATTTAAACCACATGGCCAACAAATAGTTTCCGGACTCAAAATCCTTGACCTTAGACTCAGTTTTATTGTTAACTGCAAACTACCCAGGGCCTTTGACAAGTGATGGCAAAATATGTGAATAGCATCAGGCATGACGAATTGGAGAGAGGGTCTGAGATTGTACAGAGGTACATTCATGGAGCGGACCAGGGCAACTGGATTACACAGTCAGGTTAGTGGGCCTAGAGATCATTTTAAAATGATGAAAGGCTTTTTGGCATGTCCCATAATAATTCACTTTTATCCCCTTCTCTGGTCATTCACGACCTATTATTTTTTCCAGGGATTCTAATCCCATCCATTCTCCACTGAATCAGCCTAGCATTTCCAGTATTGCTTTTTATTTATTTCCGTTGAGAGCAACATAAGGGTCAAGAATCTAGCCTGCAGAAATGGATGCATGCAAAGAAAAGGAAAAAAAATCAGCCCTCTCTTTCTTCCTCTCCCTCCTACTGCTTTAAGTAATGACAATCAAAATGGCTTCAGAGTTTTCCCCAGCAGTATTTGAATGTTTGCTAAACAGAGATAATTAAGCAAGGTCTGCATTGACAAGTAAATGCAATAATCAAAGGAAAGAGGGCAGGAGTTAAAGATTCTTTCAAAGGATAGGCTTGTGCCCAAACCACAAGATCTCACTGGGGCCAGGTAGAAAGCAGAGCTGTAAGGATGGTGGAAATAAGGAGGAAGGACTGGAGACGGAGGAAGGTTTGAAGCAATCCAGCGGGAAGAATAGGGCCGCCGAGCAAGACTGTGGAATTCTTAGACAGCATATTCTGGAAATGGCATGGCTTTTGGAAACAAGTATGATGTATGATTAAGTGTGGGTGGCTGAGGCCGCAGGGAGGAAGACGATGGACCAGAGGGGACAAAGGAACACAGACTCACTGGTGCTGGTAACTCTTCATGCCTGCAATGCAGTCATCAAGTGAGTATGACTTGGTCTGCAAGCAAAACGAAGTGTTGTTGTTTGCATGGAGAATGTCTCCAAAAGGCTGCCTGTGCTGAAGGCGTGGTCACCAGTATAGAAACTTTTGGAGCAGGTTCTGAGGAGTGATCTGATCAAACAGACTTTAATCTCATGCATGGATGAACCCATGGTTGACATCAGAACTGGAGAGGGGTCCAGGTCAAAGGAAGTGGTCATGGCCTTGGCCTTGGGGACTGCAAGGTGTGATCAAAATACACATAAACTTAAGAATTACCATAAAAGATAATAATGCCCCTCAAAATCCTTCCTCGTGCTTTGAACACACTCATCCCATCATCCTTGCCACTTTCTGAAGCAGCCGTGGGTGGAGTCCTCTTTCCCAAGGGGCTTTCCAAAGTGTGATCACAAGTACAGTGAATGCTGCTACCCAGCGCCATCCAAGGGAAGGGCAGCTCATAAAAACACGGCGCTGTGTCCTCATCCACCTCAGTCCCTGGGTCTGACACTTGTGACTTCTGGCTCTTCTCTAAAGTTAAAATGATCATGAGAAAAGAACATTTTGAATTTATTTAGGACACTGAAGCAACCAGGACAATTCATCTAAGGACACTTGGGAAGGAAGACTCCAGATCTTCTGCAGAAAGTGGCAGGGATGGTGGGGTAAATCTATTCAAAGTAAAGAGGTTAAGTATTTTGAGGAGAATTCAAGCAATGTGTCATTTCCTGCAACATTTTTAAACATTTAAGCATTCATCATTTTTTTTTCTATTACATCACATATATGTTGTCCTGGCTCATTCTCCTCTCTGTGTCTATCTCATGCTTTGCTTCCTGGCTACCACTAGGTGAGCGAGCTTCCTTTAGCACCCTGTCCCCCATTAGCTTTCTTAACCATGGACTAAGTCTCTCAAACTGTGAACCAAAGTAAGCTTTCCCTCTTCTAAGTTATTTTTTCTCAGATTTTTGCTATGCCAGGGGAAAGTGGTTTCACACCGAGACAGTCACACAGTTGGCAATGACAGACAGAGAGATAGCAGTCCCAGCTGTCCCCATGGCCAGGGAATGCAGAGCATGATGGGAGGTTCCCATAGACTGGAGCCCCACATTCTAAGCCATTCGATCAAAAGGTGATACATAGGTTCATTACATTTTTAGTTTGTTTGACCATGTTTAAATTGTGTGCATTTGAAATTTTCACTTTCAAAAGAAATTGTAAACAAATTTGAGGCACTTTCTGAACAAAAGCATATCGGTCCAGGTTCATAGAGCTGATACATATCTCACTCACCCTAGTGACTAAAATCTGAAACTGTAACAGTCTTTTTTGTCTGAGGTTATTTATATTCCTTTTGCCTTTTATTATTATCATTTTAATAGACTTTATTTTTAGATTTCCTCTTCTATACACATGTACAGAGCCTAGCTCTATAAGCATCTTAAAGCAGACGGGGACGTTTGTTACAACCGAGGAGCCAATATTGGTATGTTATTATTAATTAAAGCACACAGTATGCATTAGGGTTCACCATTTGTGCTTTCCATTCTACAGACTCTGATCAAGATATAATAATCATATCCACCACTATACTATGTAGTTTTACTGTATTAAAATTCAACTTGCTTTACTTCTCTACTATTCTTCTTTAATCCTGATATGTCCACTTGAATAAGAACCACCTAGCAGATTGGTGTGTTCTGGGTAGGTATGTGGATGATTGATGTGGAAGCCAGCCAATGAGGGGGAAACCCCATCCCAGATGTGGGTGAGACCAACCAATAGGATTGTAGCTTGGATGAGATGAAAAGCAAGAGATGAAGAAAATGTTGGCTTTCTGGAGAAGCTCTGGTTTTTGCCTCTGCCTTTGGATATTGGTCTCCATTTTTTTTTCCAGGCTTCCAGTGCAGATTTTTCAGCCTTTTGGGCTTTTGATCCAGAATTGTAAAGGTGACTTTACAGTCAGTTTCTAGGACTTCAACTTTTAACTCTGACTGGATCCTACAGTGTGCAGATGGACATTTTTGAGTCTTGTGTCTCTGATCTGTCAGGCAGCCATAGTGACTCTTCTACTTCTGCTTCTGTTAGTCTACCTAATAAATCCATTTGTGTAACTATACGTATAGTTTATATTGACTGATTCTGTTCCATTCCTCTAGAGAATCCCAGGTGGCACATCTTTCCTGGTAGGTGTATTTTTAGTATAAAACAAGAAAAACAACAAATTTGTATTGAGAGACTCAAGAAAACTGTCATGTGTTTGAAGTTCAGGTAATTTCACATTAGCTCCCTATCTTGTGGTAGACAGAAAATACAACTTGGAGAGCCCATCAGAGATTCAAAAGCCCAGCCATCTGCTCTTTGGGAGTGTGGCTCGGCTACCATGAGCCTTTTCTCCCTAAACAGTGCAGTCCTGTGACTGGCTGCAGAGGTATATAAAGGCCAGGGACAAGGCATATCCACTGTAACAACTCTATGCAGGTGTAGGTGAAAAAATCACATGCTAAGACCATGAAATTTAAAAAATGTCCTAGATTAAGAGGGAAAAACCAATGTCAATTTAACAGCAAAGCCAAGAATTCAGATGAGGAGGATGTGGTGTCAGGAACATGGAATCTGAATTGAAAAATGTGATCAGGTAAAATTTGATCCTCAGTACTAAAAGGAACAGAAGCAGATGTGCAGAAATATGATCCAGTGTTCCCATAGTATCCTAGGTTAAAAGGCAGGACTTCTGGAGGGTGACCTGAAGATGGAGGTATGCTACTCATTGGTGAATTCACCCATTAAAAAGTTCAGAGCTATTAAGAAGCAGGGCCTGGTCAAAACAGGTGGGTCACTTTGGGGATGGAAGGGTAAATTCTTGTCCCTGGTTGCTCCTCTCCAAATATTTTCTTCCTGATTGCAGTGGGTACAGTAGTTTCCCTGTAGTAGGTTCTTTCACCATGATGTTCCCACCTTGAACACAGGTTAACATGGATCAAATCCCCAGAAAACATGAGACAAATTAAATCTCACATCATTAAAGCTGCATGTTTCATGTTTTGTCTCCCTGATGGGAAACTGATAAACATATCACATATCAAAGAGTGGAACAAAATAGCATTACAGGTTCATAGAGTTAACAAATGCTATATCCTTGTGCTTGACAACTATGTTTAAAATCTATAACCAATAATCAAATAATTAGAAAATGACAAAACCATTTCCTTGGGATCATCCCACCTCTTGCACATGCAGGTAATGCTGACAGCATGAGAGTTAGCTAGGGTGATTTGCTCATCTGAAATTTGATTTCCTTGTCAGAAAAAGGAATGTGGAAAATGTGAAAATAATCCTGGCCTCAAAAACTAAACTGGAAAAATCTCTGAAATTTTTTTTCAATTTTAGATATTTATCATTTGTCTGACTCAAAAATGCTAAGCAGAAGAGCTTATGCACTTATATGTATGAGTAAACATGCCAACGACTCCCAATGCTGGGTTAGAGAAAAGGGTCACAATGATAGTGGTGATGATAACCGAGGACACAGGCCCTCTGATGATACTTTTTCAGGGCTTAACCTGTTGTTTACTGTCCTTGTGCAGCAGAAAAGTGTCATCCGAGGGATGTGGAGTGACAGGTTTCATAATAGATGAGATGCACCCTCCTTGCACTATAAGAATCTTGCAATCTCTCCCCCATCCAACATCTGCTTTCACATTATCCTTAATGGGATGCTAAGATGGATGATAGAAAGTTGAAAGACACTTAATCCACACTTTAAACGTAAGGTTTTATTCTTATAGTTTTCAAAACATTGTGTCTGCAAGAAGCGAGGTTTTATACCTTTGAGAGGAAACTAGGTGGCATTCAGAGGCAGGAGGACCAAGCTTATAGATGGGGAGCAAAATCCTCTGCATCTACCAGAAATTGAACTTACGCTGCTTCAGAATCTGGCAGAAAGTAGACCCCACAGTTCACACCGTAAGTATGGGCTGTGTTCTGGGGTGCTTGAGTCAAAAGATCCCAATTGTCAAATTGCATTGTTGTTTCAAATAGAGCTATGGTCTGGAATGTTCCATAGCAGACTCCTGTGGAGCAGCCCCAGCGGTGGGGCATTTGGAAGGTGGTTGGATCATGGGGGTACTTGCTCATCAGTGGATCCCCCCATGGATAAGCCTGTGGCTGACTATGCTGTTAAGAGACAGTTTCTGGTTGAAGGATGTAGATCCCTGTAAGTGTGACCTGGAAGGGTATGTGTCATTCCCTAGTTACTGTCTTCACTGGTTATTTACTGGTTTCCCATGCATGAGCACATTTCCTGTATCGCAGTCCCTTCTGCCATGCAGTTTTTGCATTTGAACCAGCCAACCATGGATCAAATCCTCTGCCATGTGAGTCAAAATAAACCCCTTCTTTAAACTGTGGCTGACAGGCACTGTGTCCTAGCAGTGAGAAAGTGATCAAAACTGATACTGTTATGAGGAGTGGATTGTTGATGTAAGTATACCTAATGATGTCATCTAGAAGCCTTTGAAACTTGTTCATGGGAGGAGTTTGAACAGATTAGAAGATGCTGGCTGGAGAAGCCATAGTTGACTGTCAGCCATACTTAATGGGAGATTCTGAACAGAGCTCAGAGTAGAATGCAGATAGAAATGCAAACCACAGCTAATAGGTTTAGGAGGTTTCATTTAGAAACAAAGACTCCATTGGTAGTTGAAACCAAGACTATGTGTCTTACCCTCTGGAAGAAAATTTGCTTTTCTTTTGCTCAAGTCTTGAGACTTTCTGGGAGATTGAGATTGAGGAAAGTAGACGAATTGATCTAGCAGTGGAAATTTCAAGGCAGCTCAGCATTCAGATTGTAGCATGGGTAGTACTTATTCCTTATAATAAGATTTATAGTGATAATCAGGAGCAAAAACTTATTTTAAAACAGTTTCTCCATAAAGGAGTCACTTGCAGAACTAGTGCCCAATAGAGCCTGGTTGCTGAAAAGATGAAAAGAAATAAAATACTTTACATTGGTACAGTAGGAAAGATGCTTTGAGGGCATCTCAGGGATTAGCCAAGACTCAGCTCTTTGTGAGATCAAGAGTACAAAAGTAAAATCCTATACTTTAATAGAGCCCCATAAAACCCTGCTTGAGAAGGGTCTTGCAAGGAATTGATTCAACAGAATTAGTTCACGATGCCAAAATACCCAGGTACTCAAAGGGCTCTGAACCCATGATCCAAGGGAGACTGGTTATTGTTCATGCTGGTAGTAGATTTTGGCAACATCTTCATCCTGCTGCTTTTACAGCTATGTAAAATGTAGGAGTTGTGGGGTCAGGTTGTTTCTGCACAGATTTCAGAAGAAGCCCTGGAAGGCCAGGTAGTATACCCTCAAAAGGCCACAACATAAAGCTGTGAAATTGAAGTTGAACATGCAGTGGAGTTCTAACTAGCCCAAGGAAGATGTCAGGTGCCTGTATCTGGCAATGCCATAGAGGCAGGACTGCCCAAGCTCTTTTGAATTCATATCTCACCACAACTTGCCCTAATACTGGACATGAAGTCATAGGATTTGATGTTTTTCACTGGAGAGTTTCAGTTTGGCTTTGGTCTCATTCACATCTATCCTCCATTTCTCCATTTTGGAAAGAAAATATTTGCCTTGTCCCACTGTATATTGAAAGTAGTTACATTTTTAAAGAATTTGTACGCAGGGTTATAGCTAAGATTTTGCCTTGAGTCTCAGAGAAAACTTTGAACTTAGACCTTTCAACAATTCTGAATCTCTGAATATTTTGACAATTCTGAGTCCATCTAAATGCATTTTTTACATAAAGAGATGAGCATGCATCTTTTGGGGGCTGGGGCAGAATGTTACTGCTAGGATCAGGAGGCGGATTTTTCCCACAAAAGATATAGCTAAATGTGCTGTTGGGAGGTGGAAGAGATAGCGCATGGAGGAGTGACCTGGGAAAGTACATCTACCTAGACAGAGCCTGCCTGATTTCTGACCACCAGCATGTGAGCAACTTTCCCTAAACAGAAACTTCTGAAATGTTAGGTAACATAAGCCTCTCCTCCCAGAATTTGTGGGTGTCTGCTATTTTGTCCCAGTGGCCAGAGTGTGACTAAAATAAGCCACCTTGGTGGCTGGCTGACATTTGACCTGTCTGAGATAGAAAGTGATGTGCCCTGTTCAGAAATCTCTACAGAAGAAGTTTCAGGAAAGCTTTTTATCCTCCTCTTCCTTGAGAGAGTGGCATGGAACATTCTCTAATGAATGAATTGGATTAGTGTTTAAACTAACAAGCTACCATATTCATGAATGAAAACCTCCTTAATTAGATTGATGATTTGAGGTTCTAGGTATATTAAAGGCACACACAAGAAAATCTAACTATGGTGGACTTCAGTAACCACATTTGAGAAGAACTAGGTAATAACTGGTGAATACTGAGTTGCAGATAGAATAATAATCTTCTAGTGTGCCATTCAGGGTGGAGGACTGTCGGTAGTATTTGTGTCCGATGTATCTCTAGAAGCTGGAAGAGAAGATTCAGAATGTTTTTGAATAAAGAAGTGAAAGATTTTTGAGGAAACAGGATAAATAAGTTTGACTGCATTAACCAATATACACATGGTGCCCATTTCATTTGTGAAATTTTTGTGTTTTATTAGTTAGAAGATTAAAGTAAATTAATAAAAGAAATAAAATGAATGATTTCTCTCCTCTAAGTGTACATGCTACCAAGTGAAATAACACTGGTTTAGAGCAGCTAATATTGTTAAGAAAGAAAAGACCAGGTGGGAAAGCAAGAGACCGTGGCACTAGATCATGAATATTAACTAAAATGAAGTTTCTGCAAAGGAAAAATATGTGAAAATTAAAAACAAGAATTAAAAATAACAGATTAAATAATATCTGCAACCATCAAAGGCATTTGACCTAATTAGAGCTATAGCAAATATATTGACCTGTAATAAATATTCATTTGTCACTAAATTAATGATTACATAAAATATAGTACACTTATTCTTACCTTCTTATCCAAACCATTGCCTTCATATTCATATTCATGTTCATAGTGTAGGGAAACTACAACCAAAAACTGCTTAAAGTACAGTATGACATCATTTCGTCATTGACATAAAATCTCCATGCTTTTGCATCTGGGAACTATTTGCCCGTAAAGATGCTGAGATTGAGTGAGATCTGTATTGACAGGTTTAGCTAGAGTTAGGGATTGAGATGCCCTCTGTCCCAGGGTCACTTGTGCTGAACTCTCCTCAGCCCATGAGTTTCTGGGGAGTGGCTAGCATATTGACGAAGTGGATCTCAGTGGGCAGAAATGATCCCATTGGGACTTTCCCTGGAAAAGGATATTGAAAGCCTAACCCCTCCCATCTCTGCTGGTCTCCCAGCCACCATGGGCCACCTGCATCATGATGGACACTGTCTCTTAATGCTGAAGGCAGCAAGCACAGGTACTGTGGTGTGAACCTTCCAAAACTGTGAGCCAAAATGAATCAACACATCTCTCTCTTCTTTCTTTATCTCTCTTTCTTTCTTTCTCTCTCTTCTTTTCTTTCTTTCTTTCTTTCTTTCTTTCTTTCTTTCTTTCATCTCTCTTTCAAGTTATTCATCTCAGGTGTTTGGTCAAAGTATAAGAAAACTGCCTAACAGTTTGTTGCTGACATTTTGTAGTTAATTGAAAAACAGTATTAATTTGAATGTCACTTGATGCTATTCTAACAAACTCAGGTAAAATCCTTGTTGAAGAAAAGTCAAGAAAAGATACATGTGTGTTTGAACATGTATTTATTTATTGATTTATTATGTAGGACTAGTGATTGAAACCAGGGCCTTTGCATTAACCTACATCTTCAATCTTCTTGGTATTTATTTATTTAGTTTTTGAGACAGGATCTTGCTAAGTCATTAAGTTTTTTCCAGGCTGGGTTTGAACTTGTGACCCTTCTGTCTCAGCTTCCTGGAGGGCTGGGCTTATAGATGTGTATCACCATGCTTAGTGTATTCTTTCATTTCAATGAAAACAACTGTATTACAAATTTATAGATGTGTATCACCATGTATAAGTGTATTAGTGTATTCTTTCATTTCAATGAAAACAACTGTATTACAAATTTTCAGAAATTCAAATGAAAATTAATTTATCAATAGTTCAAATTTAGATTTATGTGACATCTAATATTCTTTTTTTATTTAAAAAGAGAAAAGTCACAAAAGAAGAACTAAAAGCAAAAGACATAAACAACAATGGCAAACTCAAAACAATAACAAGTTTTCAAAACAGAATGAAAGAAATTTAACTGGTTGTTACATTGCATATTGTTCTCTTTTTTTAAAGAAAGAAAATTAAAGAAAATAGAAAAACAGAAAAGAAAGGTTGAACAATGCTGAATTTAAAATAATTATCATCATAGAATCGTTAGTTGATACATTACTCATTGTTGTCCTAAAAATAGTTGCCAAAGTCACAAAATCAGAGCATAAATAGTGGCTAGACACTCAAACATTGACAGTGCAAATCCTTCTATTCAATGTTCAATAGAAGTTCAGTAATATGGTCATCTATCTTATACATACCGTTACACTATACATACACTATACATACTATTATGTATACCATTTAGAATACTTTCCTTCTGTTTCACTTTCACAATATCTATTATACTTTTTGGATCCCACTATTCTGTCAGTTTTTATTTTTTACACTAGAGAGACAATGCAATATTTACTCATGTGAATCTTGTTTATTTCACTAATAAGGATATTTTCAATTTGCCTCCATTAACCTATAAAGGCCTCAAGATCATCCTTTTTTATAGCTGAGTAGTGTTCCATTGGATAAAAATACATTTTTTTCATCCACTCTGCAGTTGACGGACATTTTGGTTGCTTCCAAGATTTAGCTATCACAAATTGTGCTGCTATAAACATGGGTGCACATATATCTCTGTGACATGACCTTTTCAGTTTTTCTGGGAGAATACCCAGGAGGGGAATAGGTGGATTGAATGGAACTTCCAATCCTAGTTTTTTGAAGAATCTCCCTAGTGATTTGCATAGTGGCTGCACCAGTCTGAACTCCCACAAGCAGTGGAGCAGTGTTCCTTTTTTCTGCGGCCTTGCCAACTTTTGTTATCAGTTGTTCTCTCGAGGGCAGCTATTCTTTCCGGAGTGAGATTAAATCTCAATGCTGTTTTAATTTGCATTTCTTGGATGACCAGTGATGGTAAACATTTCTTCACGTATTTATTTGCCATTTGTAAATCTCCCTCTGAAAACTCTGTGTTCATCTCCAATGCCCATTTTTGGAGAGAATTTGAGGGGCTTGGTGTTTTTCAATTCTTTATATGTTCTGGATATAAGTTCTTTGTCTGAGGGGTTGTTAGCTAAAACTGTTTCCCACTCTGTAGATTTTCTTTTCACTCTGTTGGAGATTTCTTTTGAAGTGCAGAAACTTTTCAATATCATGAGATCTCAGTTGTTAATTCTTTGAAGTATTTCCTGTGCAGTTTGCATTTTATTCATGAATTCTCTGCCTACTCCTAATTCCCCAAGGTTTTTACCTACTTGGTCTTCCAGTAGATTTAGTGTTTCTGTTTTAATATTTAGTTCCTTGATCTATTTTGACTTTAGTTTAGTGTATGGTGATAGGCATGGGTCTATTTTCAGTCTTTAGCATGTGGAAGGCCAATTTTTCCAACATAATTTATTAAAGAGGCTATCTTTTTTCCAGCCAACATGTTTAGTCCCTTTGTCAAATATAAGGTGGTTGAATGTCTTTGTGGTAGTGTTTGCATCTTCTAATCTGTTCCACTGATCCTCAGGTCTATTTCTTTGCCAGTACCAGGCTGATTTTATTACTATGGCTTTGTAGTATAGTTCCAAGTCAGGAATTGAGATGCCTCCTGCCTTGCCTTTGTTGCCCAGAATTGCCTTTGCTACTCTAGGTTTCTTCTGTTTCCATATCAATTTTAGGAATATTTTTTTCTAGATTTGTAAGGTATGTTGATGGTATTTTGATTAGGATTGCATTGAATCTGTATAACAGTTTTGGGTGTATGGGCATTTTTACAATGTTGGGTATTCCTAGCCAAGAGCAAGGAATATCCTTCTATTTTCTAATATCCTCTTCAATCTCCTTTTCTTAGATTAGTATAATTTTCAGCACATAGATCTTTTACATTCTTGATTAGGTTGATTCCTAAGTATCTGATTTTTTAGATGCTATTGTGAAAGGTGATATTTCCATAATTTCTCTCCCAGTGAGTTTTTGTTTGTGTACAGGAATGCTATTGATTTTTGAGTGTTGACTTTGTATCCAGCTACATTGCTGAATTTATTTATTATATGTAGCAGACTTTCAATGGAGGTTTGGGGGTCTTCTATGTAGAGTATCATGTCATCTGCAAATAATGAAAATTTAACTTGTTCTTTTCCTATTTTTATTCCTTTTATTTCTTGCTATTGTCTTATTGCTCTGGCTAATATTTCTAGAACTATATCAAATAGGAGTGGTGATAGTGGACATCCTTGTCTTGTTCCTGATTTTAGAGTGAAAGCTTTCAGTTTTTGTCTGGTTAGTATATTGTTGGCTGTTGGATTGTCATAAATGACCTTTATGAGATTGAGGTACATACTGTCCATTCTGAGTTTTTGTAGGGTTTTTATCATGAAAAGGTGTTGGACTTTATTGAAAGCTTTTTAAACATCTATTGAAATAATCATATGATTTTTATTTTTGGCTCTGTTGATGTGATGTATTATATTTATTGATTTGCATATGTTGAACCATCCCTGCATTCCTGGAATAAATCCCACTTGGCCATGGTGTATAATCTTCTTGATGATTTGCTACATTCTATTTGCCAGGATTTTTTGAGAATCTTTGCATCAATGTTCATTAGTGAGATTGATCTATATTTCTCTGTTTTGGTATCAGAGTGATACTTGCCTTCAAGAATGATTTAAGCAGGACTGTTTTTCTTTTAATTTCATTGAAGAGTTTAAGGAGAGTTGGTATTAGATCTTCTCTAAATTTTTTATAGAATTTGGCTGTGAATCCTATTAGGACCTGGGCTTTTCTTTGTTGGTAAGTTTTTAATCATATTTTTGATTTCAGTAGCTGATATTGAGTTATTTAAAATTATTATATCTTCTTGATTGAGCTTTGGTAGTTCATATGTTTCTAGAAATATGTCCATTTACTCTGTATTTTCCACTCTATGTGAGTAGAGATTTTCAAAGTAGATGTTCATGATCTTTTGAATTCCATGGGATCTGTAGTAATTTCCCTCTTTTCAGTCCTTATTGCATGGATTTGGTTATTTCTTTCTTTTTCTTGATAAGGTTGGCTAGAGGTTTATCAATTTTGTTTATTCTCTCAAAAAAAGCTCTTTGATTCATTAATTATTTGAATTTTTTGTTTCAATTGCATTAACTTCTGCTCAAATCTTTACATTTTCCTCTCTTATATGAGCTTTGGGTTTGACTTGCTCTTCCTTTTCTAGGAGCTTGAGATGTAGCATTGGGTTATTTATTTGTGCTCCTTCCATTTTCTTGATGTGACTATTTATTGCTATATATTTTCCTCTTAGGACTGCTTTCATTGCATCCCAAAGGTTACAGTATGTTGTGTCTGCATGTTCATTGTATTGTAGGTATTGTTTTATTTCTTCTTTAAGTTCATCTGTAACCCACTGGTTGTTCAGAAGGTTGTTATTTAATTTCTATGTATTTATGCAGGTTTTGCAGGTTTTTTTGCCATTGATTTCTGATTTTAGTGCACTATGATCAGATATTATGCATGGGATAATTTCACTCCCTTTGCATTTACTTAACAATGCTTTACGAATTAATATATGGTCTATTTTGGAGAAATTCCCATATGCAGCTGAGAAGAATGTATATTCTGATGTGGTTGGGTGGAACATTCTGTAAACATCCATTAAGTCCATTTGTTCACAGGTGTAATTCAGTTCTGTTATTTCTTTGTTGACTTTTTGTCTAGCAGATTTATGTCTTTGTGACAGGGGGGTGTTAAGGTCTCCTATTACAATTGTGTTCTTCTGTACTTGGTTTTTCATGTCCATTAGTGTTTGTCTTATATAGCTGGGTGCTCCTGTATTTGGTGCATATAGATTTAAAATTGTTAGTTCTTCTTCTTTTAGTTTTCCACTTACAAGTATGAAGTGGCCTTCTTTATCTCTTTTAATCATTTTAGGTTTGAAGTTCACTTTGTCTGCAAACAGAATAGCAATCCCTGATTTTTTCTGGGTTCCTGTGTATGGAATACTGTTTTCCACCCTTTGACTTTTAGCCTATGAGTTTCTTTTTGAGTCAGGTGTATTCTTTGTATACACCATATTGTGGGGTCCTGTTTCTTGATCTGTTCTGTCAACCTGTTTCTTTTGCCATGTGAATTGAGCCCATTTACATTTATGGTTATCACTGACATGCACTGGATTGACTTTGCCAAAATATTTCCTGTTGTTGGTTTCCCACTTTCTTCCCTTGTTTAATTTGTTGTCCAGTCTGGTGGTTTCTTTCTGTTGTTGTTCTAGAGACTGTGGTCATCTTTATCTCATTCTCATGTGTCTTTCAATACTGTTTCTAGGATTGGTTTGGTACATATGAATTTCTTCAGTTGTTCTTTGTCATGGAAGTATCTTGTTTCTCCGTTTAATTTGAAAGAGAGTTTTGCTGGGTACATCAGTCTGGGTTGAAAGTTGTTTTCTTTTAGGGCTTGAGATACATCACTTCAAAATCTTCTTAACCTGAAGTTTTGTGTGGAAAAGTCTGCTGTGATTCTAATGGGCTTTACTTGATAGGTGAGTTGTGTCTTTTCTCTAATAGCTTTTAGTATTCTGTTTTTATGCTGTATGTCTGGGATCTTAATTATTATATGTCTGGGTGTAGAATTATGTTGGTTATGACTGTTTGGTATTCTATATGCCTCACTTATTTGTATGTCAGATTTTTTTCCCCATGTTTGGGAAATTTTCTGCTATTACTTCTGAGAACAGCTTAGCTTTTTTTTTTTTTTTTTTTTGCATTGTTTCCTGCATCCACACTGATGCCTATTCGTCTTACATTGTTTCTCTTGGCATCATCTTGGAGCTGCTGGTTTGTCATTTCATGCTGCTTTGTTGTTTTTATAAGTTCTATCTTTTCATGGTCGTTATCTGTGATCCTGTCCTCAAGTTCTGAAATTCTATCCTTGGCTTCATTTAAATGGTTTTGCCAACTTTCAATAGAATTTTTTGTTTCTTAGATATCTCTTTGAATTTGTTTCACGGATTCTGCTTGTTTTCTACATTGTTTATTCAAAGTTTCAATTTCCCATGCTCCTGTATTTTTAAAATCTATTTCTTCCCTATCTATGTTGAGCAAATCTTTTACTAAGGTTGTTACTTCTGTCTTTACATAAGACATTACTTCTAATTTGATTTCCTCTATAGCGTCATGGATTTGTTTCTTTACTTCATTTGCTATTTTTTCAGAGATTTCTGGTGTATGACTTTTAAAGTCCTCCATTTCACTGTTGCCTGTTCTTGCAGCTAATATACTAAATGTTTGAGATTGCTTTTTGGCTTTTTGTTTTGTCATTTTCACCTTCTGGGCCAATATCTGGTCATTTAATCCCAATAGTCACAACTGCTGGCAGCGTATGTCCCAGGGTCCTACTTTGTGGTTGATGTCTGCTCCTGGTTCCGATCAGAACCTACCAGGGTCCTCTGTCTGGGCAAGGGGCCCCAAGTTTCCAGTCAAACCAACACTGCTAGTCCACCAAGTACAAGGTTCTGGGAGGGAGAGTGGGAGCCAAATGTTCACAGCAGTGCTTGGTCTAAGAGATGGGGAGGGTGGTGCAGGGCAGTGCATTAAGCCAAGGTGGGCGCAGCAGTCCTCTGGGTCAGCACACAGGAGAAGCATGATGGGTCGCAGGCACAGCTTAGCGGCCTGAGCCAGGAAGGAGCACAGCAGTCTTCCTCTGTGGCAGCTGAGGCAGGCAGGCCTGGATCAGCTGCCTGAGCTGGGGTGGTGCTCAGTGGTCTTCCTCTGCAAGGCAGTTGCAAGGAGGCACTGAGGCATGCAGGCAGGCCCAAGTGCCTGAGCAGGGGTGGAGCCGGTGTTCTTCCTCCAGCCCGCAGCGGTCTGGTCGGGAGCAGCAGCGTGGGACACCAAGGCACTTGGGCACTACGAAAGGCGCAAGCAGGGGTGGAGCTCCCTAATCTTTTAGAATAAACTTCTTTGAACCAATTCTTCTTTTCTGTGAGCTGGCACAAGCCATGTGGGGCCCGGGAGGAGAAATTATCCAGTTTACCCTTCCTGTGATTTGGAGGAAGCCATTCTGAGCCTGGGAGAAGTAACAAGAAGCCAATTTGCCCTTCCTGTAAGCCAACCTGCAAGCTGGCAGACAAAAACGCCTCCCCTCCTCTAACCATAAGCAACCTGCTGGTTTGGAGGACAGGCTGAGAGCATCTGAGGTACCAAAACAGCTTAATGCTTGTATGGCTTGATTGACTTTGCATGCCTAAGGCCAGTAGTCTGAGTATCTATTAAAGAGGATACCAGTATGTAATATAACAAATATGGGAGTTTTCCTTTTGTCTTGATTTTGAAATATTGTTCTCACTGTTTGGTTTCACTACATTTTATTGCTTTATTTTATTCAATGTTTTAATTGGTTTTATTCTATTTTGCTTGATTTTATTATGTCTGAAGGTGTGGGCAGCAATTTTGATGATAACAAGAGGCATTATGGTAGCCATTGTTGATTTCCTATTATCTTGTTTTGAAGTCCTGTATTACTTTCACTGTTATTTTGATTGACTTTATTCTGTTTGGTTTTATTCTCTTTAAAATACACTTTAATTATTTTGCTTTCATTGGCTTTATTCTGTTTTCTTTTGATTTTATCATGTCTGATGGTAAGGACAGTTATTTATGGTAGCCCTTGTTGATTTCCTATTATTTTGTTTTGAAGTCCTGTATCACTTTCTTTGTTCTGCTCTGATTGACTTTATTCTGTTTTGTTTGGTTTGGTTTTATTCTCTTTAAAATAAAAAATGCAAAAAAAAAGAATAATTTTTTCATGTTTTAGACTTAATTAAGAAAATCATTGTCTTTTTTCATGATTTTAAGGAATTTCAAGGAAAATTTCTACTTTGTAATACAGTTGAGCTCTCTGGATATTGCTGTAAACAGTTGGTGCAGATTTTTTACATGTCTGGTATTTGAAACACTGGTGTCAAACAAGACCATTTTAAATAATATGTGAAAAGATATTGTATTTAATTTTAATGGTTAAAGAATGATATGATAGGGCCTGGGGATTTAGCTCAGCAGCACAGAGCCTGCCTAACAAGTGCTAATGATGAGTTTGATTCTTGGTACTAAAATAAAAAAGAATGATAAAATGCAAAAGCATATCTATCACTTTAACTTTATGTTGATACATAAATTTTCTTTTAGGAAATTTTAAAGTAAAAAATATTAAGTCAAGCCAAGTGTGGGTGCACATACCTGTAATCCTTCCACTCTGAGAGGTTGAGGCAAGAGGACTGTAAGTTCACCCAACCTGAACAGTTTATGAACTTATAGAAACTCTAACTCAAAAACTGTAAAATATACGTAAAAGGAGGTGGGGATGTAGCTCAATCCCTTGTATCATTAAAAAATTAAATCAGTCTAATTAATGAAAATATTCTGTGGTCTCTTTGCTGCTACTAACATTTATTTGTTCCCTCTAAACTGTTAATAAATCTTACAGGAGTTCAAAGACATTTGCAAACTTGGAGAGAAAGGGGTCATTGTGACAGTCATCTGTTTTTTATTCTTTCACAAAAGTCTGACTTGGTAACCTGGATTCCCTCCTCAGGGAACTCAGAGCTTCCCTTTCCTGAGCACTGAAAGGTCACCTCCAGCTTTGACACCAAGTCTGGGAGCCCCAGAAATGTCTCCAGGTCTTATCTGGTCCAAGTGATTCATTTCATTCTGTCCTCACAGAGATAGCTATATAAATTTTATTGAATTGTCCATATTCGGTTAAAGCATGTTCAAATAATTAGCTTTTCAGAAAAATCTAGCATTGTGCCACTTGAATACAAACGTAAGCAAATCAGGAGTTTTAGTGAACGAATTATAAGCTAGGCATAAAAGAAAATTGAAGTATCTTTTCACTCTTCCCCCTTTCAAGCAGCACATTCTACGCTAGTAATTGCATTTTTAAGTTTGTGTCAAGCTAGCTAATCACTCCCCCAGATAGATCTTAATCACTGCCAGATGCGCTTCTTAACGCTGAATGTTTCAACTCCCAACAATACCGCGTCTGGAGTCAGACAAAGAGAGTTGAGGAATGCTAGCGGTGCTTCCTACTCCTGTACAACTGTACATCTTCAGTGTCCTTCGTGTTACACACAGCTTTGATACTACTTCAAGTCTTAGCTTGGACTCATCATAAAAATATATGGAGACATCTCGCACAATGTCACTGTGCAAAACACCACCACCACCACCAACAACAACAACAACACTATCGTGATCAAAGAACCGAATAGGTAAAAAACAATTATTGCCTTTTTTTTTTTTTACTTCTAATTCTTGAAAAGCTAAATTTCCCCAAATGCCTTGCAAGATCACTTCAGAAATCACCTTAATTGTGAATTTAAGAATCCTTCACTATGGTTACTTTTATATCTAAAATTTCCCCTCATCTTTTCTCAGGATAAGCATATTAGAATAAAGGACTACTACTATTCTTTTTTAGTTTAGAAATATCCGATGTCCCCACCCCCACCCTCCGCCCCAGTGAAACATACTGTTTTCCTCAAGGACTCTGGATTTCAGCTTAGAATGTTTTCATTTCCTGTCCTCGCTGATTGGGAATTCTCCTAGCGGGCCATACATTCCCTTGAATCCATGCACAAATCCGCCAGCACTGTTGCTGGGGTAGAAGCACTTTATCCATCAGAGCCTGCAAGATGATTTAATGGTGCTTCGCAGTTTCTGCAGTCTCGGCAGCTTCCTCCGCTGACCCTTCCGTAAACAGAAAGCCGCTGGCCTCACAGTCTGCACCCACAATGCTCAGTCACTTGGCTTTTCGTTTCTTTCATCCTTTGGAGAATCTGTTTCTTGCTATATGCTCTAAATTTTAACCGTCTTGACAAGAAGAATTGCAATTAAAAACACACACAGTGAAAGACATCTAATAAAACAGAAAGACCATACCCTGCAAACTGCAAAGAATCTTCTGGAATTCAAGACCAATTTGTCACTGGCCTCCTATCTTCCCTCAGTGCCCGGTTATCATCTCCATCCTCCTTTTCCTGTCCCTGTCTGTCCTTTTGCAAGGACAGGAGATGCTGTGTCCCTGAGAAGCAAAAACATGTCTCCTTGCAGCCCTGAGGGTTTTCTGGGCTCATTGTCACATACCTGTTGGAAGCATAAAGGTTTGTGAAGCTGACTATCAGGAACTGGCGATGTTGGGGCAGTGGGCAGTTCATTTGCTACCTGAGATACCTTTCTGGTTCTCAGGTTCATGCAGGATTTATTTTAGCACTCGTGTTTCTTTTGGTGATCTTACATTCTACGTGGAATGAGAAGCATTAGCCCTTGGAGGCAAAGCTCTCCATGTAATTTTGAAGGTGAGTCAGCCTATCAGTGCAAGATTGGGACAGAAGGACATGGAAAGGACTCACGGCAGTTTTCAATTAGCAGTAATCATGCTTCCAATAAACCTCATTGGCTACTGCACTGCCACCATGCAAAAGTGGATTCATGGAAGGGAAGCTGCTCCCCTGGAAGTCCAGACACAAGAACGTTCCTCACCACAGCAGCTGCCAGGCCTCTCCATTCAGCATGAGAGCTGTCAGTTTGAATGCTGGCAGCTCCCACGACCTGGGTTCTGCCTAACACGATTCTCCCCTCTCCCCATTTCTCAGAGTGGACACAGATGTTTCTGCCTGTGACATTTTGGCCAATCAACAGTTACCAGCTGCTGAAGCTTTACCAGAGTCCAGACTGTTGAAGCCAAACTGTTAAATACTTACATACCCAAGGTTGTGAGGATCTTAAATTTCTGAAGGCACAGTATCAGCAGTGCATAGACAGATGTTGGAAGTCCTTTGGATCAAGAAAAGGAACGATTTCATTACACACAGGCTACTTTAAACGTCAAAGTCTGTGCCAAAATCTCTGCCCCTCTGAGATGTTCAAGATAGCATTTTTACTTATTTTTCCCTCTAAAAATTATTTTAATTGTTGAAAATGAAGAGCAGCACATATTACACATCAGAGAAAATAGAATCAACTCATTGGCAGGGAATGCAAGTTGTTCTTTAGTGAAGTACTTCTTTTCTCAGACCGTTTTAACCAAAACTTCAGGGTTGTGGGGCAAAGGAAGCCATGTTCCAGGCAGACTTTAGGGGATGTGGCACCAAAGCCTTCATGTGAATTTCTAAAAGCCCGTGATCTTAAAATCTTCCCAGAAAAGATTACAGAGCACCTAATGGAATGGCAACTGTAATGAAAGCAGGTGTTCGGCTGTCTCCCCCATGCTGCGGACACGCTACACACACATGCATGCACGTGCATGTACGCATGAACACATGCACAGAGTGTCACCAAGCATTTGGAAATCATGTGTTACAATTTTCAGCAGTGAGCACGCAATACTGGACAGAATGGAAGGCATGGAACTTAGGCTGATGCCATCTCCGCATACCTCTACCAGGTGAGACACCATTGCTTTGTGCTTCCAGCCCTGGAAGCAAAGTGGGGAATACCTGCTCATGGGAAGGGTGAGTTCTTGATCTCATTTAGATACTGACTTTCCCTACTGCCTTTTTTAGAGAACTCCCGCATTGGCCATTACAACTGGGCAGTTTATACAGAGCCCCAGTTCTGTAATTCACTACCTGCCCTGCAAAGTCATCTGTTTTTGTTGTGGTGACAAAACTCAGTGAATCATTGAAATTGGTGTGGTTCCAAAGCTTCACTTGAGCCCAGGTTTGCCCCCCAGCTCAAAATATCAGATTTCCCTCTTCCTTTGTGAACCCTGGGAACCCAAGCCCCGGCTTCTGGATAAACAGCTCAACAACACAAGTGTTGCTGGCATCAAACCAAAATCCTACCCAGCACGCTGAGTCCCTATTGAACCAGAAATGGAAGTTACATTTCATCTCAGTCTCAATTAAAAGGAATATAATGTCTTACTCCTGGAAGTTCAGAATAGTGCAGATTTTTATTGATGTTGTGAATACATGTGGTTCTTTATTCAAAAAGGCATGCCTCTGTACAACGAGACATTCTTCAACGCAAATAGATAATGGTTTTTGTTTAAAATAGAATTGATTATACAGTTTGTGCTTTCATGATTCAATTGTTTTTATGTCTATATCTTGTAATCTGAACAACTATTTTGAAGATAACAATATATTAACCAGAGTTAATCTCCTGTTATTTTGTTTTGAACTTCTGTATCCTTGTTTACGTTCCTTTTTGTTTTTAAAATTTTAAACAAATGAACAAAGAATAGAAATGGTTTTGAGAAAATAGATGCACCTTGAGATTATAATATTAAGTGAAGTAAATCAGACACACAAGCTTAAAGATCACATGGTATTTCTTCTATGAGAAACCCAAAAGATAAAGAGGAAAATAAAAGATAAAGATATAAGAAACAGGGAGATAGAGCTTTTGCCAAAGAGAAGGGGACCAAGGAATGGAGAGAAAGGAAGAGAGAGGAAGGGAAAGAAATGAGAAAATAATTAGGATGTGTTACATACGTGTCCTAACTCCCCACCATGAATGTGATCATTACATATAGCAAATGTGTGCTAATAAAAAATTTAAACATGAAAAAAGAAATCAGATACTAATTCAAAAAGAACTCTGCTTTGTATCCACAGCAATAGTGGAGTCGTAGAGAAAGTCTTCCCAGATACTGGAATTCATATCAAAAACATTCTTGGCTCAAACAGAGCTCACTAATTCTCTTAGTAATGAGATGCAGAGGCATATAATCATTTGTTCATCCAGTGGACAGAACCCCATGAGTCACAGACCACATGGAGATAAGCGAAATGTGGGCTTTCAAGACTTACCTTACAAATTTAACTCATTTTGCCCTCCTATTGCTCGCTTGTGATGAATCAGCCTTCTGGAGAAGTATCTAAGGAAAATGAATGGGTATCTTTTCATTGCTACACTTTCTATTAACAGTGACTTTTTCCCAGGGTTAAAAAATTTCTTAGGAATTGGTTAAGTCAAGAGGTAGTAAAATAGGACTATCAAGTATCAGTTTCCTCCTATGTGCCAGGTTGTGAAGAATGTTTTCACACATATATTGGTTTCAACAGTCTTGACCACTTTTCCACTGAGTGCATATTTACTTTTCAGGCTATGTTTAAGTGTGGCCTGATTAGGAGAAACACTTACTCTTTCTACAAACATGTTTATTGAGTGTGTACTATATATACTGCTTTGTAACGAGAGCACAGCATTCGATAAGGCAGTTTCTTACTTGTTGAACAAAAATCTCAAGAATTTAAGGGGAAGTTGGTTAAAAAATGTTAAATCCACATCCCTTTATAGCTGTATCTTAGAAAAAAATACTAGGATTGACTGAGACCATTCCTACTAACACTGAAACTAGGAGGTGTGTATATCATAGAGGCGGGTCACTGGCTGAGACAAGTTCTACTGGGTTTCCAAGTATAAAGACGTTCTTATAAAGACATTCTGAAGTAATCTTTGGGTCCAAGTATATGAAAAGGAAGTTTAAACAATGGATTAAGAAATTTCAAGCACATGATCACCTACAGATTGCAAGTTAGAAAGCATTTCCGCCAAGAATATATCCTCTCTCCTCATTCAGAACAAAAGGGACCCAACCCCATTGCATCCTTTCATCTGTTGAGAGCACATAGGCTGATAGCAATACTGAGATGTTGCAAATTGGGTCCCTACAAACACAGGCATGGATGGCTACTGTTGTATGATGACTTAAGCACTTTCACGAAGATACCTAAAGGTTTAATAGCTGGGTCCAACTAGAATTTCTGTTTTCAGTTTTTTTGAGGCATGTTTACAATGATTTCCCAGTGGTTGCTTTTGATTATATTGACATAAAAAATGTGGAAGAGTTCTTTTATTCTCAACAGCCTCCCTAGGATTTGTTATTATTTGGTTCCTTGATATGCATGGTGTACTACTCTTTCATAACAAAAGATAAAACTGAGGCATTTGTAGGTACATGGAGAGAGAGAGAGAGAGAGAGAGAGAGAGAGAGAGAGAGAGAGAGAGAGAGAAGCAAAATCCCTTCTCTTTTGAACATGCTTATCCAATCATCCTTGCCCCTCCTGAGACCTGAGAAATGGTCTCAAAACCCCTTTCATTAAAGTCTTCACTTGTGCTGTGCTGACTGCCAAATGTCCAAGATGGATATAAAACATCCTCTTTCCTGACCAGTTTGCTGTACATAACACACCTAAATATCCTTTTCTCTGCCTGTCTTTCTGGTCTTTGTTTTATTTTTTCATCTCTTAGCTCTTCTCTCCCTCTCTGCTCCTTCCAATGGTCCTCTCCTCATTTCCAAAAGTTCTATTTTCATCCTTTAAAAAAATCCTTTTTCACCCCCTTCCTTCATCTCTTGTTCTTCCATTCATTTGAAAAAAAAAAATCTCCTTACTTCCACGTTGATCAGGATCTTGCATCATTTTCATTTATTTCCATCAAATGGATTTATCCCATATTCTCTCCTTTTTATAAGCCTGTGTAGAAGTTCACTGTATATTTTGCCCCTAGTGTATCATGATACACATTTAAGAATTTCTTACAAGTAACTATATTCTGACCAATCAGCGTCCATTGACTATTGCTAATAAATGGACCAAACGTCTTCCTACTAGCCATGTCATAGTGATCCAGAAAAGGAGCTAGAAATTCTTTGCAAAAATAAGTGCTAAAAAGGAATCCAATGAAGGAAAATTTCCAAACATTAAAATGATTTAATAATGAAATCACGACCTCAGAAAGACTGACACTTCATTTTTGGTGATATTTTACAAATACTTTATGCTATGCTTGTGACAGTGAGACCTGGTTGATGTCCTGCTACCTTATAGGTAGGTGGGCCAGCTCTCTGTCACACTGATTGCAAAGCACTAGAATGGCCCAGGTTCTGGGTGTGTCCTCTGAATTCAATGCATAAGCAAAAACTGGAACACAAATTGGCTAAGTGATGATCAGAATAGAAGGAATCTGAAACAAGAACCACCAGTAGGAAATGGAAAGTCATTTTTTTCTTCAATGGATTTCCTTACTCCAAAACAGGAAATAAAAAAACAAAATACCAAGTCCCTGGGTTTTAGGCTAGCAAATGTGTAGGATCCGAGGGGACAGATTGCAAAGCTCCAGCAGAATCTGTACCTTGACAGATGTCCACTATTTGACTGAGACATCATGCCCAAATTATCCTGTGATTGCCCAGCACATTGTGAGTAATAAAACAAGAGTAATGACTCAGGCTCCTTTATTTATTCATCTTGCACTGAGTCTGAGAGCTATAAAACCTTGCACTGATGGATGTAAATCGTCTCAGACAATTAGCTCCGAATGTCTAGTAGCAAATTTGAACTCTGCAGTTAAATATTCAGAAAGCCTTGGAACTCAGATCGAAGTCAAGTTGCAAGAAGCAACAGGGGTGGAACTCAGTGAGCAGATGTATCACGACTAGATGGTGCTGCAAGAACAAACCTGCAAGTGTAAGGCTGCAGCCCGGGAGCTCACCCCACAAGCCAACGTTACAAATCAAATGCACACATACAACTCTGTATGTGCACCATTGGGTGACAATAAAATCTTTTCTCTAAGTAAACAGAAGTGTTATTTGATCCAGAAGTCCCTCACCCAGGAGTCTTCCAATAAGTAGAAGATGTTATTCAAAGTCCAAGCCTGTCTCAGGTGTCTGTTAAAAAAAAAAAAAAGCAAAAATAAAAGCTTTGTGTCCACCCATGATGGCCTGTAAGAGTTGAGGGTTTCATGATGATTCTAAGTACAGATATTTTTCCACTGGACTTTTGCACTGGCTCAAAACTAATGATTATAGAAAACATGCATGCTCCATCATGAGTGGCCTGCCTGAGCCTGACACCTTAAATCAGGGAATAATTCTGATCAGAATTATCCTAATATTTTATTTTATAAATACATAAAAGCATATCTTATTAGTAGCCCAAAGCAACACAATTACTAGGTGTCACCACTTGGGTTAAGCACACCTCTTCAAAACCTTTCTGAGTATACTCCCACACTCCTGGGCTGTGAAAAAATTATATTAAATTGCATGATAGAAATAAAATCTATAAATGCAATAGGCAGAACTAGAATATAGTAAATACAAAATAGATAAATAATCTCTGCTCATGAAGGTTATTACACTGACCTAGGGTTTCAAAGATCCTAAAAAGTCAATCTATTCAAAACTACATTTCTGGTTCACACACATTTACATATATATCTATGTCATATATGACATTTCTCTCTCTCTCTCTCTCTCTCTCTCACACACACACACACACACACACACACCCAGTTGGTGATCAACATATACAATGAACATTTAAATAAACTTTATTACACATCATCATGAATTTCTCTCAATATACCCCTTCAAACAACTCATCTCATTGTCCCTGACACTTTCTACAGCAGTTCTGTGAGTACTCCTTCCTGAGTGTCTTTCAGGGGTATGATCAAGAATACTGGTAGTGCTATGCCCAGTGCTATTCAGTGGAGAGCCAGGTTCCTGGAGCCATTTCAGCACATCTTCATCTGCCCTTGTTCATCAGATCTGACACCATGTGGCTTTTGGCTCTTCCATCAAGTCAAAATGACCACAAAACATTTCAAATCAATCCAGGGAAATGAAGCAGCCAAAACAGTACAACAAATGACACTCATGGAAAAGGATCTCAGAGCTGCTTTGGAAAGTCCCAAGAATAATGGGACAAGTGTATTTAAAGTGAGGAGGAGGATTTTGAGGAGAATCAATGGCAATGAGTCTTTTGTTGTAATAGTTTTTAAAAATTAGACATTCATATTTTTTTGTCACATCTTGTTTGGAGTGTCCACTCACCTGGTACCCATCCATGAACTTGCTTATTCTGATCATCATAAATGACAAGAAGCTTATTTCCTGCTGAGACAGCCTCATCTTATTTGGGAATCTCTGTTATTTTACTGAGATGAAATCTGTCTCCCACTGGTTCAGGGAGTCACTTTTACAGCCTATGGGGACAGGGGTAGTTCTATGTCTTGTGACAACATTCTCAAATTTAAAGGTCACTCTCATGAACCCGGACTCTCCTCTTCCCCAGGATAAACTCTCTCAGTTTGAGTCCCTTCTCCATGCTCCTGGGGCCAGGCAGGAGGGCAAGCTCTCCATCAGATGCCAGGCCAAATCAAGACTGATGCTGGTGTCTATGTAATTAGTTCAAGGGCTTAAACTCTTCAGTTAAATGTGAATTTACTTCACTCTGCTGCGATTTAATTATTCTTTGACAATTGCTATGCCTTTCAAATGCCAACCCGAGAGCACTACTTACTAATTATCTAAAGGAATAATATCTACATTCAGGTAAATCTCACTGACCATCTCCTCCTTCCAAGAGCCAATCACACACTTCAGTCCGCTACTACCCTGATCTCCCACTAGCAGAAGCCTATACCCATAGTGAACAATGTGTGCAAAGAAACAGAATGTGCACATTATCCCAACAGGTATCTGGCTGGCTGTCATGGTGTTGCCATGGAAACTCACCAATGACAGGATTAACCTAGGGTAGATTTCACTTTCAAAGCAATATTGTAAGAAATGTGATAAAAAAGTACAATGAATGCTTAATTTAAAAAATTATTATAGTAGAAGACACATTGCCTACATTCCCCTTAAAATAATCCCTCTCGCATTGCATATTATCTCACCATTTTCATGCCACTGTGTAAAGCAGCTCTGAAAGTCTCCTTTCTTCAGCTTGTTTAATTGCACTTCCCTGGCTGCCTCAATGTCCTGAATGGATTCAAAACATCTCTTTTCCAAGGTCATTTTGACTCTGAGGAACAGCCAGAAGTCACACAGTTATAGTTCAGTGATTCACAGTGAAGCAGGCAAATGAGGACACAGTGTCATGATTTCACGAGTCAACCTTTTCCTTGGCTGGTTCTCAGCAGCAGCACTCACTGTATTTTCTTATCACACGCTATAAGGACACTTCGGAAAGAGGACTCCAGAGCTGCTCCTGAAAGTGGAAAGAACGGCGAGATAAGTGCGTTGAAAATGAGGGAGATCTAGGCCACTATATCTTTCACTACAATCACTTTCTGAAGTGAAGCACTCACTGTGTATTTGATCAACTGTTGCATAATTTACACTGTGAAATGGGTATTACTTTTGTGGAAAGAAATACGAGTATGCTCAAGAAACCACCAATTAAATAGTTTTGCAGTTATGAAGAGTCATGAAATTTTTCCCATGACCTTTCCTCTCTTTTCAACCAATACAAACATATAAAATCATTTTCCTTATGAAAACACAGCCTATGAAGTCATCTGGATTGTCTTAGAGACATAAAATGCATATTTGGTTCTTCAAACAATGACTTTGGTATTTGACCAAAATATGATCTCTTCAAAGATTAGCTCTAATATAGTGTCCCTGCTAAGCAAATTAGTTGTTAAATCAATAAATGACATTATAATATTTTTGCAAATGATTTGTTTTGACTGATCATACTCATATTTCTTTACAGAACAACAGCTAGCAGTGGAGTATATATTAAGAATGTCAGTTTTTTGAAAGAAGGGGCCATACTTTAAAAAATTTTTTTCTCTTGGTAACTGACACATAAGATTCATGAATATGGAGGAGTGGATGGAGGTTGGATAGATGAATACATGGGTGAGTGGATGTTTGAATGCTCTGACGATATGGGTAATAAATACAACTGGCTGAATAGGTGGACGGGTGGCTGGGTGGTTGGATGGATAGGTAGGTGGAGGGGTGGGTAATCAGAAGGAAAACCTAGAAAGAGTTGTATTCACAGTATTGAGACAGTTTTTATTCACTTTTCACCATACCACCTCTAATGTATGTATTGGAACCCACAGCTGCCATTCAAATGCTTACTAACAACAATACACAGATTACATTGTTCAGAAAATGTGAAGGCATGATAAGGGCTCAAGCATGATTCAGTAGGCACTGTGGATTATAATTTGGCTATTTACTTGAAAGTGTGCATTCATTTATTAATATGATCAAACTATTTAAAAAATGGAGCCATAGAATATGAACTTTGAAATTGTACTTCAAGAAATATACATGTCAGCGAGAACCCTGAAAACAGAGGTAGGTGTGACATTCACGATCCTTGATATGGACTGAATGTCTGTCTTCTGAAGTTCTGTTGGTGAAACATAATCTCCTGTGCCATAGCATTGAGAGATCAAGGCTTAGGAGAGCAAACTAAGTCTCAAGAGATCTTCAAGAATGAGATTAGTGTGTTTAGCAGGGATGCCAGGGAGTTCTGTCTCTTTCACCATGTGAGGGCACAGCAAGATGCATGCATCATGGGGCCTCAATAGGCAGAGAACTGAATGACACCTTGATCTTGGATTTCTCAACCTCTAGCACTGTCAGGAGTAAATCTGTACCATTCATAGGTTACTCAGTCTGTAGCATTCTGTTATATCAGTCTAAGACAATCCCCTGCACCATAGGCAACAATTATACAACCATAAGCATTGTTGATTCATTTCAGATCTCTTTCCCTAATTGTCTTTTTAATTTGGAAGTTTCTTCCATTCCTTTATAAAATATTTTCACTCCACCCAAGTTTGTGACTCTTCCTGTAGAACAGCAGTTTTCTCCTTCATTTCCTACTGTTTTAATTACTTTCTCATCACTGGGATATAACACTTGATACCCACAGCTCTAAGGGGGAAAGATTTATTTTGACTCACAGTTTGCAAAGGTTCCAGTGCATAGCTAGCTGGCTCCAAGGCATAGTTTCATGGCAGAGGGGGAATAAATAACTCGTGGCATGGTGGACAGGAAGCAGAGAGAGATCAAGGGAGAGGGAGGGAGATAAACCTTTCCTGGCTACACCCCAAGCAACTCATCTCCTCCTACAAGGCTCCACCTCCCAACATCACATTTAGCTGTAAATGTGCCAATGACCTAATCCACTAATGAGTATCTCACCCCCAAGAGGCACCCATCTCTCAGAGTCCCACCTATGAGTGCAAGTGGTTTGGGGAGAACATCTAGGTATAAACCATAACACCTACCTTGTGGGGGAAGATAAGAGTACAGGCTTATAGATACTGCTGGCTGGGGTGACAGTGAAAGATTAAACGAATTTAGACTTGTGCACTGCAAATACGCTCTATCAGGATGAAGAGATACCTGAGTTTAAGCTCAGGGGAGCAAAGAGAGGCAATCTCAGGGCAGTATGTGGAGCCATGTTGCATTTCTCTCATTTGCACATTAGACAATATTAATAATTTCATTCTAAGTATTTTGAGGTGGAGTTATCCAATGTGGTGATTGCAAAATTCCTTTGTACATAATTAAAATTCAAGCAAGGTTTAGGTCCTTTATTTGCATCGCATCAAAGATTGGATACAGGAGGCTGAACTCAATGCCAAGCACTACCATTAACTTGACCTACATCACGAGTGGCCCCTAGTCTCATAAGGTCAGTTTATAAAGACTCCATCTCCCCCTGGTTTCCCAAAGCAGTCCCCAGCATGTACCACAAACGTGGATTAATCATGTCCTGTCTAGGAAACTCACAGTCAGAAGAACTATTTGGTGTCAAAGTTGTAATTAAATACAGCGCAAAAGCAAATCAGGTCCTCTGGATGTTAATCTCATTATCGCCCTCTCAGAGCTACTTGCCAAAAAGTTAACAGCCTTTAAAGCTCCACTACTCATCCAATCAGAATATTAAATTAATCAGCGTGTCAGTGGAGCTAATCCTTCGCTTGTATATATCAAAAAGAAGACATGATGTCTTAGGGAGAACTTGTAATATATTTTCCACCATTTAATACTTTATGGCTTTTTAGAAACAAGATAATATGCCTCTGTTCTTATCACCTATTTCCTTACTCAGAAATAATTGAATTTTTAAAAAAATATATTTTTCTTTCTGGAAGGAAAAAATAATGAGAGGTGCGATTTTATATGAAATAGCAACTGTCTATGCTCAGGAAATGTCCTATTTTTGCAAAAAGCATGCATGTTTAACAAACCCAATCTTTGAAAATAAGGAATGCTATCTAAATGTCCCACATTTCCAGGCTTGCATGTCTGGGTATTTTAATCATCTATAGTACCCAGTGTATCTGAGAAAGGTGGAAGTCATCATGCCATCTTCCCTCTATTTGCTAATAAAGTACCTTGTGTTCTGAGAGCAGAAAAGTGAACAAATACCGTTTAGCAGATGCCTTACCCCAGCTGTGCCATGCGATGTCATGATCTTGTCAACAGTGACCATCCCTGAAGGGAAAGGCAGGGACAGGCCCAGGTAGCCCTGTGTCTTATGTTTAGTTCTCATTTATCTACCTGGTAAAATCTGCACATTAATTAAAATACAACAATGAGGAGTTTAGCAACCAATGGAACCCCAAAATGACTGATTATATATTCTCCCTTTACAAAGGCTTTGCCCTTGGGTCCAAGAGCAAGCTACCTGCAAACTACCATTTTAGGAATACCATATGCATGAATAATCCACTACTTCCAATCTGTAGTAAGAAGCTAATAAAATCTTATAAGTCTTTGAGTGTACTTGTGTTTGTTAACTAGATGTGCATATTTTCTGTTAATTGTGATTCTGAAGATAGAGAGGGCTTTGGCTGAGGTGACAGACAAACAGCAGGGTATCATGAATATGTATGCGTGTCTGAGAAAATAAATTAACAGGGGCTAGCCACTCTTGAGACCCACTCGGGCTGTCAGCAGAGAGTGTGACAGGGAGGACCTACATCTCGTGAATTTGCATGACAGAATTTCCTGCCGATCAACTAATTTACTTTGTACATTCTGGATTATTTTAAGCATGACACAGCCATCAGATAATTAATCACTAAGTCACCAATACTGACACGACAGAATAAGCAATGTGTTATTACTGATTAGTGCTTAAAACTCCACATGTACAGTGTTACACCTCAGGAGGTGGGGGAGACAGTGCCTGTTTCACAGGTGGCTTGTTGGGAGCAGGTGGACCTGGGCTGTCTCCAGAGGGTTGGGTGGGGATGGAATTCCTTTTCTCGTCCTTAGCTGTTTGGTTTTAGCTCAGAATATTACCAGAGTTTTCAAAGTGTGTGTTCTCTCACAGATGGTGTTGATGAACAAACTTTGAACTAAGAAATACAGATTGTCCAGATTAATTGACAAGAAAATACTAACAATTATTATTTAGCTATTTCACATCCATGTCCTCCTTGGTGTGAGTCATCTATATCTCCAAACACGCTTTTAGGGGTTTTGCTTGCATTTTTCTTTTATGTCTTGTTTCCCTTTCCCTCTCAACCAACCATCCCAAAGCCCCTTCCCCTGGACCCATTACTCTTCTCCAAAAAGGTTGCTTATATCCTGCCATAATGCTTTTATTTTATACTTTATTTGTATTTTGTTTTTCTCATCTAAGAGAAACTATGTGATACTTAACCTTCTGTGACTGATTTTTTCACTTAATATTATATTCTCAAGACCCACTCATTTTTTGTACAATCACATGAATTAATTCTTTTTATGACTGAGTAAAATTCCATTTTGCATATAGACATTTTCTTTACACTTTCATGTATCAATGACTCTTTCTTATTTCCATTGTTTAAATATTGAGAATGGTGCTGCTGTAAACATGACCAAGCTGATCACACCCCAGTGACTTCCTCCAATCAGGCCCCACCACCTACAGCACAGTCAGCCATGGACAAATCCATGAGAAGCTCACTGATGAGAACACAACACCCAGTGATCAAATCACCTTCCACACAAATGTGATTTGGGCGAACACTTTAAATCTAAGTCATCTAACTGAGGTGATTTCTCAGTTTAGGTACAAACACAGGATAAGTTGCCATTCCTGAACTACAGCAGACAGGACACTTGGCCAATCTTCTCTCTCACCTAGGAGGAAGTCAGGATTTGAATTTCACTCAAGCCTTTGACTAATTCCCATTCACATTAAGAAGTGATGAATCTACTGATTTAAACGTTAATCTCATCCAAAAACACTCTCACTGAGACACCCCAAATAACATTTGAGCAAATATCTGGGCACCTGGTGACTTCCTTATTATTATTTTTCATTTTAAAATTTAAAAAAAAGAAAAATCAAGAAGCAAACAAAGAAACCAAAAGCAACAACAAAAGAAAAATGACAAAAACCACCACCACAAACAAACAATAGTGATATAAGATTTCCAAACAATGATAGGACTTCACAATGGTTGTTATATTGCATATTGCTATCTTCAAAATAGTTACTCAGGTTACCAGATACAGGCATGTAAAACTCATCAAACAATATAATTTCCCTTTGAGCAGTGTCTTTTGTATTTACTATCTGTATTGTAACTTTTGAATCTTATTTACTCTTTCAGTTACTTATACTAGTGAGACAATATTGTGTTTACACATAAAAATCCAATTTTTTTCACTTACGAGTATGTTCTCAAGTTGAACCTATTTACCTATGAAAGCCTCGAGTTTATCCTTCTTTGTGGCTGAGTAGTACTCCACTGTATAAAAATACGATGTCTTTTTATCCATTCTTCATTTGACTACTTGAGTTGTTTCCAAGATTTAGGTATTACAAATTTTGCAGCTATAAACATGGGTGCACTTATATCACTGTGGTATGATGTTTTCAATGCTTCTGGGGAAATGTGCAGAAGGGGAATAGTTGAGTTAAACAGAACATTTAATCCTAGGTTTTTGAGGAATCTCTACACTGATTTCCACAATGGTTTTACCAGTATACACTCCCACCAAAAATGTAGAAGGATTCTTTTTTCCACTCAGCCCCATCAGCATCTGTTACTGATTTCTTGATGTTAGTCATTTTTTCTGGAGTCAGATTATATCTCAGTGTTGTTTTAAATTGCATTTCTTGAATAATCAGTAATGTTGAACATTTTTTTTCATATATTTATTTGCCATTTGAATTTCTTCACTTGAGAATTATGTTTTCATCTCAGATGCCCGTTTTGACTTTAGTTTAGTGCATGGTGATAGATATGGGTCTAGTTTAAGTCTTCAGCATGTAGAAAGCCAGTTTTTCCATCACTGTTTATTAAAGAGGCTATCTTTCTTCCAGTGATTTGTTTAGTACCTTTGTCAAAGATAAGGTAGCTGAGTGTACTTGTAGTTGTGTCTGTATCTTTTATTCTATTACATTGCTCTTCAAGATTGTTTTTTATTCCAATACCATGCTGATTTTATCACAGTAGCTTTGTAGTATAATTTGCAGGTTGGGATTGTGATGCGTCCTGCCTTGCCTTTGTTGCTCAAGATTGCCTTTGCTATTCTCTGTCTTTTGTGTTTCTTTTTTTTCTTTTTTCCTTCTTTTATTTTAAAGAGACTAAAACAAAAGAAGACAGATCTAAGCAGATCAGAACAGAACAATGTAAGCAACAGAGCACTTCACAACAAGACAATTGGATATTAACAGTAGCTATCATAATGTCTCTTTCTTTGAAACAGTTGAGCTTAGCTTTACACACAATAATGTCAAACATAACAAAATAGAATAAAACCATTCCAGAGAATGAAAGTATTGCAAGGCATTCTGAACCATATAACCAAAGATGAACAATGGCTGCTATATTATCTCATTTTCCATAAAATTTTTGTTTTTACTATCATACATATTAAAATCCAATAAGACACAACATGATAGAACCAATGGTAATAGAAAAACAAGAGCATGTAATAAAACAAGAGCATGTAGGACTTCAGAGCAAGATGGTATTAAATCAACAATGGCTGCCATATTGTCTTGCCTTCACAGTAACTATTCATATGATCACATATATTAAGATCAAACAAAACAGAATAAAACCATTCCAACCAATGAATGAAAACATAAGACTTCAAAGGAATATACTGGTGACCCTTAATTTCCATAAAATCTTCTGTACTCATCATTTCTTATACTAGGGAGACAATATGGTATTTACACATGTGAGTTTGATTTATTTCACTTGTGAGTACAGATTAGAGTTGCATCCATTTATTTATAAATATCTCAATGTGATCACTCTTTATAGCTGAGTAGTAAGTACTCCATTGTATAAAAGTACCACAATTTTTTTATCCATTCCTTGGTTGATGGGCACTTAGGTTGTTTCCAAGATCTGGCTATTACAAATTGTGCCGCTATAAACATGGGTGCACATATACCACTGTGGTAAGATGTTTTCAGATCTTCTGGGAATATGCCTAAGAGTGGAATATCTGGGTCAAATGGGACCTCCAATCCCAGCTTTATGAGGAGTCTCCAGATTGACCTCCACAGTGGTTGCACCAGTCTACACTCCCACCAACAGTGCAGAAGAGTTCCTTTTTCCCTACAGCCTCTCCAGCATTTGTTGTTGGTAGTTTTCTTTATCCTAGTCATTCTTTCTGGAGTGAGATGGTATCTCAGTGTGGTTTTAATTTGCATTTCTCTAATGACCAATGATGCTGAACATTTTTTCGTGTATTTATTTGCCATTCATACTTCTTTATCTGAGAACTGTGTGTTCATCTCAGATGCCCATTTTTGGATTGGGTCTTTGAATTTAGGGGGTCTGATTTTTTTTAATTCTTTATAAGTTCTAGACAGAAGTACTTTGTCTGAGGGACAGTTCACTAAGATTTTTTCCCAGTTTGTAGGTTTTCTTTTCACTCTGCTGGCAATTTCTTTGGACATGCAGAAACTCTTTAATAAGATGTGATCCCAGTTATTGATTCTGGGAAGTATTTCCTGTGCAGTTTGGTTCTTGTTCATGAATTCTCTACCTACCCCTATGTCTTCAAGGTTTTTACCTACTTTGCCTTGCAACATATTTAGTGTTTCTGTTTTAATATTTAGAACTTTGATCCATTTAGATTTTAGTTTAGTACATGGTAATAAGCATGGGTCTAATTTTAGTTTTCAGCAAATGGATAGCCAATTTTTCTAGCACCATTTATTAAAGAGACTGTCATTTTTCCAGTGAACATGTTTGGCCCCTTTATCAAAGATAAGATGGTTGAGTGTGTTTGTAGTTGTATCTTCTAGTGTATTCCATTGATCTTCAGGTCTGTTTTTATTCCAGTACCATGTAGATTTTATTACAGTAGCTTTGTATTATAACTTCAAGTCAGAGATTTTGATGCCTCCTGCCTCTGCTTTGGTGATTAGAATTGCCTTTGCTATTCTAGGTCTCTTCTGGTTCCAGATGAATTTTAGGAGTGATTTCTCTAGACCTATGAGGTATGTTAGTGGTATTTTCATTGGGATTGCATTGAATGTGTATAACAATTTTGGGAGAATGGCCATTTTTACCATATTCATTCTTCCTATCCATGAATAAGGGATGTCTTTCCATTTTCTGAGGTCCTCTTCGATTTCTTTTTCAGGGTATTATAATTTTCCCTGTATGACTTTTTTATATCTTTTGTTAGATTAATTCCTAAGTATTTCATTTTTTTGGATGCTAGTGTGAAAGGTGTGGCTTCTCTTATTTCTCTCTTGGTGATTTTGTTGTTAGTGTATAAGAATGCTATTGATTCTTGAGTATTGACTTTGTATGTAGTTACATTGCTGAATATATTTATTATATCTAGGAGACTTTCAACAGAGGTTTGGGGGTCTTCTATGTAGAGTATCATGTGATCTGCAAATAATGATAATTTAACTTCTTCTTTTCCTATCTTTGCTCCTTTTATTTCTCTCTCTTGTCTAATTGCTCTGGCTAGTATTTCCAGTACTATATTGAATAGGAGTGGTGATAAGGGGCATCCTTGTCTTGTGCCTGATTTCAAGGTAAAGGCTTTCAGTTTTTGGCCATTTAATATGACACTGGCTGTTGGTTTGTCATAGATGGCCTTTATCATATTGAGGTAAAGACCATGTATTCCAATTCTCTGTAAGGTTCTTATCATGAGTGGGTGTTGGATCTTATCTAAAGCTTTTTCTGCATCTATAGAAATGATCATGTGATTCTTGCTTTTGGCTCTATTGATATGGTGGATTACATTTATTGATTTACTTATGTTGAACCATCCCTGCATGCCTGGGATGAATTCCACTTGGTCATAATGTATACTCTTCTTGATGATTTGCTGCATCCTGTTTGCCAATATTTTATTGAGAATTTTTGCATCTCTGTTCATTAGGGAGATTGGCCTGTAGTTCTCTTTTTTAGTTGGGTCTGTCTCAGGTTTTGGTACTAGAGTGATATTTGCTTCCAGGAATGATTTAGGTAGAATTGCTTCCCTTTCAATTTCATTGAAGAGTTTGAGGAGTGTCGGCATTAAGTCTTCTTTGTATTTCTTGTAGAATTCTGCAGTGAATCCGTCTGGGCCTGGGCTCTTCTTTGTTGTTGATTACATTTTCAATTTCATTAATAGAAATTGGGTTATTCAGAAGTTCTACATCTTCTTGATCCAGCTTTGGTGATTCTTATGTTTCTAGGAATCTGTCCATTTCTTCTGTGTTATCGAACCTATGAGAGTAGAGGTTTTTGAAATAGTTGTTGATGATCTGTATTTCCACAGGGTCGGTAGTGATTTCTCCTTTTTCATTCTGTATTGCATAAATTTGAGTCTTTTCTTTCCTTTTTTTAATTAGGTTGTCTAGGGGCTTGTCAATTTTATTTATTCTTTCAAAGTACCAACTCTTTGATTCATTGATTCTTTGAATTGTTTTCTTAGTCTCTATTGCATTATTTTCTGCTCTGATCTTTATAATTTCCTCCCTTCTTTTGGCTTTTGGCTTGGCTTGCTCTTCTTTTTCTAGATGTTTCAGGTGTAATATCAGGTTGCTTATTTGTGTTCATTCTGTTTTCCTAATGTGGGGACTCAATGCAGTAAATTTTCCTCTGAGGACTGCTTTCATTGCATCCCACAGGTTCCAGTAAGTTGTATTTTATTTTCATTTGCTTGTAGATATTGTTTAATTTCTTCTTTAATTTCCTCTGTCACCCACTGATTGCTCAAGAGTATACTATTTAATTTCTATGTGTTTGTGGGGGTTTTGCATTTACTTTTATCATTAATTTCCAATTTCATGGCACTATGATCTGATAACATGCATGGGATAATTTCAATTCTTTTGCATTTACTTAAATATGTTTTGTGGGTTAGCATATGGTCTATTTTAGAGAATGTCCCATGTAGTGCTGAGAAGAATGTATATTCTGATGTTGTTGGATGGAACACTGTGTATATGTTTATCAAATCCATTTGTTCACAGGTGTGATTCAGTTCTGTTATTTCTTTGCTGATTTTCTGTCTAGTTGATCTATCCCATTGTGTCAATGGTGTGTTAAGGTCCCCTGTTATAATTGTGTTATTTCGTATTTGATTTTTCATTTCTGTTAATACTTGCTTTGTCTAGTTGGGTGTTCTGGGATTTGGTGCATATATATTTAAGATTGTTATCTCTTCCTCTTACAGTTTTCCCCTAACTAGTATGTAGTGACCTTCTTTATCTCTTTGGACCATTCTTGGTTTGAAGTTTACATGGTCTCCAAACAGAATAGCTACCCCTGCTTTTTTTTGAGTTCCTGTTGCATGGAGTATTGTTTTCCATCCTTTGACTTTCAGTCTATGAGTTTCCTTGTGGGTTAGATGGGTTTCTTATAGATAGCATGGGGTTGGATGTTGTTTCTTGATCCATTCTGCCAGTCTGTTTCTTTTAATAGGTGAATTGAGGCCATTTACATTAATGTTTATTACTGTCATATATTGGTTTATTGTTGACATGTTATCTTTCTGATGTTGCTTCCTGATCCATTCTGCCAGTCTGTTTCTTTTAATTGGTGAATTGAGGCCATTTACATTAATGTTTATTACTGTCATATATTGGTTTATTGTTGGCATGTTGTCTTTCTGATGTTGTGTCTTAAATTTCCATTCTTTTTAATTGTCTGTTTTGCTTAGTGGGTTTTTCCTATGTATAGCTAGAGTGTTTTTCAGCATTCTTTGTAGGTTTGGTTTGGTGGTCATGAAGATCTTCAGCTGTTCTTTGTCAGGGAAGTATCTTATTTCTCTATCCACTTTGAAGGACAGTTTTGCAGGGTACATCATTCTGGTTTGGAAGTCGTTTTCTTTAAGGATCTGAAAAACTTCACTCCATGCTCTTCTTGACTTCATTGTTTGTGTTGAGAAGTCTGCTGTGATTCTGATAGGTTTTTCTTTATAGATGGCCTGTCTTTTCTCTCTAAGAGTTTTTAATATTCTGTTCATATGTTGGATTTCTGGGATGGTGATTATTATATGTCTGGATGTAGTTTTGTTTTGGTTATGGCTATTTGGAGTTCTATATGCCTCACTAATCCATATGTCAGTTTCCATACTCATGTTTGGGAAGTTTTCAGATATTACTTCTGTAAATAGACTCTTGATATCATTTGTGTTGTCTCCTTTTTCTTTTATCTCTATTAATCTTATATTGTTGTTCTTTGCATCATCTTGAAGCTGTTGAATTGTTATTTCCTGATTTCTTGTTATTGTTAGAATATCTTTCCTATCCTGTTCACTAGATGCAATCTTATCTTCGAGGTCTCAGATTGTATCTTCACTTTCGCTGAGGTCATTTTTGCAACTTTCACTAGAGTTTTTAATTTCCTGTATATCTCTTTGAATCTGCATAATGCATTCTGTTTGTCTCTTAAACTGTTCATTCAGGGATTCTATTATTTTGCTTTGTTCCTCTAATTTTTTAGCTGTGTCTTTGTTGGATGCATTCAGTATTTCTTTCACTATTTTTATCATTTCTTCTTTTACCTGGGAGAATATTTCTGATTTGAGTTCCCTCATAGCTTCCTGTACTTGCTTCTTTATTTCAGTTGATATCATTTCATGAATTTCAGGTGTATGTGTATTATTTTCTTCTATGTACATGGCTCCTAGGTTTTTGTGGGATGGGATGGATGTTTGAGGTTGCATTTTGGTCTTTCATTTTGTCATTTTCCTACATTTCCGTGTTTCCAGAGATTTTCCAAAGCTTTCCCTGGATGTGTTGGAAATCACCTCCTGAGCCCTCTGCTACTGGGACTCACTGGGCTTTGGCTCCCCTTTTGAGGTGGGCCTGGCTCCCCTGGTTGAATGAAGGTCGCTGGGCACAGTCCACTCAAGCCTGCGGAACCTCTGGAGCCTCCTTTTGTGGTTCTGTATGAATTTTAGGAATGTTTTATCGAGATCTGTGAAGTATGCTAATGGTATTTTGACTGAGATTGCATTAAATCTGTATAATGTTTTTGGGATTATGGCCAGCTTCACAATGTTAGTTCTTCTTATCCATGAGCAAGGGATATTTTTCCATTTTATGAAATCCTCTTCAATTTCTTTTTTCAGAGCACTGTAATTTTCAATGTATAAATCTTTTGCCTCCTTTGTTAGATTGCTTCCTAACATTTTTATGTTATTATGGAGGGTGTGGTTTCTCTAATTTCTCTTCAGTGAGCTTGGTGTTTGTGTTCAGGAATGTTGAGTACTAGCTTTGTAAACAGCTACACTGTTGAATTTGCTTATTAAGTTTAGAAGTGTGTTGGTGGAGTTTTTGGGATCTTCTGTATAAAGTATAATTTATTTGTGAATAATAATAATAATTTAACTTTTCTTTTCTATGTTTATTTCTTTTATTTCTCTCTCTTGTCCAATTGCTCTGGCCAATATTTCCAGAACTATATTGATTAGGAGTGGTGATAATGTACACCCTTGTCTTGTTCCTGATTTTAGAGTGAAAGGTTTCAGTTTTTGACTATTTAGTATGATGCTGGCTGTTGGTTTGTTATAGATTGCTCTTATCAGATGGAGGGAAAAACCATCTGTTACAATTTTCTCTAAGGTTTTTACCATGAATAAATGTTGGACTTTATCAGAATCTTTTTCTGCACCTGTTGAAATGATCACGTGATTTTTGTCTTTCAGTCTGTTGATATGGTGTATTACATGCATTGTTTTGCATATGTTGAACCATCTCTGCATTCCTGGAATGAATCCCACCAGGTCATGGTGTATAATCTTCTTGATGACTTGCTGTCTTCTATTTGCTAGTATTTTATTGAGGATTTTTGCATCTATGTTCACTGGGGAGATTGGCCTGTAATTTTCTTTTTTGGTTGGATCTTTCTCTGGTTTTGATGTAAGGGTAGTATTTGCCTTCCAGAGTAAATTGGGGAGAATTGCTGCCCTTTCAATTTCTTTAAAGATTTTGGGGAACATTGATATTAAATCATTAAATTTCTTGTAGAATTCAGCTTTGAGTCCATCAAGACCTGGGCTTTTTGTTGTTGTTGTTGTTGGTAAATTTTTAATTACATGTTCATTTTCATTAACTGATACTGGGTTATTCACAAGTTTTATAACTTCTTGATCCAGCTTTCATATATTTCTAGGAATCTGTTCATTTCTTCTGTGTTTTCCAGCCTATGAAAGTAAAGCTTTTCAAACTAGGTATTGTTAATCGTCTGTATTCTCATAGAATCTGTAGAGATTTCATCCTTTTTATTCTTTATTGCATGAATTTGAGCTTTTTCTTTCCTTTTTAAATAAGATTGGCTAGGGGTTTATCAATTTTACTTATTCTTTCAAAGAACCAACTTTTCTATTCAATAATTCTTTGTATTGTTTTCTTAGTCTCAATTGCATAAATTTCTGCTCTGGTCTTTGTAATTTCCTCCTTTCCTTTGAGCCTTGGGCTTGACTTGTTTTTATTTTTCTAGAAGTTTGAGGTGCAGCATTAGGTTATTTATGCTCTTTCTGTTCTCCTGATGTGAGAATTCACTGCTATAAATTTCCCTCTCAATACTGCTTTCATTGTGTCCCACAGGTTTTGGTAAGTTGTATTTGCATTTTCCCTTGATTGTATGTATTGCTCAAGTTCTTCTTTAATTTCCTCTGTGACCTATGGTTTGTTCTATAGGGTGCTAATTTCCATGTGTTTGTGGTTTCTTGGGTCATTACTTTCCAGTTTCATTGCACTATGGTAAGGTAAGATGAGTGGGATAATTTCAGTTCTTTTGAATACTCTTGAGCATGTTCTATGTGATAGTAGATGGTCTATTTTATAGAACATCCCAGGTGCAACTGAAAATTATGTATATTCTTAGTAGGCTTTGTACACATCCACTGAGTCCATTTGTTCACAAGTTTAATTCAATTCTGTTATTTCTTTGCTGATTTCTGACCAAGCTTATCTTTCTCTGTGACAATAGGGTGTTAAAGTCCCCTGGTATAATTGTATTATTGCTATTTTGATTTTTCATGTCTACTAATATTTGTCTCACAGAGTTGGGTGCTCCCATATTTAGTGCATACATATTTATGACTGTTACCTCATCCTCTTGAAGTTTTTCCCGAACAAGTAGGGAGTGACTTTCTTTATCTTGATTGATCATTCTTGAAGTTCACATTATCTGCAAACAGAATAACTATTCCTGCTTTTTTTCTGGGTTCTTGTTGCATGGAGTACTGTTTTCTTTTGACTTTCAGTCTATGAATTTCTCTTTGAGTTAAATGTGTTTCTTGAATACAGCATATTGTTGAATATTGTTTCTTGATCCATTGTGCCATTCTGTTTCTTTTGACTGGTGCATTAAGGCCATTCATATTGATTGTTATACCTGACATGTATTGGCTTATCTTTGTCATGTTACCTTTCTGCTACTGGTTCCATAATTTTTCCCTCTGTTTAATTTTTGTCCTGCTTTTTGGTATCTTTCTGTTGTTGTTCTTGGAACTGTGGTCTTTTTTAATCTCTTTCTACAATATTTTTCAGCATTCTTCATAAGATTTATTGGGTGGTAATAAATTTCTTCAGTTGTTCTTTGTCATGGAAGTATCTTATTTCTGAATTGATTTTGAAATTTAGTTTTGTAATGTACTTCAGTCTGGGTTGGAAGTTGCTTTCTTTCAATACTTGAAAGACTTCTCTCCACGCTCTTCTTGACTTGATGATTTGTCTTGAGAAGTCTGCTGTGATTCTGATAGGCTTTCCTTTACAGGTGATCTGTTTCTTTTGTCTAGCAATTTTTGATATTCTGTTCTTATTCTGAGTTTTCAGGATCTTGATATTATATGTAGAGCTGGATTTATTTTGGTTATGTTTAATTGAATTTCTATATGCCTCACTCATCTGTTTTTGAGGTTCTTTTCCCATGTTTGGAAATTTTTCTGCTATTATTTTTGAAAATAATCTTTTTTTTAGTGTCATTTGTGTTGTCTCTTTTTTTTTTTCCATTGGTACCTACCAGTCTTATATTGTTTCTTTTGGTATCATCTTGCAGCTGTTGAATTCTTTCCTGATTCCTTGTTATTTTTAAGAGATCTTTCCTTTTATAACTAGCTGCAATCCTGTCTTCAAGATCTGAGAGTCTGTCTTCAATTTCATTCATGTGGTTTTGCCAGTATTCGGTACTTTTTATCTCCTGGATATCTCCTTGAATTTGTTTCATGTATTCTAATTGTTTTTTAAAAAGCAAAACATAAGAAAGGGTAGAAATAATACAGAAGTTCAAAAAAAATAACAGTAAGAAATCAACAATAGTTAATATATTGCACATTGTTATCTTTAAAGTAGTTTCTCAAGTTACAAAATCAAAGCATAAAAAAAAGTTTCCATCACTTTCCTATGCTTCTCTATTTTTTGTTTAGTCTTCTTTGGATATACTCTATTTCTTTCATTATGGTTATTGTTTCTGTTTTTACCTGAGAGATTATTTCTGATCTCATTTCCTTTATAGCTTCCTAGAGTTGCTTCTTTACTTCTATTGCTATCATTTCAGAAATTTCAGGTCTGTGATTTCCAACTTTGTCCATATCCACATCTCATGGACTTGATCTGGAAGGTCTGAAAGTTTAAGACTGTATTTGTTTTTTTCATTTTGACATTTCCCTGTGTTTTTCCTAATCAGCCAAATGCCAAGTCCTAGTTGCTTCCTGTACTGTTGGCCTGTCCAGCACTGAGTAGTGTTCAGTACTGTTGGCCTTACTGAGGGCTGCTGATGGCTACAGGTCTCTGGTCACATACTTCCAGTCCCAGGGAGACTCAGAGAAGGTTTCTTGGTGTGGGCAGGTCACTGTGTCAAGCCACCAAGTCCCCAAGAGCTTCCCCTATGGTTCCTTGGTATGGACTGGTCACTGGGTACAGGTTTTGAGCCTCTACAGGTTTTGAGGCCTGCAGGGTTCTCAAATGACTGCAGCTTGCTGGGTGCAGACTCCCACTCCTTGTGGGCCTCACTGAGGATTCCTGAGTGACTTTGGGTCACTGAACACAGACTCCCTGTCCCTATAGGCCTCACCAAGGGTTCCTGGATGACTGTGGATCACTGAGTGCAGCTTCCCTGTTCTCATGAGCCTCACTGAGGGTTCACAGCTGACTTAGGGTCACTGGGCACAGACTCCTGGTCCTTAAGTGTCTAAGAAATGGTTCTCAGATGTGTGGGGTCACTGGGGGGTGGACTCCAAATCTCCATGGACCTAACTGAGGGTTCCTGGATGACTTGGTCTTATTATTCTCTATCTTTTTACTGTGAGACCTATCTTACTCAGGCTTGCCAACATATATTTCTTCTTTCCTTCTTTTTTTTTTTTGTGTTTGTGTGTGTGTGTGTGTGTGTGTGTGTGTGTTACTGGGAATTGAAACCAGAGCTTCCATACTTAGCTATATTTCCAGCCTATTTTAAAAAAATTTAAGAGGGTCTTGCTTGGTTATAAACTTGTCATCTTCCTGCCTCAGCTTCCCAAAGTACTGATATTTGCATTTCCCACCACCAAGACTAGCTTTGTGGGTATCACTTTGCTGCCAATCCATCTGCACACAACCAGAGTTGTAAAAAGCAAGAAAGAGATAACAGAGATACCCAAGACTGAGGTGAGCTCCATGGTAGAACTGAGAACTCGGTGTGGTGCTCTGAGAGCCCATAGAAAGAGCACCTAACCTAGCATGTCAGTTCAGAGACTGTCTCTCAGTGCAGATGGTATTCAATCCAAAACATGAGAAAGAACTGTTGAATGAGGCTAGTAGAAGTTACTCTACCACATGTAAGTGCTATGGCTTTCAACAACTTATCCACGCCTCTTCTAAAACTAGATTTATTAATTTTACAGTTGCCAAGACAGCAGTTACACCAAACTCAGGCACACAGTCACAAATAAGGGGACACTGATTATACAAGACAAAGAATGCACTGTAAGTGCTCAGGGCTGGCTGTCATTGTCATTGCTAACGGTGGTAGCAGCTTGGAGCTACAATCTTGGCAGAGCATCTGTCTCTCTATGTCTCCATGTCTTTCAGCCCCACTGCATAGCATGATCATTCACACCCATGTTCACACTCATTCACACATATTGCATACATTCATTCTTCATTTTTTCTTCCTCCATCTGGATAAATTCTTATTCTTCCTGGCCCAGTTCCAGTACCACCTACCAGAAAACTTTCCCAGGTGGTGATCTCTTTCCTAACTGGTTAGAAAATGTTCCCTTGCCTCTCAGAGTTCATTGTGCAAGTTTCTCTCATGCAGTGCTCCCCGCAGTTCTTGGCAGTGCTTGTAGGTGCAGACTACATTTATCCTCTGAATTTTCAGAATGGAGTCCATTCCAGCTCATAGCCAGCTTTCAATAAGTGACTGTTCAAATAACATTTCATTCTTTCTCAAGAGTTGATATTAAGAACACATTTTAGAGGGGAAAAATGTGTATATATGCGACTCTCCCTGCTGCATACATGTATACTTAATACATGAGCAGACACACACACACACACAGACACACACACACACACACACTCTTCTTTGATAAATTTTATGTGCTAGTCATCTAATGTATGCAACCTGTAATGCTAAAATAAGCAGATTTTGTAACAAAATTTATATGTCCAAAAGCATCAAAGTAAACTCTTGCTATAATAACATCTAAAAGACACATAAAGTTAAAATAGGAAAAATGAAAACTTATCTAAGAAAACAAAAAACTGTAAAGTCAGAGGCAAGTAAGGAAAAAACAAACTAAAGGAGAACAAATTCTGGCCAAGTGTTGGTTCCTGTAAGCAAACAGACTTTACAAGATTAACAATAATAATTACTTAAATTTGTTGTGAAAGTTAATTGAATTGAAATACTTTGCAACAATAACAGTTAAGAAAATCAATACTATACTGAATAAGTTTTCTTTAAAAAGTAATTAAAGCAAAAATCAATACAAAGTGAAATCTGAATAAATAGTGGTAAATCTGGAAACATATTTCAAAATAATTCATTAGCAAAATAAAGAGTTGCTGGAAAGTTTTAGCCATTAAGAAGAAATAATAATAATGCTACACGGCAAACTTATGGGACGCAGCTAATGAGGTTCAGGGTAGGAAATTTTAATTATGAATTCTTTAATTATAAAAGCAGAAGAGGGGGCCCAGGATTTAGCTCAGTGGCTTAAGCACCTGCTTGGTAAGTGTGAGGTCGTGAGTTCGATCCCAGGTACAAAAAAAAAAAATAAAATAAAAGCAGAAGAATTAAAAATTGATAAACTAAGATCCAATGTGTTTAAATTAAAACAAAACATTAAACCAAATAAGGTTAGAAATAAATTATGCACCACTAAATGTACATACTACATCACTTAGCCTATATGTTATCAGCTTCACTTCAAACTAAATTCCTCATAGGCAATCTATGCCTTGATTAGAACCATTTCCTTGCTTAAAGATTAACTTGAGTATCTAACTTTCTCTATATATCTATATCTAATTATATCATATACCCCTGTATACCCGATTTAGATGTCTTGATCCTACTTGTAGAAAACTCCAAAGATGCCACCAAAAAACTAGCAGAAATTAATAAGTGAATTTAATAAATTAGCAGAGTATAAAATCCATGTGTGTTCATATGCTTGAGTGAACAGTTGCTGTCAGTCTCCTTGGAATATACTTCTGTAGCTCCCATCAAACACAGGTCAAAAATACTTTTTAAAAAAGCTTTAGATTATACCAAATATTGCATGTCTTTGTCATTACAACCTAAATGATAGGCTAAAACACTTATTTACACAGCACTTGTATAAGTGTACAGAAACTAGAGATCATTTAAATTATACAGGAGGATTTTGTCATTACAACCCAAATGATAGAGTCAAACACTCATTTACATAGGATTTATATTGGACAGGTTTACAGAGACCACAGATGTTTGAAAGTGTACAAGAGGATGGGGAAAAGGCTGTAGGCAAAAACTAATCAATTTTATATGAAGAATATGAGTATCCTCCTATTTTGGTATCTGGTAAGGGTCCTGGAATCAATTTCCTGCAGATCCTAAGAGATGACTGTAGTAAACATTTCACTTTGATGTATAACTATGTATGAATATGAACATACATAGCAACATATATCATACTCCTTAAATATATATATAATAAAAATACATTCTGAAAGACAAACTTAGACATTAACCAAATAGAACAAAGCAAAAGCAATACATACAGATTTCACTTTTCTGTGAGATATTTGTATGTGTGTGAGCCTTGCTTAGCAGCACATTAATTGTGTTGAGATGATCAAAGACCAAGGGGACTGATTAATGATAAGGCTGTGATAACCAACTGGTCCTTCACAAGAGAAGCCTGGGGTCTAGTTGTGGAGAGTCTCCCTCTTCTCGCTGGACTCTGTAACTCTGACCTCAGACAGGCATAAACACCCTTCTGCTCCCTCATGCCAGGAGAGCTGTGACCCCATGACAACTGACTAAGAAGGAGAAAATCAGACTGCGGGAAGGCTTCATAGTCCTGTCATAAGAGGTAACAGAGGGACTGGACTATCTCAACCTCAAATTTATTTAACAGTTCTTCCAGAAATGTGGAAGTTGGAAGTGACGCTAGACATTCTATGTGGCTGCAAGGCCACAGACAGAGCTAATAATAGAAGTGGCAGTAGGTTGTGATCAAAGGTGAGGGGATGGATTAAGCAATACCTCACATCCCTCATCCTAGGAATACCTGTAGGACCCTGGAGAAAAGTACAGGCTCTGAAGCTGTGGAGGAAAATTGGTGCTTTCTTGGCAGGTTTGCTATGGGATTAGACAGAAAGTGTAGGTCCATATAACCTCTCTGAATATCAACAAGAAGAAACTTACAATTTTAATTTTACTTGTCTGATGATGTTAACAGATTCTTTAAAAGGTAATAAGATCCCTGTTAATAACCAGGATCAAAATGCCTTTATAAATCAGCTATTTTTGAAGGGAAATTCCTTTAAATGCCTGCTATGGATTAAAACCTGGTGGTCAACTTAATGCCAGCTGAATTAAATCAGCTTGGTGCTGAGCATAGATGTTCCACCTGAGGAAAGTTGCCAGCATAAAGAGAGACGTGGGGAAGGAGAAGCGAGGCATTGTGGGCTTCTCTAAGTGTTGCTATTTGAGCCGTTGGTTCTCCTGGAGGATCTCATCATGCTGACTTCGCCAGTATGAGTTCATCCATTGTCACTGGAGGAGCTCAGGACCTTATTGGTGAGAGTGGCTGTGGTTCCCTTCGGGGGAGCTCTGGTCCTTACATTGAGCATCGCTTCCTGGCTCCAGAGGGGAAGATATGTGTCATTTGTACTCCAGGAGAAACTTGCCGTGCTGGCTTTCTGGAATGTACTCAACTGTTCTTATTGTTGAAGGATCTTGGGGCCCTTGTGTCCCTGAGGATGGCTGTGTTGCTTTTCAGGGCAGCCCTGATTCTTATTTTGAGTGTAACTTCTCAGCTTTAGTGTAGAACCTTCAACCTCCCAGTACAGCTCCTTTGCCCCACTGGCATAGACTTTCTGGCTTCCACCACTGATCTTTGGGCCTTCCCGGTGCAGATCTGTTAAACAGACTGGCTGAGTCCTTCTTGTGGGCTCTAGATCTCCAGTTGGACTATGGGAGGCATTGCCATGGGCTCTAGGTGTTTATGTGGGCTCATGTAGAACACTGCTGTTGGATCCAGGCCCTTGGCTGAATACTATATGTGTTTAGCGTTGTGGAGAGATTTCCTGCACTTGTGTTAAATTCTGGGTGATCATCATAAAATAATATTATAAATTCTGTATCCTGATTCTAATTATTCTCCTCACATCCCCTGACTACAACAATGCCTATACTCTATAGTCTGATTTTTGAGGAAACATTCACACCAGAAAAGAGTACACTTTTCCTATTTTGGAAACTCATTTTCTCCTTCAGGACCCCTTAATAACTACTGCTGTGAGTCCATAGCCAAGACAACTTGAGCAAAACTGTGCCTTCATTTGAAACTACACATCAGAGTCCTTAGGCTATGAGTTTGTTGGCATTTGAGGAGGGATAATTGTTTACTGTGGGAGCTGTCTCAAATTCTGTAAAACATCTAACAATAAACTTAGCCAAGAGCCTTTCTCTTCCATATGTGACAAAATGTCTCCAGGTATTACCAAGTTTGCTCAATTTCCTCAATTGAGAAACACTACTCTATGCCCAGGAGGAACTCACATCTTTTGTGTTAATTTCCAACTGATACTAGGTTGAAATACTGAGATTTTAATGACAATTTGAGTAAAATGTAATGATAAATGTCAAAAACTGCAACATTTCAGTCAAACATGGTGGCATACCTCAGTAACCCTAGCACTTGGGAGGGTGAAGCAGGAGGATTGCAAATTCAAAGTCAGTCTAGACTGTATAGTGAGAGTTTATTTCCAACAAGACAGAGGAAGAGAGAGACAGAGAGGAGAGGAATTATATGAAATCAAACTAATATGTTGCAAAATTCAGTTTATGCTATCTATTCCTGACTTCCCTTCCAATTCAGAAGAGGAAACTTCTTTTCTAATACCCAGGTGACCTTTCTCAGTAGAGGCCAGTTGTCTACACCTCAAAAGAGCTTTGACCAGGGCCTTAGGGCCTCCAGACCACTTCCCAAGTACTTGATAAAGAACCTAATGGAATCAGGGCTTCCTGTCCTACAGAGGTCACTTTACATTTTCACCTTTCAATGAAATAATTATCTAATCCTTGATGATAAGTGCCAGGGAGTTTCATCTTCTTCATAGAAATTCCATCCCATTCAATGTTTTCTCCATTCCTTCGGTGGCCCAAGTGCTTGCCAGTGTAATAGAAGGGGACACACACTCGCCTAGATAATGACAGAGGTAAGAGGAGTTTATCTTTGTGCCCCCTGTTTAGTTACTTTTCTCATTGCTGAGACAAAATACCCACTACTCAAAGTTAAAGTAGGAAAAATTTATTTAACTCGCAGTTTGTAGAGGTTTTAGCAGATAACTGACTGGTTCTCAGCAGAGTGGCATGGAAGATAGGCATCAAAGAGGAGAAACGGTGTGATAGATGGAGGGTAGTAAAGTGAGAGACAGAGAGAAAGAGAGACAGAGACAGAGAGACAGAGAGGACAAGCCTCTTTCTGTCCCTTATATTGCATTAGGTGCTCAAACTTAGAGTGGGTAGCACTACCTTAATCCTAATACTCTTAACCCTACCATTGCACCATGACTTAATCCCAGTGTCACACACTCTAGACCCGCTCTAGACTTTTCACCTCTGAAAAGACCCACAATGAATTGCATGAGGCTTTGGGGGACATATAGACACAAGCCATAGTAGCTCCACACTGCCACACTAACAAAAATGTTAAAATGTAAATGATAAGTCATTTTCTTGACCTTTCCAGAAGAAAATCCAAATGTATTTCAATTTCAGAAGAACACTATCACGGAACAAACAAAATCAATGTATTGCTCCCAATACCTTCTGTTTAATTTAAACATTTCATTACTGTCCAGGAAAAATGTTTTTTCCATTACTATATATGCTAACAGCATGGTTTGGCACTTAAATGATCAAATCTCTTGAATGGTGTTAAGATACCTGAAGTTTATCAGTATAATCTTATCTGAACATTGTGTTAGTCACTTTCCCGTTTCTGGTACAAAATAGCCACAACTTGGTGAAGGTCTATGTTTGGTTCACAGTTTTAATGTGCATTTTTAGTGAGTTCTGTCCATGATCAGCTGGTTTAGAGGTAGAAACAGCACAGTGGAAGGAAAACTGCTCACCTCACGGTGGCCAGAAAGCAAAGATAGAAGGGAGGATCCAGTGACAAGAATGCAACCTTCTACATCACACCCCAGTGACCTCCTCCAATCAGGACCCACCTCCTACAGCCTTGAACTCACTCAGTCAGCCTTGAACTCACTCCTGATGAATCCACAGATGAGCACAGAGTTCCACAATCTAATTAATTACCTTTCAGAAGCCCTTTGAAAGCTGGAGACTTTGGGGGTGGGGACATTCTATAAAACCCAACAATCACTATAATGTCTCAAGCTTTGCAAGTCTGTCTACTGTTTCTACTTACACTAGTAGGTCAAGACTGATTTACTCCATTTAGACAATAAATTTATGTCTGCTTTATTCTTTCTCAAAAAAAGTTAATAATTTTAGACATGCTGTTGTGCAGTACTGAAGGTTGTGTTCTTTAATTTGGTTTCTTAGTTTATGCAGGAAACGGTCGCTGTTTAATGGAATATCCAATAGACAAACATACTTTCCCCTGTCCTTTGCAATGTAACATATTTCATGTTTGAAATAGCAAACATTGAAGCCATTAGGATCTAAATTACCCAAATGATTTTCAAATAAACTTCTTGGGAGACTTTGATCTTGTTAGCTGACACCACAATGACAGCAAACCTCTCCTGATTGCACTGAGGGGCTTTGTGCACAACTGCTTGGAAGCCAAATCAGGAGCACAAGACAACTGAAGAATCCTAGAGAAACAGAGTATTTCAGAAACCCTCCATGAAGGAGATGGAAAAGTACTCCTTCTACCATTTCGGGTACCTACTTTAGCTCACTAAGTCAGCCACATTCTATTCATTATCAATAAATCACTTCCTTCCAGAGAAAAAGGAAGAGGACAAAGTTGCAGAAAAAAAAATCCAACCAACCTCAAAGCTTATGAGTTCTATCCTACTTGTCCTTCCATCAACGCTAAGAAATTCCTCATGCACTACGTGACTTCCAGTGGAACCAGACCCTTGTAGATGAAACCAATAGTTCTGGGGAAGATGCTTGTACGGCACCCATTGCTCTTCTTATTCCTTGAATTTCCTTCAGCTGCTCACTGTCCCCACGTCCTCGGGCTGGCCTGTGGTGTCCAGAGCCCCTCCTCACCTCTGCCCTTTAGATGCCCTATCCAGGGCAGTGCCAGCTTCCTTCAAGCTCTTTATCTTCCTGCTTCTCACCCTCACCAAGGAGTAGAAATCCTCACTCTGAATCTCTCAAAGTCCTCTTAGAATGTCTTTCTGTGACTACTGTAACAACTAAATCAAGCCTACAGCTAATGATCAATATCAGACTAATCTGCAAGAATATATCATGGTAAACATCCTTACAGCAGGAAGGTGGAAAAGTACCACATTTAAGATGCTGCATAAAATGCACCATGTAGAGAACTCCACCCATCTCTGGGAACAGAGCAGACAGAGACCGTCTCTAAAGTCCAAAGTGAGCTTAATGCACACCTAGGAGAAAGTGGCAAACTACACAGTCCACTCTGGGTGCAGTCGAGGCCGCCGTCTATCATTTGTCTGCATGTGGAATGCTCCCTAACTTCCTGAGCAGAGCCAGAAAAATACCCCTCCTAACGGAGCACACTTCGGTGCCTACCATGCAGTGGAGGATATTGGTCACCTGTCGGTTATCAAGCAAATGTACAAGTGTGTTGGGGGGCTGGCAGCACCTCTGTAATTCAGCTGTCTGCTGTTTTATCACAGCTCTCTGTAGCTCTCTAATGAACATTCTGCATGCATGTTTCTGCCTGATAATCAGACGCAGAACAAGTCCTAATTGGGTTTTCTGTGCATAGCGAAGTGCCACTATTAGCTTGCAGATGTCCCACCAATGTTAAATTAAAAGTGCAAACATAGCAAGCTTTATAAAAATAAGTCTACACTGATTGGGTCTTAAATATATACAGAGAACAAAATTGTATGATGTTCACATTTTCAGACAGTATTCAAATGTGGCCTGTCCAGAAAGACAAAAATCAGCAAGATGTCTGGTGTGGAAGCTTCATGTTCAACATCTTAGGAAGATACTTACTGAGGTATCTAACTTTTACCTAGAGAAATGGGAAAATAAAGGCTATTTGGAAATTTGAGAGGGAAAATCACTAGGTACCCTTAACTGAAATATCTATCACCTGGTTGCAATTTCTGGTCATTAATGTATCCATCTCCTCCCTCTTGGCAGTGCCTCCAGGTTACAATGCAAGAATTATTTGTCAGAGAAAGAAGTTTAGGGAACTTTGAGTAATAAGAAAGAAAGATAAATATCACCTCCATCTTTGCCCATTGCTTGTGCCTTTGACATAAGTTCACTGTGTTACTCATAAGGCTTTAATGCTTTTGTTCTTTTCCAGGCTCATCTCTAATGACAGGGAAGAGGGAAAGATTTCAGAATGTTGCTGTATACTATGCCCAACACACTATTTGGCCAGTAGCTAAAAATTAAAATGACAAGATAAATTCATTTCCACAGTTCATTTAGGAAATTGTTAAAAAGCTTTGATAAAATTGACCTGTGTGCTTTTAAATTAATGTCATATTTTTCAGGAGTACAGGAGTTTTAGGTGACATGTATGCAGTTTAACGTTCTTATTTCATATGTGAAGTGTGATGCCCAGTGTGTATCAGCAGTCTGACCAAAGTCACATGACACAGTACCAGAACTCCCTGTCTCCTGTCCCCAGTCCATTGTTCTTTCTTATGCCCCTCTCACTTACTGGTGAAAGTTATAAGACAAGTCCAAACACCTTTGGACATCAAGGACTTACATTCCTGTCTACTTCTCCAGCTCAGGTCACTTTTAGTGAGACTAAAAATGGAGACAGACAATCTAATAAGCTCAAAGGCTTTGGCTGTTTTTATAGTTGGGATCTAATATGTTTCCCAAAAGCTTCATGGCATTAAAGGCTCAGTTGCAGGATGATGGCATTTTAGGAACTGAATGGAATATGCAGACTGTAACTTCCTTGAGTGTATTAATCCACTGATCAGTTCACAGCTCAATGAGCTGCTTGGGGGGTGCAGCTGTTTGCAGATGAAGGTGGATACAGGGACCAAGTGTTCAAGGGGTGTATTTTATCCGTGGCCTTTTCTTGTCTAGATATCCCTTCTTTCTCTGCTTCCTAGATGCCATAGTTTGAGTGTTTTTCTTTCTCCATGCCCTTCTTGCATGATGTTTCTCCCTTGGAGCCAGTGACCATGGACTGAACCCTCTGAAACTATGGGTCAAAATAAATCTCTTCCTTGTGCTTGGTTTTGCTCAGATATTTGGTCATAGCAGGGCAAAACCAACTAACACAGTTGTTTACTCCTAAGAGTTTGATTCATCATTTATTGGAAGACATTTCAGTCTCTCGGACATCTGTCAACAAAGTCTTTATCCCATCTTGATGCCAAACACTTGAGCAACAAATATCACAGCCATTTAAGTTCTCTTGTCACATTCAGTATTCTTCCCTATGTTCCTTCCCATGTCATCCTTGGATTCCCTTCCTTCCTTCCCTCCTTCCTTCCTTCCTTCCCTCCTTCCTTCCTTCCCTCCTTCCTTCCTTCCTTCC